>CM075977.1:259218617-259277711 GCA_038087875.1 Malacoraja senta | reverse complement strand
CTTTCTTGGTCATTGCCTTTTCTCAATTCTGGTAAATATTCTTGCAAATTTCACAGGACTTCACTCTCTGTTTTCTTGCATGTAGAATGCAGAGCAGAACTTTACACACAACATTGCCTGTCTGGTAAATGACAGCAGCATGTTTTAGTGGACGCCAATGCCCTCTGTGTCCCAATGTTTAATTGCGTGTAGCAATCTCTCTGCAGGCAAGTTTAGCAAAATCATTAAAGTGAGCAGACTCACCCGAGAATTGGTGACATGGTCATGGGGAGGTTAAAAGAAAGCTTGTATTATATTATACAGAGATTGGTTCGAATGTGGAACTCATTAACACAAGGCTTGGGAGGCAAATCGAAGAGATGTGCATGAAGGAAGAAAAAGACACACACAACTGCAGATGCTGGAATCTATGGTCAGGTTTATTATGTATTATTTATAGGTACACTTAAAAGTTGTTTTTCTGCCTGCTATCCAAACAGCCCACTCTGTTTCTCACTTCAAGAGATGACAAAAAGAGCTGGAGCTCTTGCAGTTTGTGTCTTTTTTGGTAAACCAGCATCTGCATAGAGTCATACAGCGTGGAAACAGGCCCTTCAGCCCAACTTGCCCACACCGACCAACATATCCCATCTGCACTAGTCCCACCTGCCTCCTTTAGCCCATATCCCTCTAAACCTGTCCTGAAATTGGAGAAGTCAATGTTCATACCGCTGGAGTGTAAACTACCCAAGCGAAATATGAGGTGCTGCTCCTATTCTATCATTGAATAAAGAAGGCCCTTGCTTTCAATAGACAATAGGTGCAGGAGTAGGCCATTCGGCCCTTTGAGCCAGCACCGCCATTCAATGTGATCATGGCTGATCATCCCCAATCAGTACCTCGTTCCTGCCTTCTCCCCATATCCCCTGATCCCTTTTCCCTCCTTTCCCTCCCTTTCCCAGCTCTCCCACTGTGTACTGTCTCCACCTTTTCCTTTCTTCTTTCTTCTTTCCCCCAGTCAGCATTTGTGATGGGAATGGACTAGCAACGTTTCAGGTCAGGAACCTTCTTCAGTCTCTTGTCGGAGAGAGGAGGAGAACTTTGTTTTGCTCAAGAATTCAGTGGGAAAACGTGACAGAAAGAAGCACGAAAGTATGCTCTGTTAATTGTGGTTGAACAAAGGTCACACCAGTAAAATGGTTTTGACAACATAGGCTCCATGCTGCACATGAAATCTAGCCATTACACCCACCCACCCTGAAATAGATTAATAATGTCAGCAACTGGACCTAATGACATAAGTTCGATGGAGACTAAAGTCAACAGCCGCCTGAAAGGAGGCATGGGACTTTGGTACATTATTAGCTGGTACAACTGAGTGCCAGTGTGATGAATCTCTAAAGTCTAAAGTAAAAGTCTAAAAGAATGGTTAGCAGCAATGCAGCCCAATTAATGTGAAACTCATTATGGCTGGAACAATGAGCGAGCTGCCCTGAGCTAGTATCTACCTCATTGGAAACTCTTGGACTATTTTGGATCGGGCTCTACTGGACTATATATTACACTAAACATTATTCACGTTATTCCTTTCATCATGTATCTGGACACTGTGGAGGGCTCGATTGTAATCATGTATTGTCTTTCCGCTATCTTGAGGAGATTTCGCAGTGGAGCAGTTGAATGAAGACAGAATAAACTGCAGATGCAGGAATCTTGAGCAAAATGCATATTGTTGGGCAGTCTAAATAAGGGACCCAACCTGAAACGTCATCTGTACATTCCCTCCATGGATACTACCGGACATCTAAGTTCCTCCAGCACCTTGTGTTTTGCGCAAGATTCCAGAATCTGCAATTTCTTGTATCTCCATTAAAACTGCTCCACTGCAAAAGGATTCCAACCCCAAACCCTGTTGTTTACTTAAGATCCTTACTGATCTTTGAACCTTTGAAGATTCCAGCATCTGCTGTTTTTTTTGTGTCTCCAGAATTTGACACAACTCCATCGAGGGGTTAACCTGTGATCTGTGCAGATTTTATACAGGTTGGAAATGCAAGAGCTAAAGGGTGAGATTGGGCAGGCTAGGACTATTCCTTGCAGCATAGGAGGGTGAGGAGTGTTCTTATGGAGGTGTATAAGAACATGCTTATACGAGCCCAGTATTCACTGGAATTTAGAAGGATGAGAGGATCTCATAAAATACTTAAGGGATTGGAAAGGCTAGATGCAGGAAAAATGTTCCTGATGTTGGGGAAGTCCAGAACCAGGGGTCACAGTTTAAGAATAAGGGGTAGGCCATTTAGGACTGAGATGAGGAAAAACTTCTTCACCCAGAGAGTTGTGAATCTGTGGAATTCTCTGCCACAGAAGGCAGTGGAGGCCAATTCACTGGATGTTTTCAAGAGAGAGTTAGATAGAGCTCTTAGGGCTAACAGAATCAAGGTATATGAGGAGAAAGCAGGAATGGGGTACTGATTTCTGATGATCAGCCATGATCATATTGAATGGTGGTGCTGGCCCGAAGGGCCGAATAGCCTGTTCCTGCACCTATTTTCTATGTCTCTATGCGTGGAATAGATCGGGTAAATGTCTTTTATCCAGAGTGGAGAAATTGAGAACCAGAGGATAAGGGTTTAAGGTGAAGAGGAAAAGATTTAATAGGTACCTGAGGGACATCTATTTTATATAAAGGGTGGGTGGTAGTGATATGGAACTAGCTGCCGGAGGAGGTAGTTGTGGCAGGCACAATCACAACGTTTAAAAAACATTTGGGACGAGTTCATGGAAGGGAAAAGGTTTAGGGGATGTGGACCAAATACAGGCAGGTGGGACTAGTGTACATGGGACATGTTGGTTGGCGTTGGTAAGTTGGGCGAAGGGCCTGTTTCAATGCTCTATGACTCAATGAAGAGGTGCTGGAATTCGGACCATAATGGGAGCTGGAGGAACTCAAGGGGTCAGGCAGCATCTTTAGGGGAAAAGGGATGGTCAACGTTTTGAGTTGGCATCCTGCAGCTAATCTCCAGAATAGGTATCTTGCTTTTGTTCTCTCTGCACCGTATATGTTGGTTCCTAATCTATCTGCATATGGTACCAGGAACATGATGAGTCACCGGAAGACAAAGCAAGCTTCTAAATCTGGAGAGCCTTGCTTTTCCACTCTCTCTGCTCTGAGTGTGTGTGCACATTTGTCATACATTTACATAAACTCTTTAGAAAAGAAAGAATAATTCACAGATTTGTGTTATTTCCAGACTTTAACCTTTTCCTAGGTTTTCTCAGTCTATGAAAATCTTATGTGTGTCCTGGTGTTGCACCAAATTTATGGTGCGTGGAAGGTATCTGTCTTGTCTCAGGACAGCAACAGGCCCTTTGGCCCGCACTGTCTATGCCGAACATGATGCCAGGATAGGCTAATTTCACCTTGCCCATGATCCATATCCCTCCATTCCCTGCATATCCATATGCCTATCTAAAAGCCTCTTAAACGCCACTATCCCATCTGCCTCCTCCACCACTCCTGGCAGTGTGTTCCAGGCACCCACCACTCTCTTATCCCTCTTATCTTAAAGCTATGCCCTCTACTCTTTAATATTTCCACTCCAGAAAATGCTTCTGACTGTCTACCCTCTCGATACCTTTATATACTTCTGCCAGGTCTCCCCTTATCATCCGACGTTCCAGAGAAAACAATCCCAGTTTGTCCAACCTCTCCTTGCAGCTAATGCCCTCCAAACCAAGCAGCATCCTGATAAATATCAGGAAAAGTCACAAAAATGTATTCAATGGTGCTTCATTGTCACATGTAAAAAGTGCAAACACACAGTTGAAATTCTTTTCTCACCGACCATTCCAGTAGAGTATCACCATACCATCCCCAATTAGCAATTGTACAGTAATTGTACAGCAACTGAGCACGCATGCAAGAGACGCAATGTTTGCCGCCAATTCCAAGACCAGCATGTTGTTATGCCATCCAAAGATTCCATGAGGAAATGTGACATCCCAACTAATACCTGGTCTCCGACACATGACAATCAAAATGGAGAAGGCTCCATTTTGGGATTGCACAGTTTCTTCCAGAGTATCCAGTAGATTTACTGTACTTCAGGATATACTCACCGTTACATATTTCTTCAATATTCCCCTGTGTAGCTCTCGAGGGAATTAAGCCAACTATAAATGCACCTCATAGAGTCTTTACTTTACCATAATTACAGATAAAGCCTGGTAACAGGCCCTTCGGCCCACCAAGTCCACACTGACGAAGAATCACCCTGTACACGAACACTATCCTACACACTAGGGACAATTTACTATTTTTACCGAAGCCAATTAACTTTGAAGCCTGCACGTCTTTGGAGTGTGGGAGGAAACCCACGCGGTCACAGGGAGAACCTACAAACTCCAACAGACAGCACCCGCAGTCAGGATCGAACCCGGGTCTCGGGCGTTGCAAGACTTTACCGTTGCGTCACTCTGCCGCCATTGCATTGTACAGATGGAAACAGTCCCTGCAGCGCAACTCAATCATGCCAACCGAGATGCCCCTTAAAGCTAGTCCCATGGATAGCCTTTGGCCCATAGCCCTCTAAGCCTTTCCTATCCATGTAACTGTCCAAATGTCTTTTAAATGTTGTTATAGTACTTGTTTCAACTACCTCCTCTGGCAGCTCGTTCCTTATACCCACCACCTTCTGTGTGGAAAAAGTTGACCTTCAGATTCCGATTAAAATCTTTTCCTTTTCACCTTAAATCTAAAGACGCTTGTACTTGATTCTCCCCCTGCCCCCTTGGGTAAAAGACTCTGTGCATTGACTCTTTCTATGCTCCTCAAGATTTTATATACCTCTATAAAATCACTGGTTCTGATTAAGTCTCAGGTTCCTATTAAATCTTTCCTCTCTCACCTTAAATCTATTTCCTCTGGTTTTTGATTCCCCTACTCGGGGTAAAATAATCTTTGTATTCACCCTATTGATTCCCCTCATAAGATCACCCCTCAGCCTGCTGCGCTCCAAGGAACGAAGCCATTGAGTCCTGGCAAACTCCTCAAAATTCTTCTCTGCATCTTTCCAATAGCAGGGTGACCAAAACTGAACGCAATACTCCACATGTGAACTCACCGGTATTTTGTACAACTTTAGACTTGACTTTATACTTTAGAGATATAGCATGGATACAGGCCCTTCGGCCCATCGAGTCCACGCCAACCATCAATCACCCCGTACACTAATAATAATAATAATGATACATTTTATTTATGGGCGCCTTTCAAGAGTCTCAAGGACACCTTACAGAATTTAACAAGTAAAACACATATAATCGGAGTAAAATAAATTATAAAGACATCACCAATACACAAATTAAAGACAGCACTATCCTACACACTAAGAACAATTTACAATTTTTACCAAAACCAATTACCCTACAAACCTGCTGGAGAAACTCAGCGGGTGAGGCAGCATCTATGGAGCGAAGGAAATAGGCAACGTTTCGGGCCGAAACCCTTCCTCAGACTGAAGAAGGGTCTCGACCCGAAACGTTGCCTATTTCCTTCGCTCCATAGATGCTGCCTCACCCGCTCAGTTTCTCCAGCATTTTTGTCTACCTTCGATTTTCCAGCATCTGCAGTTGCTTCTTAAACATTAACCCTACAAACATGTACGTCTTTGGAGTGTGGGAGGGAACCTGCGGTCACAGGGAAAACGTACAAACTCCACACACACACTGCACCCGTATATTAGGTTCAAACCCGGGTCCCTGGCGCTGTAAGGCAGCATCTCTACTGCCGCACCACTCCACTGCCTCTTTCAATTCCTTCTCTTTTCAGAAGATGTAGCTTTGTATCACATTCTTTCACGATCACTTCCACATCCAATTCTGAATGTCAGATTTCTTTGGCGTTGATAACATACAATTTCTCTCATGTTGTTTAAAATGCCTTCCTCCACAGACTTGAGTCAGAACTTTACTTTTTACTTTAATTACTTCTCTACCACTCTTCCTTCAAACTTTTGCTCTATTAAACTTTGACAATGTATGGCAAAGGAACAGGCCCTCCGGCCGACAATTTGCCAAACTCAATGAGAAACTAATCTGCCTGCACATCAAGTCAAGTCAAGTCAAGTCACATTTATTCATATAGCACATTTAAAAAACAACTCTCGTTGGCCAAAGTGTTTTACATTTGTTATAAGAATATAAACAAAACAAACTACATACATATATACATGTAGCCCTCACTCAGAGGACGTCAGGAAAGGCTTGGGAGTATAGATAAGTCTTTAGTCTTGACTTAAAAGAGTCGATGGAGGGAGCAGTTCTGATGGGAAAGGGGATGCTGTTCCACAGTCTAGGGGCTGCAACCGCAAAGGCGCGGTCGCCCCTGAGCTTATGCCTAGACCGTGGGATATTCAGCAACCCCAAGTCGGCCGATCTGAAGGGCCTGGAGGTGGAGTGGTGGGTGAGAGGACTTTTTATGTAGGTGGGGGCAAGCCCATTGAGGGCTTTGTAGATATGGAGGAGGATCTTGAAGTTTATACGGAACCGCACAGGGAGCCAGTGGAGAGAGGCCAGGATCGGTGATGTGGTCCCTTTTTCGGGTGCCCGTCAGGAGTCTTGCTGCGGCGTTTTGGACCAGTTACAGGTGGGACAGGGACGATGCACATGATCCACATCCCTCTATTACAATGGTTCTTTATTATTATGTGTATTAAGGTATAGTGAGATTTTTTTATTGCATACAGGTCAGTAAGATTATTGCCCTACAAATAATTACAATCCTCAGTTAAGTACATAATGCAAAGAAACAAACTGCTCACTGAGTCTATAAGGATTAGTCGCTAGTTTTTGGTGCCATTTCATAGTCCCAGCTTCAGCTGGCCATAAAGGCCTGTTGCAGCCGTTGCCTCCATCCAGTCATCCTGTGAACTGTCGTCCCTCTCCTTGTACAGCCACCTTCAGCCTTCATGCCCTGGGTGGCGCGTCCCGCGGCGGACCTTGAAGGCGCGGAAGGTAAGACCCCCCCCCCCCGATTCTTCCTGTCGTTTCTTGTCCAGCGTCTGCCGCTGTCACGGTCTCCTTCCACCCTCCTCTCCGGTTCCAGGTCTACAGGAGCTGGGATCAGCGGATTCCCTTTCCCGGATCCGCATATCCATGTGTCTATCCAAAAGCCTTTTGGTCAAGTGTCAAGAGTGATCTATTGTCATATGTCCCAGATAGAACAATGAAATTCTAACGCCACTTATTTTCTGCGTGAATGCATAACTTGTTATTGAATGCAGTTTTCTTCAATTGATTGATTCAATTCAATTGATGTTTCTTTGTTAAGCTTGAGAACCTTGGTAAAACCTGTTTCTTCGTCATCTCTTTCACAATGACCTTCCAACTACATTATCTGATGCCTGGAGATTTGGTAAAAGAAGCATGTTATCAATACCATTTAACTCATCGAATGTTTAAATATAAATGAATGAAACCGAACACTCTAATCTCTTCTGGAAAGCCAAGACATGACAGAAAATGGATCTCTGTGTCTGCATTGCGCTGTTAATGGCCTGCGTGTTTGACAGTCTACAGTTCTTAGTATTTTCTCTGGGCATTTGCGTGTAAGAGTCAGGATGTCATGTTGCATCTTTATAGGACTTTTGTTCGGTTGCATATGAGTATTGTGGTTCCGGTCCCCCCCATTACAGGAAGGATGTGGAGGCTTTGGAGAGGGTGCAGAAGAGGTTTACCAGAATGTTGCTTGGATTAGAGGGCATTAGCTACAGGGAGAGGTTGGACAGACCGGGATTGTTTATCTCTAGAGGCTGAGGGGAAACCTGATAGAAGCGTATAAAATTATGAGAAGCATAGATAGAGTAGACAGTCAAACCTTTTTTCTGCGGATGGAAATGTCAAAGACCAGAGGGCATAACCTGAAGGTGAGAGGGGCAAAGTTTAAAGATATACATGGCCAATGTTTTACACAGAGGGTGGTGAGTCTCTGGGACACGCTGCTAGGGGTGGTGGTGGAGGCAGATATAATAGTGGCAATTAAGAGGGTTTTAGGTAGACACATAGATATGCATGAAATGGAGGTGTAAGAATCACATGCAGGGAGATTAATTTGACCTGGATCTATTCGACACGAACATTAGCGGCTGAAGGGTCTATTCCATATGTTTAAATTTGCTGGATTCGCTGAGGGACTTAGATTCACTGTGCTTAGATTTATTAGAATGTTGCCTGGGTTTCAGCACCTAAGTTACAGAGAAAAGTTGAACAAGATAGGTCTTTATTCTTTGGAGCGCAGAATGTTAAGGGGGGACTTGATAGAGGTCTTTAAAATTATGAGAGGGATAGACAGAGTTGACGTGGATAAGCTTTTTCCATTGAGAGTAGGGAAGATTCAAACAAGAGGACATGACTTGAGAATTAAGGAACAAAAGTTTAGGGGTAACATGAGGGTGAACTTCTTTACTCAGAGAGTGGTAGCTGTGTGGAATGAGCTTCCAGTGGAAGTGGTGGAGGCAGGTTTGATTTTATCATTTAAAAATAAATTGGATAGGTCTATGGACGGGAAAGGAATGGAGGGTTATGGTCTGAGTGCAGGTAGATGGGACTAGGTGAGAGTAAGTTCGGCATGGACTAGAAGGGCCGAGATGGCCTGTTTCTGTGCTGTAATTGTTATATGGTTATATGGTTATATGTTATATGGTTATATGGTTATATGGTTACACAACACCGTAAATTGGAGGAAATGCACCTCATATTCCGCTTGGGCAGTCTACATCCTGGTGGCCTGAACATTGAATTCTCCCAATTCTGCTAGCCCTGGCTGTCCCCTCCTCTTCATCAGCCATCTGGTTGTCTCCTCCCCTCCCCCAGTCCTCGGGCTCCTCCTCCGCCTTTTCCTTTTTTCTTTTCTTCTCCCCACCCCCTATCAGTCTGAAGAAGGGTTTCGGCCCGAAACGTTACCTATTTCCTTCGCTCCATAGATGCTGCTGCACCCGCTGAGTTTCTCCAGCATTTTTGTGTACCTTTGGTTATATGTACTGTCCTGTGTTCTATGTATGTTTAATTTAAACATACGGGTATAAATTGTAATCACCATGAAATGGGAAATATTCTAAGCAGAGGATTAAAACTGTGCTTCCACGCTAAAGTCACCTGCACATCTGTTGTAAGTTTTTGTGAGTTCAAGATGACCTTGGGAACATATCTTCAGCGCGATGTGAGGTTGCATGATTTATGAAAGGCCGTCCCTGGGGAAGGGGCCTGACAAGTCACTGTGCTCTGCAGTGGGGTGGTATTTGAGAACTGTTATTAATGGGTATCATTTGTAGCCTTCAGGAAAAGCTACGTTGGGGAGTTTGTTAACCTTCACTGTTGCACTTGAACATGAACTATTTGAATATAAATATCACAGCGTATTGCCCCTCTACTTCATCACTGCACTTGAACAAGTGTAAAATATACTCTCCTGTACACTTTCATCAAGGTTTACTGAGCTTACACACACCTGTAAAAGGCATGGTTCACACGGCAATTTAGTGAGCTGACACACCCTGTACATTACTGTGGGCACTAAGATATAGTGAGCGTACACACTTCTGTACTTTACAATACATACTGCAATTTAGCAAATGTACACACTCCTGTACGGGCTACTGTACACACTAAAGTGCCTGTCCCACTGTGCGAGCTAATTCAAGAGTTCTCCCGAGTTTCCCCTGATTCTAACTCGGAGAATTACGGTAATAGCCGCTCGTAGGTACTCGGGGGGCGTGGGGGGGGAGGTCTCGTGGACATTTTTCAACATGTTGAAAAATCTTCACGAGTCTTCACGAGCTTACCGCGTTTCCCGAGTACCTGCCCTTAGCGTTACGAGCCGCTGAGAGACGTCCCGAGCCCCGACGTACACGCTACGTACATTCTACGTGCTTACCACGAGTTTGATTTTTTCTTTTTAACTCGGGAGAGCTCTTGGATAAACTCGTATAGTGGGACAGGCCCTTAAGATTAGTGATCTTACATGCCCTTGTACACTACTGTTCACAATAAGATTTAGTGAGTTTACACACTTCCGTACAAGTTACTGCGCACTCTAAGATTTATGATCATACACACCCCTATATATTATTGTTCACACTAAGATTTAATGAGCCCTCAATACGGATTGTAACATAGTTGTATAGTAGATTATTTGGTATATTTGTTTGTCTTGTATTATGGTGGTAGGTTCTGTTTTGTTTTTATTGTATTGTAAAGATTATTTTTAATAATTGAATACATTTTTTGATAATAAAAAATAAAATTTAATGAGCTTCTACGCTTTTGTCCAAGTTATACTGTGCACTACTGAGCAAGGTTTAGTGAGCTTACATACTCTTGCACGTTACTATTTTTTCCTTCAGGAGCTTTGATTCTACAGTCTCAACTAACACAGTATTACATTAATCTACTATTTGTGAAGTTTGCAAACAACAAGCATCAAAGCTGACCGGTGGCTCAGCACTTCAACTCCCCCTCCCATTCCGAATCCGACCTCTCTGTCCCGGGCCTCCTCCGTGGCCAGAGTGAGCACCACCGGAAACTGGAGGAGCAGCACCTCATATTCCGCTTGGGCAGTCTGCACCCTAGCGGCATAAATATTGAATTCTCCAATTTCCGGTAGCCCTTACTGTCTCCTCCCCTTCTCAGCTCTCCCTCAGCCCTCGGGCTCCTCCTCTAACTTTTTTCCTTTCTTCTCCCAGCCCCCCCCCCCCCCCCCCCTCCATCAGTCTGAAGAAGGGTTTCGGCCCGAAATGTTGCCTATTTCCTTCGCTCCGTAGATGCTGCTGCACCCGCTGAGTTTCTCCAGCACTTTTGTCTACCGTTGATTTTCCAGCATCTGCAGTTCCTTCTTAAGCATCAAATGACAGCGTGATCAGCCGTATCCAGGATGCCCTCGAGCCCCAGCAGCACCCACTGTCCTCGGAAGATCTGCAAAGCTCCTGCGCGCTTCCTCTCCAGGGACATGCAGCAACGGACGTGAGCCCGCAGGAGAGGCAGGCCCTCAACTCGGGCAGAACCCTCGACTGTCTGCCACCTTGGCCGGCTCCTTGTACAGATTACTGTGCACACTGGCAAAGGTTTGGTGAGCTTACACACCCCTATAGGAGTGTAGAAATTGTAGAATGTGTAAGCACACTATACTCTGCTTGGTGTGCATGCTAACCTGTGCAGGAGTGTGCAAGCTCACTATACTTTGCTTGGTGTGCACACTGGCTTACATACATAGATACATAGAAAATAGGTGCAGGAGTAGGCCATTCGGCCCTTCGAGCCTGCACCGCCATTCAATATGATCATGGCTGATCATCCAACTCAGTATCCTGTACCTGCCTTCTCTCCATACCCCCTGATCCCTTTAGCCACAAGGGCCACATCTAACTCCCTCTTAAATATAGCCAAGGAACTGGCCTCAACTACCCTCTGTGGCAGAGAGTTCCAGAGATTCACCACTCTCTGTGTGAAAAATGTTTTTCCTCATCTCGGTCTTAAAGGATTCCCCCCTTATCCTTAAGCTGTGACCCCTTGTCCTGGACTTCCCCAACATCGGGAACAATCTTCCTGCATCTAGCCTGTCCAACCCCATAAGAATTTTGTACGTTTCTATAAGATCCCCTCTCAATCTCCTAAATTCTAGCGAGTATAAGCCAAGTCTATCCAGTCTTTCTTCATATGAAAGTCCTGACATCCCAGGAATCAGTCTGGTGAACCTTCTCTGCACTCCCTCTATGGCTATAATGTCCTTCCTCAGATTTGGAGACCAAAACTGTACGCAATACTCCAGGTGTGGTCTCACCAAGACCCTGTACAACTGCAGTAGAACCTCCCTGCTCCTATACTCAAATCCTCTTGCTATGAAGGCCAACATACCATTCGCTTTCTTCACTGCCTGCTGCACCTGCATGCCTACTTTCAATGACTGGTGTACCATGACACCCAGGTCTCGTTGCATCTCCCCATTTCCTAATCGGCCACCATTTAGATAATAAGATTGTGTCAGCTCACTATATCCCACTCAGCGGCAACTGCGGAGGTTTATGGCCCCGACCACGGGGGAACAATGGAGGAGGACTGACTGTACTTTGTGCCTTCCACCACAGTGAAGAATGCTGTGGTGGATGTTGGTGTTAAATTTTTATTGTGTATTGTGTGTTCTTTTTGATTGTACCGCTGCTGGCAAATTCATTTCACTACACTCTATTGTGTATGTGATGAATAAATCTGATTGACTGATTGATGGACTGAGTGTGTAAAGTAACGTGCAAGAGTGTGCAAGAGTGTGCAAGAGTGTGCAAGAGTGTGCAAGCTAACTAAACCTTGCTCAATATGCATGGTTACGTACAGAGTGTATAAGTTCGCCATACCCTGCTCAATGGGTGCAGGAACGTACAAAAGTGTAAGCGCACTAACATTTGTTGTTCTGGTGGTCGTCTTTTGTAGGTGGGCATGTTTAGCTCGTTCACCACGATTCATTCTAAGCGCACAAGACAGTGGACCATTAGAATGTGGCTTCCACCCACAATCTTCTAACTCCAGGAGCCAGAATACCATCAGTGGTGCAGTTGTTGGAGCCGCTGCCTCACAGCGTAAGAGACCCGGGCGCAGTCTGGGTGGAGTTTACGCATTCTTCCTGTGACCGCGTGGCTTTCCTCCGGGTGCTCCTTTTTCTTCTCGCGTTCAAAAGACGTGCGGGTTTGTAGGTTTAATAGGGCTCTGTAAATTGCCCCTAGTGTGTGGTGGCAGTGAATGCGAAAGGGGGATAATGTGGACTCAGTGGACCGAAGGGTTAGTTTCTACGCTGTATCTTTCAATCAACCGAGACAAGCTTGGACTTCACGTCAAGTACTGTAGATGTTCAGGAGTGGCGCAGCACTATCAAGATTTCATTTAACACAGGGGGGCGGCACAGTGGTGCAGCGGTAGAGTTGCTGCCTTACAGCGCCAGAGATCTGGGTTCAATCCTGATTATAAACCTGTCCTCTGCTTCTTGATTTTCCTTCTCTGGGGAAAGGACTCGTGCATTGACCCTATTTATGCTGAGAGAATGGAGCAGCTGGGCTTGTACACTCTGGAGTTTAGAAGGATGAGAGGGTATCTCATTGAAACGTATAAGATTGTTAAGGGCTTGGACACGCTAGAGGCAGGAAACATGTTCCCGATGTTGGGGGAGTCCAGAACCAGGGGCCACAGTTTAAGAATAAGGAGTAAGCCATTTAGAATGGAGACGAGGAAACACTTTTTCTAACAGAGAGTGGTGAGTCTGTGGAATTCTCTGCCTCAGAGGGCGGTGGAGGCGGGTTCTCTGGATGCTTTCAAGAGAGAGCTGGATAGGGCTCTTAAAAATAGCGGAGTCAGGGGATATGGGGAGAAGGCAGGAACGGGGTACTGATTGGGGATGATCAGCCATGATCACATTGAATGGCGGTGTTGGCTCGAAGGGCCAAATGGCCTACTCCCGCACCTATTGTCTATTGTCTATTGTCTATTCTCCTAATTGTATCCACCTCTAAAATCACCGCTCAGCCTTATGTGCTCCAAGCAATAAAGGGACAAGATCATGGAAGGATGAATGGGACTAGCTTAGATGGAGCATCTTGATCAGCATAGATGAGGTGGACAAAAGGGCCTGTTTACATGCTGTGTGACTCAATGACTCTCTCAGGATGAAAAAAAAATATCAGGGCAGCATGGTGGTGCAGCGGTAGAGCTGCTGCCTGACAGCGCCAGAGACCTGGGTTCGATCCTGACTACGGGTGGCTGTCTGTGCAGAGTTTGTACGTTCTCCCTGTGACTGCATGGGTTTTCTCTGAGTGTTCCGGTTTCCTCCCACGCTTTAAAGACGTGCAAATTTGTAGGTTAATTGGTTTCTAAAAATTGTTCCCTAGTGTAGGATAGAACTAGTGTACGGGTGATTGTTGGTCAGCTGGACTCGGTGGGGCCCGTTTCCGTGCTGCATCTCTAACGAAACAAAACACACTGTGCTTTGCTGGTTCTTTGGAAGAGACATCCAATCAGTTAAATTGTCCTTACCCTTTTCTTAAATTTTTACAAAACATTTTTTTTAATTTCCCCGTCCACTACCCATTCAGGCTTCATCATTCAGGTCAGAACAACTTGCTCCACTGAATAACAAAATCTTACCTCCAACTTTGATCCTTCATGATCCAGAGAAATGTACTTAATATTCGATACAGTGCATTCAGAAAGTATTCCGACCCCTTCACTTTTTCCACATTTTGTTACGTTACAGCCTTAAGGGCCTGTCCCACGGGCATGCGACTCCATGCGGCAAGCGCGACCTAACCGCAAGCGGGGGCCGTGCGGGGGCCGTGCGGAGGTCGCGGGGCCGGTCCCACTTCGATCGGCGGAGCCGCATGGAGTTGTGCGGAGCTGGTCCCGACATCGCGCGGGGCTCTGAAAAACTGACACTGTTCAAAAATTCCGTGTGGCAACGGCCTGCCGCCCCGCAGCCGCATCGAGGCCGTGCGCGCCGCCTCGCTGCCGTACGCACCGTCTTGACGTCACTCGACCTCCGCGCGGCCCCCGCTTCCGGTTTGGTAGCGCTTGCCGCATGCAGCCGCATGCTGGTGGGACCGGCCCTGTACGGGGATCACTCGACCTCCGCGCGGCCCCCGCTTGCGGTTAGGTCGCGCTTGCTGCATGGAGTCGCATGCCAGTGGGACAGGCCCTTTATTTTAAAATGGATGAAATTCTTTTTTTTTCTCATCAATCTCCACATAATACACCAGAATGAAGAAGCGAAAACAGGTGTTCAGAAATTTTTACAAAGTAATTAAAAAGTATTCAGACCCTTTGCTATGACACTCAAAATTGAGGTTAGGTTCATCCTGTTTCCATTGATTATCCTTGCGATGTTTCTACAACTTGATTGGAGTCCACCAGTGGTAAATTAAATTGATTGGACATGATTTGGAAAGGCACACACCTGTCTATATAAGGTCCCACAGTTGACAGTGCATGTCAGAGCAAAAACCAAGCCATGAAGATGAAGGAATTGTCCGTAGATCTCCGAGACAGGATTGTGTCGAGACACAGATCTGGGGAAGGGTATAAAACAATTTCTGCAGCAATGCAGGTCCCGAAGAGCACAGTGGCCTCTGTCATTCTTAAATGGAAGAACTTTGGAACCATCAGGACTCTTCATAGAGCTGGCTGCCCAGCCTAACTGAGCAATCGGGGAAGAAGGGCCTTGGTCAGGGAGGTGACCAAGAACCCGATGGTCACTGACAGAGCTCCAGAGTTCCTCTGTGGAGATGGGAGAAACTTCCAGAAGGAAAACTAAACCTGCGGCACTCCACCAATCAGGCCTTTATGGTAGTGGCCAGACGGAAGCCACTCCTCAGTAAAAGGCACATGACAACCCGCTTGGAGTTTGCCAAAAGGGTTGTTTTCTCTGGTGCTCTGGTCTGATGAAACCAAGATTGAACTATTTGGCCTGAATGCCAAACATCATGTCTGGAGGAAACCAGGCACCGCTCATCACCTGGCCAATACTATACCTACGGTGAAGCATGGTGGTGGCAGCATCATGCTGTGGGGATGTTTTTCAGCGGCAGGAACTGGGAGACTAGTCAGGATCGAGGGAAAGATGAACAGAGCAAAGTACAGATGAAAACCTGCTCCAGAGCGTTCTGGGCCTCAGACTGGGGCGGAGGTTCACCTTCCAACAGGACAATGACCCCTAAGCACACAGCCAAGACAACGCAGGAGTGGCTTTGTGACAAGTCAGAGAATGTCCTTGAGTGGCCCAGTCAGAGTCCGGACTTGAACCCGATCGAACATCTCTGGAGGGACCTGAAAATAGCTGTGCATCGACGCTCCCCATCCAACCTGACAGAGCTCGAGAGGGTCTGCAGAGAAGAATGGGAGAAATTACCCAAATACAGGTGGGCCAAGCTTGTAGCATCACACCCAAGAAGACTTGAGGCTGTAATCGCTGCCAAAGGTGCCTCAACAAAGTACTGAGTAAAGGGTCTGACTGCTTATATAAATGTGATATTTCAGTTATTTATTTTTAATTACTTTGCAAAAATTTCTAAACACCTGTTTTCGCTTTTTTATTATGGGGTATTGTGTGTAGATTGATGATTTAAAAAAAAAGAATTTAATCCATTTTAGAATAAGGCTGTAACGTAACAAAATATGGAACAAGTGAAGGGGTCTGAATACTTTCTGAATGTACTGTAATAATGGGAAAAATATTATTGAGTCATAGAATCGTACTTCCTGGAAACAGGATCTTCAGCCTAACTTGCCCATGCCGACCAACATGTCTCATCTACACTAGTTGCATCTGCCCACGTTTGGCCCATATATGCCCCTGTCCCATTTAGGAAACCTGAGCGGAAACCTCTGGAGGCTTTGTGCCCCACCCAAGGTTTCCGTGCGGTTCCCGGATGTTCCCGGAGGTTTTTGTCAGTCTCCCTACCTGCTTCCACTACCTGCAACCTCCGGCAACCACCTGCAACCTCCGGGAACCTTGGGTGGGGCGCAAAGTCTCCAGAGGTTTCCGTTCAGGTTTCCTAAGTGGGACAGGGGCATAATAATTAAACTCTCTAAATCTTCCCTATTCATGTACCTGTTTAAATGCCTTTTATACGTTGTTATAATACCTGCCCTCAACTAACTCCTCCGGCAGCTCGTTCCATATACCTACCATCTTTAGCCTTTTCAAAACATTGCCAAAGATTTGCAGCTATCACATTTTTCATTCCACAAAAGAGTTATGGAAATAAGCAGTAAGTATTTACAAAATATGACCTTGTTCTGACCTTAAATTTATGTCGCGGTTTTAATAATTCATACAGATGACAAAGAATAATCATTAAATTATGAGGAAAGATTATACATATTGTATTCCCTGAAAATTAAAACATTTGCGGGTGATTTCATTGAAATGTTCAAGATATATGTGGAAACTGATGGCAGACCAAGAAAATGATATTTTATAGAATATTTATATATTTATTTGTGTGTTATTTATTTTTATTTTATTTTATTGTCACGTGTCCTGAGGTCCAGTGAATAGCTATTTGTTGCGTGCTATCCAATCAGCAGCAGTCGGACGTCCGGATTGCAGCTTTATAAGACTTTGGTTAGGCCACATTTGGAGTATTGCGTGCAGTTCTGGTCACCCCATTATCGGAAGAATGATGAGGCTTTGGAGAGAGTGCAGAGGAGGTTTAGCAGAATGGATAAGCGGGCATTAGCTACAAGAAGAGGTTGGACAAACCTGGATTGTTTTCACTGGAGCGTCAGAAGCTGAGAGCAGACCTGATGGAAGTATATAAAATTAAAGAGGAAATTAAAATATATATGAGAGACGGTAGACAATTGGAATGTTTTCCCCAGGGTGGAAATGTCAAAGACTAGAGGGCATAGCTTTAATGGAGAGGGGCAAAGTTTAATGGAGATGTGTGGGGACGTTTTTTTTTACACTGGGGATGGCGGGTGCCTGGAACACGTTGTCAGAGATGGTGGTGAAGGCAGATACAATAGTGGTTAAGCGGCTTTTATATAGGCATATAGATATGCAAGGAATGAAGGGATATGGATCACATGCAGGCAGAGGAATCAGTTTAACCTGGCATCTTGTTCGGCATTGATTTGTGGGCTGTTGGACCTGTTCCTGTGCTGTACTGTTTTATGTTCTAGGTCCTGGACTACTGTGGTAAATAGACCTACGGTCCAGTTGTGTGTGGGAGAGATACAGCGTGGATAAAGGCCCTTCAGCCCACCGAGAGCACCTTGACCAGTGATAACCCGTTCTCACTAGTTCTATGTTATCTCACTTTATCATCCATTCCCTGCACGCTTGGGGCTATTTTACTGAGGCCATTTAACCTACAAACCTGTGCATCTTGGGAATGTGGGAGGAAACCGGAGTGCCCGGAGGAGACTCACGCGGGCACGGGGAGAACGTGCAAACTCCGTGCAGACAGCGCCTCAGTTCAGGGTTGAAACCAGGTCTCTGGCGCTGTGAGACAGCAGCTCCATCAGGTGTGCTGCAGGGCCACCCAGTATATTCAGCATTCAATTATCCTTTCCAGAAAATTAGTGCTGTTTATTTTCTTCGGATTGCCTGATTTTTGTATTTTGTGCAATTTTTAGAATATAATAGGACGTACCTTGAGAAAGGGGATGAGAAGGAATTTCTTTAGTCAGAGAGGTGGTGAATCTGTGGAATTCATTGTCACAGATGGCTGTGGAGACCCAGTCAATGGATATTGTTAAGGTGGGGATCGACAGATTCTTGATTAGTAAGGGTGTCAGGGGTTATGGGGGGGAAGGCAGGAGAATGGGGTTGAGAGGGAAAGATGATTGAATAGCGGAGTGGACTTGATGGGCCGAATGGTTTAATTCTGCTCCTGTACTTAGATACATAGATACATAGATACATAGAAAATAGGTGCAGGTGTAGGCCATTCGGCCCTTCGAGCCTGCACCGCCATTCAATATGATCATGGCTGATCATCAGTATCCCGTACCTGCCTTCTCTCCATACCCCCTGATCCCCTTAGCCACAAGGGCCACATCTAACTCCCTCTTAAATATAGCCAATGAACTGGCCTCAACTACCCTCTGTGGCAGAGAGTTCCAGAGATTCACCACTCTCTGTGTGAAAAAGTTTTTCCTCATCTCGGTCTTAAAGGATTTCCCCCTTATCCTTAAGCTGTGACCCCTTGTCCTGGACTTCCCCAACATCGGGAACAATCTTCCTGCATCTAGCCTGTCCAACCCCATAAGAATTTTGTACGTTTCTATAAGATCCCCTCTCAATCTCCTAAATTCTAGCGAGTATAAGCCAAGTCTATCCAGTCTTTCTTCATATGAAAGTCCTGACATCCCAGGAATCAGTGTGGTGAACCTTCTCTGCACTCCCTCTATGGCTATAATGTCCTTCCTCAGATTTGGAGACCAAAACTGTACGCAATACTCCAGGTGTGGTCTCACCAAGACCCTGTACAACTGCAGTAGAACCTCCCTGCTCCTATACTCAAATCCTCTTGCTATGAAGGCCAACATACCATTCGCTTTCTTCACTGCCTGCTGCACCTGCATGCCTACTTTCAATGACTGGTGTACCATGACACCCAGGTCTCGCTGCATCTCCCCATTTCCTAATCGGCCACCATTTAGATAATAGTCTGCCTTCCCGTTTTTGCCACCAAAGTGGATAACCTCACATTTATCCCCATTATACTGCATCTGCCAAACATTTGCCCACTCACCCAGTCTATCCAAGTCACCTTGCAGTCTCCTAGCATCCTCCTCACAGCTAACACTGCCCCCCAGCTTCGTGTCATCCGCAAACTTGGAGATGTTGCTTTCAATTCCCTCGTCCAGATCATTAATATAAATTGTAAATAGCTGGGGTCCCAGCACTGAGCCTTGCGGTACCCCACTAGTCACTGCCTGCCATTGTGAAAAGGACCCGTTTACTCCTACTCTTTACTTCCTGTTTGCCAGCCAGTTCTCTATCCACTTATGAACTTATTCCTTTCAGAAAGCTCATTTAACAGGTTGTTGAGAAGTCGGTTCCTTTGTGGACCTGAATGGACTGGCCTTGATGTATTGGTTTCATTTCAATCTGTTGCATGTTTTATCCTTGGAGAAATACCCTTGGTGAAAGTCCATTAACAGACAAATTAAAGCTTGCAAGTACTTTAATTCTACATCTTATTTTGATATTTATTTCTGGGCTGGTTTATTTGACAAGGGCCAAACCACCTTCCCCATCCATTTAGGTCAGACTGAGCCAAATTATATATCAGCATTCGCCCAGAGCCTAGCAGGGTCTAGATGGGGTTGTTCACCAATTAAACTATATTTTATCGGCTAAGTGAGTAATCATTGTCCTGCATGACTTGAAGTGGCACTTTGAGGTAAAAAGTAATTTGTTGACTTAAGGTTTAGAGCGCAACATTAATTATTTCATGGCATATTTGTTTTTTTTCTAACAGGCTTTTAATTCAGTGATAAATGTGGTATTCGTACCTGGGAAACGGAAAGGTTGCTCAAGTAATGGTCATTTGTATTATTTGTAAATCAGTTTCTGGTACAATAATCAATAATCTGAGCAAATGACAGAGGGGCTGTAAAATATGCTTGCAATTAAACTAGTCACGCTTACAAATGTCTTCCTTCCAAGGCATAGATTTTACGTTAGAGCTACCGTGTGGACACAGTATCTTTGGCCCACCGAGTCCATGTTGACCAGCAAACATCCCGTACACTACCTCTATCCTACACACTACTTGGAACAACTTACAATTAACAGACCGCAATTAACCCACAAACCTGTACGTCCTTGGGATGTAATGTTAAAATTGTTCAAGGCATTGGTGAGGCCAATTCTGGAGTATGGTGTACAATTTTGGTCGCCTAATTATAGGAAAGATGTCAACAAAATAGAGAGAGTACAGAGGAGATTTACTAGAATGTTGCCTGGGTTTCAACAACTAAGTTACAGAGAAAGGTTGAACAAGTTAGGTCTTTTTTCTTTGGAGCGCAGAAGGTTAAGGGGGGACTTGATAGAGGTCTTTAAAATTATGAGCGGGTTAGACAGAGTGGACGTGGATAAGCTGTTCCCATTGAGAGTAGGGAAGATTCAAACAAGGGGACATGACTTGAGAATTAAGGGACAGAAGTTTAGGGGGAACATTAGGGGGAACTTCTTTACTCAGAGAGTGGTGGCTGTGTGGAATGAGCTTCCAGTGGAAGTGGTGGAGGCAGGTTCGATGTTATCCTTTAAAAATAGATTGGATGGGTATATGGACGGGAAAGGAATGGAGGGTTATGGTCTGAGTGCAGGTAGATGGGACTAGGGGGAAGTATTTATTTTTAATTAAAAAAAAAAAAAAAAAAAAAATGTTCGGCACGGACTTGAAGGGCCGAGATGGCCTGTTTCCGTGCTGTTATGGTTATATGGTTATAAGGGTGGAAATGGGAGAAAATCCATGCGTTTCACAGGGAGAATGTAGAAACTCCATGCAGACAGAACTTGTCTTCAGGATTGAACCTGGGTCTCTGGCTCTGTAAGGCTCTGGCAGCTAATCTACCGCTGTGCCTCTGTGTCGCTCAAATCCAATGAGTTGTCCGTCTATTGTGACGGTAAGTGAATTGAAGTGGGTCCAGCTTGTTACTGAGGCTGGAGTTGATTTGCATCATAACCAACCTCTTGCAGCATTTCATCACAGGGTTTGTGATTGCCAACATCAGTAGACCTTGCGCTTCTTGAGAACCAGCTTGTTCTCAATAGAACACATGCCCAATAGTCTTTGAAAGAAAGAGGAGCAATGGCAAAATTGTCCCTCAACGAGGGACCCTGGTGCTACATGTCATAGTCAAGTGCCAAATTCTCAGTTGGATTTGGTTTTGTTGATTAGTACGGGTGTCAGGGGTTATGGGGAGAAAGCAGGAGAATGGGGTTGAAAGGGAAAGATAGATCAGCCGTGATTGAATGTCATAGTAGAATTAGTGGGCCGAGTGGCCTAATTCTGCTCCTACAACTTATGATTCTTTAGGGGTGTGCAGGTATTCATGAATAATCTGCAGGATGTTTCAGGAACGATTTAATAAGAACCCGAGGGGCATCGTTTTTACACAAATGTTAGTAGGTGTAAGGAACGACTGCCGGATTTAAGGCTGGGACTATCACATCGTTTAAAAAATTTGCTTTACTCTTTACCTTGCAGAAGAAAGTGGCACAACGGTAGAATTGTAGCCAGAGACCCAGGTTCGATCCTGACTACAGGTGCTGTCTGTACGAAGTTTGTATGTTCTCCCAGTGACCACGTGGGTTTTCTCTGGGTGCTCTGGATTCCTCCCACACTCCGAACATGTACAGGTTAATTGGCTTTGGTAAGTTGTAAAATTGTCCCTAGTGTGTGTAGGTTGGTGTGTAGGTCAGCGTGCACTCGGTGGGCCGAAGGGCCTGCTTCCGCGCTATCTCTAACGTCTAAAGTCTAAAAAAATATTTAGACAGGTACATGGATAGGAAAGATTTAGAGGTATTTAGCCACACGCAGGCAGGTGGGACTAATGTAGATGTGACATGCTGGTCGGCGTGAGAAAGTTGGGCCGAAGGGCCTGTTTCTAAGCTCTATAAATCTATGCATCTGTGGAATTCTCTGCCTGAGAAGGCAGTGAAGGCCAATTTTCTGGAGGCTTTCAAGAGAGAGTTAGATAGATCTCTTAAAGATAGGGGAGTGAAGTTATATGGGGAGAAGGCAGGAACGGGGTACTGATTGTGGATGATCAGCCATGATCATATTGAATGGCGGTGCTGGCTCGAAGGGCCGAATAGCCTACTCCTGCACCTATTGTCTATTGTCTGAAGAAGGGTTTCGGCCCGAAACGTTGCCTATTTCCTTCGCTCCATAGATGCTGCTGCACCCGCTGAGTTTCTCCAGCATTTTTGTGTACCTTCGATTTTCCAGCATCTGCAGTTCCTTCTTAAACATATTGTCTGTCTATTGACTCCTGGAGAAATCCCATAAATGGTGCAGTTAACAGGACCGTGCACCAATATTGATGCTTTGCTCAAGGCAAGGTCGCAAACACCAGTGTGATAACGATCAGATGTTCCCAGGTAATGACGTTGACTGCGTGATAAACCTTGGTACCAGCCTTTTAAGACACTTAACCACGGCTTCATGAACTTCCTTTAGAAAGAAGAAAATAAGTTGCGTGTAAACCAGCATCTGCAGTTCCTTGTTTCTTCACATTTTTTTAATCCAATGTGTTTTGATTTGTTTCCAGATTGAGGCCTATCCAACTCGGCAATACAAAGGTGTGCATTTCGGAAAAAGGACATCAAAGCGTATTGATTTTAAAATCCCCTTGGGACCTGGACCTGCAACGTACGATGTCCAGAAGTCAGTATAGTTTTACTCCTGTACTTATTAAATACTTTGTGTCATGTACCGTGGTTTACTATTTGCAGGATATTTATAACAATTATAATATGTATTTTAAATTCCTCTTAACTGGCGTTGAATCAATCAAACTACATTTCCATTTTAATAATATTCTGCCGCTGCTAAATCATTCAGGCTTAAAATGGCCGCTTGCTTTGGTCGAAAGGAAATATTAATCACTAATTTGTAATTAATGTCAATTTGAGATTTGGAAGTTGCTTTGTCTTAATCCATCCTTTACTCTGAGCAGAAACAGCCTTGCATACGGTTAGAGTTGCTGCCTTACAGCGCCAGAGACCCGGGTTCCTTCCTGACTATGAGTGCTGTCTGTACGGAGTATGTACGTTCTCCCTGTGACTGCGTAGGTTTTCTCCGGGTGCTCCGGTTTACTCGCTCACAACAAAGACGTGTAGGTTTATTGGCTTCAGTAAATTGTAAACTGTCCCTAGTGTGTAGGATAGGGCTAGTGTACGGGGTGATCGCTGGTTGTCACGGACCCAGTTGGCTGAAGGGCATGTGCTGCCTGTAGAGTTCTACAATAACAGCATTCCTGAGTGATAGCATGTACTGGTATTTAAGATAGGTCATCAAATAATGTCGTGTTGTCATACAGCACAAGGCAGCACAGTGGCTCAGCTGGTAGCGATGCTGTCTCACAGTGCCAGAGACCTGGGTTCGAGTCTGACCATGAGTGCTGTCTCTATGGAATTTGCACCTTTTCCTTATAACCCCGTAGGTTTCCTCTGGGTGCTCCGGTTTATAGACAAAAGGTGCAAGAGCAGGCCATTCGGCCCTTCGAGCTAGCACTGCCATTATGGCTGATCATCCCCAATCAGTACCCCGTTCCTGCCTTCTCCCCATATCCTCTGACTCCGATATCTTTAAGAGCCCTATCTAGCTCCTCGGTTTCTCCTCTAGCTCCTCCTAGTTTCCTTGGGTTTGTAGGTTATTTGGCCCTCTGTAAATTTCCACTAGCGTGTAGGGAGTGGATGAGAAAGTAGGATAATGTAGAACTAATGTGAATGGGTGATCAATAGTCGGCATGGACTTGGTGGGCTGAAGACCCTCTTTCCATGCGGTATCTTTAAACTAAGCATGGAAAACGGGCTTTCGGCCCAACTCATACATGCCGACCACAGTGCCCCATTTATACATAACTAAACCTCTGATCTTGTTATCTTCCGGTTTGGCAGTCTTTCTATTTGCGCAAAAACAGTTCGCGACAGCGCTAAGATTTTTCTCCAGTTCACTCACCGTTCCCTGTGCTGCGAGTGCGCCAAGTTCCGTTCCGATCGGTTAAATGTTCTAAAATTTGCGTGGTTTAAAAATCTTAAAAACCGCGCATGCACAGGTCGATCTCTTCTCCTGCCAGTCGGTGCCGCGCGGATTAGTCTCTTCCCCTGTCACTCCCCGGGATGGCCCGCCCCTTCCTGCGCCATCGCATCTTTACGGGAGCTGAGGATGGCCGGCGGGGGTTTCCAATCGGACTTTCGGAGGGACCCAAACCAGACCGGCCCCAAGCAGGAGCCCAGTGTCGGAGACTCGACCCAGCCCAGCGTGGGAGACCCAGCCCAGACCAGAGTCGGAGACCCAGCTCAGCCTGGAGTCGGAGATGTCGCCGATGTCGCCAAACGGAAAGCGGAGACTCTGATCCCGGTGGAGGAGAATGACCAGCGCCCGCTGTGAGTCCCCATCGCACCGCCAATTCCAGCCACTACCCCTTTGGTCCCCCTCGCTGGCTCCTCCCCCCCCTCCCCCGTGATGCCACCCTCTCGCCCATGGCTCTTCCCCGTCTTTTCTCCGAGCTCACTCCCCCCACTGCCCACACCCCCACTCCCCCTACACCACCCTCTCTCCCCCCCACACCTCCCTGTCCACACACACCCTTCCTCCCCTCCCACCCCACACCTCTCCCCCCCCCCGCCACACACCCCACTTCCCTCCTCCCCTCCCACACATGAAGAGGACGGTTAGGGAGTGCTTGGGGATGAGGGGAAATGAGCTGCGTGTGCGCAGTTAGGGGCTATGGGTGAGTGGTGGAATATTGCGTTGGGGGAACGGGTTGCGTTGGGGGAACGGGTGAGTGGTGGAATATTGCGTTGGGGCATGGGTTGCGTTGAGGGACCAGGCCTCCCGTGTGACTGGGACCCAACGGGTCCCACTTAGTCTAGTCTAAGATAGTCTTTGTCAGAGTTTGGTCCATATCCCCCTAAACCTTTCCTATCCATCTACTTGTTGCGAAATAATTCAAACCAAATAAGGCTCATTTACAGAATCTTGGGGTTGTGAGGGAGAAAAGTTATGTTAACCTTCTGTGGAATCCTGGTTATAACAACCTTGGAGAACTGCCTTGGTTCTGGAACCCTTAGCATTACAGAAGGTGCAAGAAAAGGTGAAATCAGAGTTGAGAGTTGACACTTTTCATGAGGGCTTGGAAGGGACTTTCTCTAACGTAGTCATAGAGTCATACAGCACGGAAACAGGGTCTTTGGCCCAACTGCCCCACGCCAACCAAGATGTTGCATCTGCTCTTTAGCCCATGTCCCTCTAAACGTTAATGTAATAAAAATGAACTGCAGATGCAGGTTTATACCAAAGATAGACACAAAATCCTGGAGTAACTCAAGTCTGCAGAAGGGTCCTGACATGAAACGTCACCTATCCATGTTCTCCAGCGGTGCTGCCTAACCCGTTGAGTTACTCCAGCACTCTGTGTCCATCCCTCTGAACCTTTCCTATCAATGTACCCGTCAGGATGTCTTTTAAATAACTGGGAGTAAGCTGGCAGTGGAGCTTAAGTTTATTCAAAGTAGAGACTGACAGATTTCTGGATGTTAAGAGTATTGAGGGACTTGGGAACATGCAGGAAAATGGTGTTGAGTTGCAAGATCAACTATGATCTTGATGAATTACAGACCAACTCAAAAGACCGAACAAAAAAAAAAAGACACAAATTGTTTGAGTAACTCAGCAGGCCAGGAAACATCTTTGGAGAACGCGGATACACGATGTTTCAGGTCGGGACCCCCATTCTTCTTTTTGTAAACCAGCATCTGCAATTCCTTGTTTCACTAAAAGACCGAACAGCCTATTCCTGCTCCTGTTACTTTCAAAGAAAATATTGAGTTAAAAATTGTGTGCAGTTTTGGTCCCCTAATTTGAGGAAGGACATTCTTGCTATTGAGGGAGTGCAGCGTAGGTTTACAAGGTTAATTCCCGGGATGGCGGGACTGTCATATGCTGAGAGAATGGAGTGGCTGGGCTTGTACACTCTGGAGTTTAGAAGGATGAGAGGATCTCATTGAAACATATAAGATTGTTAAGGGCTTGGACACGCTAGAGGCAGGAAACATGTTCCCGATGTTGGGGGAGTCCAGAACCAGGGGCCACACTTTAAGAATAAGGAGTAAGCCATTTAGAACGGAGACGAGGAAACACTTTTTCTCACAGAAAGTGGTGAGTCTGTGGAATTCTCTGCCTCAGAGGGCGGTGGAGGCAGGTTCTCTGAATGCTTTCAAGAGAGAGCTAGATAGGGCTCTTAAAAATAGCAGAGTCAGGGGATATGGGGAGAAGGCAGGAACGGGGTACTGATTGGGGATGATCAGCCATGATCACATTGAATGGCGGTGCTGGCTCGAAAGGCCAAATGGCCTACTCCTGCACCTATTGTCTATTGTCTAAAGCGGTTTCATGTAGAGGTTTGATAGACGACTGAGTGAAAGGTACAGCATAGAAACAGGCCCTTCGGCCCATCAAGTCCACGCCGACCATCGATCTCCTGTTCACACTAGTACTATGTTATCCCACTTTCTCATCCACTCCCTACGCGCTAGGGTCAATTTATAGAGGACCAATTAATCTACAAACCTCCACGGCTTTGGGATGTGGGAGAAAACTGGGGCACCTGGAGGAAACCCACGCAGTCACAGAGAGAACGTGCAGACACCCACAGTCAACCACAGCATCCATAGACAGGATGGAAACTGGGTCTCTGGCGTTGTAAGGCAGCAACTCTACCGCTGCGCCACTGAGCCGTTCCTATTATAGAGATGTTTTAATTAATGGAGAGAAAACCAAAGGCCATATCTGTATGATATTCACCCATAAATTCAATAGGAAATTCAGCAAAAATGTTTTTTACTCTGGCGAGTACGTGGAATATATTCTGATTTGGGAATAATTGAAGTGAAAAGAATTTCAAGCAGGTATGATCAACTCAAAAGGGAGAACGAAATAGAAAGTTGGGTGAGAACCAGAGGTCATAGGTTTAAGGTGAGAGGGGAAAGATTTCATGGGAACCTGAGGGGCCACTCAGGATGGTGGATGTATGGAACGACCAGGCATATGGTGAGCAAAAACTTTAGTAGGATATGGGCCGAGCATGGGTTAATGGGTCTCGCTCTGATCGGATATTCTGGATGGCATGGACGGATTGGGACGAAGGGCCTGTTAATGTGCTGTATGAGGCTAACAGTAAAACGGTGTGAGAAGGCTCATTTTGATTATAGACGTTGCCTTTCATGTGATGTACAGTAGATTGTGTCCAATTCTATGTAATACAAGTCCACCACCAAATTTCTGGCACCCTTGGCTCCAGAGCCTTTCTGGATTAACCATTTTTCATGACCAACAGAGGTCACGGCCTCCGAGACGAGTCCAACGGTACTGGAACGGTTTGGACTCCTGTCGCCGATGAGCTGGGAGACCGGCCCACGAAGTCGGCCACGGTGGTCGGTTATGGGAGCTCCAGTCCCGGCCGCAGGGGGCAAATTCCACCCGCCGATCGGCCGCGGAGGTCTCAATGAGGTCAGAATCGGCCGCCTCACCCGGCCTTGGCACCACATTTAAGGGGGGGCTTCCAGGAGGGGGTTCAAATGCACTCTTGTGAATCTGCCAGGATTAAAGAGGTGCCGGACCACCAGTTGCCAGAGGATCGGTGGTGGACCTGTATATAGAATGAGATGTGAATAATCCCAGACCCACAAACTAAGTATCTCTCCTGTTCTGTGCTTCAGGGAGGGTACCCTTAATTACGAAAACCTTAACATGAAGAATATTGATCCAAAACGAGAGTCTTATGTGCCCCGATATATTGATGCGGTTGTACAAGACGAGGAAAAGAAGGTAAAAGAAAATGATCGACAAATTGGGAGTTATCTACAGGCCCCCAAACAGTAGCTTGGATATAGGGCGCAAGTTGCATCAGGAGTTAAAATTGGCATGTAGTAAAGGTAATTATGGTAAAGGTGGTTATGGGAGATTTCAACATGCAGGTAGACTGGGAAAATCAGGTTGGTACTGGACCCCAAGAAAGGAAGTTTGTGGAGTGCCTCCGAGATGGATTCTTAGAGCAGCTTGTACTGGAGCCTACCAGGGAGAAGGCAATTCTGAATTTAGAGTTGTGCAATGAGCCGGATTTGATAAGGGAACTCAAGGTAAAGGAACCATTAGGAGGTAGTGACCATAATATCAAGTCAAGTCAATTTTATTTCTATAGCACATTTAAAAACAACTCTCGTTGACCAAAGTGCTTTACATCAGTGCAGGTACTAACATGCTACATACAGTGGTACATAGATCTAACAATACATACATAAATACATACATACAGCGCTCCCTCAGAAGATCTCACGAAACGCTTGTGAGTAGAAAAAAGATTTAAGTCTAGACTTTAAAGAGTTGATGGAGGGGGCAGTTCTGATGGGAAGAGGGATGCTGTTCCACAGTCTAGGAGCTGCATCCGCAAAAGCGCGGTCGCCCCGAGCTTATGCCTGGACCGCGGGATGGTCAGGAACCCCAAGTCGGCCGACCTGAGGGACCTGGAGGTGGAATGGCGGGTGAGCAGATTTTTGATGTAGGTGGGGGCGAGCCCGTTAAGGGCTTTGTATACATAAAGGAGGAGCTTGAAATTGATTCTTAACCGCACTGGGAGCCAGTGGAGAGAGGCCAGAATCGGGGTGATGTGGTCCCTTTTTCGGGTTTTATAACTTTTAATCTGCAATTTGAGAGGGAGAAGGTAAAATCGGAAGTGTCAGTATTGCAGTTGAACAAAGGGGACTATGGAGGCATGAGGGAGGAGCTGGCCAAAGTCGACTGGAAAGGGACCCTAGCAGGGATGATGCTGGAACAGAAATGGCAGGTATTTCTGGGAATAATCCTGAAGATGCAGAATCAGTTCATTCCAAAGAGGAAGAAAGATTCTAAGGGGAGTAAGAGGTGACCGTGTCTGATGAGGGATGTCAAGGACAGTATAAAAATAAAAGAGAAGACATGTAACATAGCAAAGATGAGCGGGAAGCCAGTGAATTGGGAAACTTTTAAAGATCAACAGAAGGTAACTAAAGGGCAATACAGGGAGAAAAGATGAGGTACGAAGGTAAGCTAGCCAAGAATATAAAGGATAGAAAAAGCTTCTTTAGGTATGTGAAGAGGAAAAAAATTAGTTAAGTCAAATGTGGGTCCCTTGAAGACAGAAACAGGTGAATTTATTTTGGGGAACAAGGAAATTGTAGACGAGTTGAACAGGTACTTTGTTTGTGTCTTCTTTAGTGAAGACAGAACCAATCTCCCAGATGTACTAGGGGACAGAGGACCTAGAGTGACAGAGGAACTGAAGGAAATTCACATTAGTCAGCAAATGGTGTTGGGTAG
This sequence comes from Malacoraja senta, assembly GCA_038087875.1. Classification (NCBI taxonomy): domain Eukaryota; kingdom Metazoa; phylum Chordata; class Chondrichthyes; order Rajiformes; family Rajidae; genus Malacoraja; species Malacoraja senta. The sequence continues at coordinate 259,248,099 of CM075977.1, read as the reverse complement.
ACTGATGGGACTGACGGCTAATAAATCCCCAGGGCCTGATGGTTTGCATCCCAGGGTACTCAAGGAGGTAGCTCTAGAAATCGTGGACGCGTTGGCCCACGTTCTAATGTTCCAATGTTCTATTGATTCTGGATCAGTGGATTGGAGGGTAGCTAATGTTATTCCACTTTTCAAGAAAGGAGGGAGAGAGAAAGCAGGGATTAGCCTGGCATCGGTGGTGGGGAAGATGCGGGTCGATTATTAAACATGTAATAATGTTTAGCATTTGGATAGCAGTAGCAGGAACAGCAAATCAGCATGGATTTACGAAGGGGAAATCCTGCTTGACTAATCTTCTGGAATTTTTTGAGGATGTAACAAGTAAAATGGACAAGGGAGAGCCAGTGGATGTAGTGTACCTGGACTTTCAGAAAGCCTTTGATAAGGTCCCACACAGGAGATTAGTGGGCAGAATTAGAGCACATGGTATTGGGGGTAGGGTGCTGACATGGATAGAAAATTGGTTGGCAGACAGGAAACAAAGGGTAGGGATTAACGGGTCCCTTTCAGAATGGCAGGCAGTGAGTAGTGGGGTGCCGCAAGGCTCAGTGCTGGGACCGCAGCTATTACAATATACATTAATGATTTAGATGAAGGAATTAATAGTAACATTAGCAAATTTGTAGCTAACACAAAGCTGGGTGGCAGTGTGAACTGTGAAGAGGTTGCTATGAGGGTGAAGTTGGGTGAGTTGGCAGATGCACTATAATGTGGACAAATTTTGATTTGATTTGATTCAATTTATTGTGATTGTGTTCAAGTACGGGACAACTAAATGCTATTCCCCATACAGCCATACGAATAAAAAAACAAAAAACACAGAACACAATAGTCCACAACACAAACATCCCCACAGCGGCACCAAAGTTCCCCACCGTGAGGGAAGGAACCAAAGTCCAGTCAACCTCCTCGCGGATGTTCCCCGATGTTCACCCGTGGTCATGGCCTCCCGAGCCCACCACAGTCGCCGCTACGGGTGGCCCGATGATCAGGCTCTCTCGCCGGGAACGATGGAACCCCGACGTCGGGCGGAAGAACATCCTCCGAGGCCTGGACCTCTGAATCGGCCACCTCCCACCGGAGTCCGCGGCTCCCGAAGTCCACAGGCCGAGCTGGGCGGAGATTCAACGATGGCGGCCCCCGGCAAAGGGTCCCAGGGCTCCGCGATGATGGTCAGCGCCGCCAGCGTTGGGGGCTCCGCGAACCACAGCTCCGCGATGTCGATGCAGCAGGCCCAAAACTCCGGAGCCTCAAACGGCGATCCTAGGTGAGACATCGCCCGCTCCGGGATGTATCCAGCGCTGCTCCGCCGCTGCTGAAGCTCTGGTCCGGTCCCGGCAGGAAAGGCTGCGCCAATCCAGTTGGTAGGCCGCGAGGAGGGGGGCGAGGGCCAGACTCGGATAATAGTCGCGTCCTCGCCAGGAAGTGACTGAAGGACGGTTTCCCCTCTTACCCTACCCCCCTCTCCCACATAAAATACTAAAAAAAAACATACTTTAAACATACTAAAAATAAAAAAAATAAAAAGACAAACAGACTGCAGGCGGAGGCAGCCATCAACAGCGCCACCTAATAAATGTGAGGTTATTCTCTTTGGTGGCAAGAACAGGAAGGCAGATTATTATCTGAATGGTGTCAGGTTAGGAAAAGGGGAAGTACAACGAGACCCAGGTGTCCTTGTACATCAGTCACTGAAAGTAAGCATGCAGGTACAGCAGGCAGTGAAGAAAGCTAACGGCATGTTGGCCTTCATAATGAGAGGAGTTGAGTATAGGAGCAAAGAGGTCCTTCTGTACAGGGCCCTGGTGAGACCACACCTGGAGTATTGTGTGCAGCTTTGGTCTCCTAATTTGAGGAAGGACAATCTTGCTATTGAGGGAGTGCAGAGTAGGTTCACGAGGTTAATTGCCGGGATGGTGGGGCTGTCATTTGATGAAAGAATAGAGCGACTGGGCTTGTATTCACTCGAATTTAGAAGGATGAGAGGGAATCTTATGGAAACATATAAAATTATTAAGGGATTGGACACGCTAGATGCAGGAAACATGTTCCCGATGTTGGGGGAGTCCAGACCCAGGGGCCACAGTTTAAGAATAAGGGGTAGGCCATTTAGAACTGAGATGAGGAAAAACATTTTCATCCAGAGAGTTGTGAATTAGTGGAATTCTCTGCCTCAGAAGGCAGTGGAGGCCGATTCACTGGATGCATTCATGAGAGAGTCAGATGGAGCTATTCGGGCTAGCGGAATCAAGGATATGGGGAGAAGGCAAGAACGGGATACTGATTGTGGATGATCCGCCATGATCACATTGAAGGGCCGAATAGCCTACTCCTGCATCTATTGTCTATGTTTCTATGTAACTGCTCACCTTTCCTCTTTATCCCTGTCTGGCGGTATGTTATCGTGATTTTACTCGCATTTCTAACTGCTACAGAACAGCTTGAGAGCAGGTAACATGTTCCTGCCTGTCACGAACCATCCAAAGACAATTTGTTATATTACTGCCGGTATTTATTTCATAAATGTCATCCATGTCATGAATTCCAATAGCCTCTTTGTCAAAATATAAAAAGCCAGTCTATCCGTGACATGAAAGAATAAATCTGGGAATTGTGCCGTGTGCGCATTAAGAATTTGTTAAAATGAGTGATGGTGTCAGTTTAGTTTAGTTTTAGAGATACAGTATGGAAATGGGCCCTTTGGCCCATCGAGTCCGTGTCAGCCATCGATTACCCCGTGGACCAGCACTATCCCACACACTAGGGACCTTTAACAATTTTTATGCAAGCCAATTAACCTAGCAACCTACATGCCTTTGGGATGTGGGAGGAATCCGGAGCCCCTGGAAGAAACCCACGCTGTCACAGGGAGAACGTGCAAACTCCACACACAGATAGCACCCGAGGTCAGGATCAAACCCGAGTCTCTGGCGCTCGGCAGCATCTCAACCGCCGCGCCACTGTACTGCCTAATTTTAGTTTAGTTTAGTGATGCAGCATGGAAATGGGCCCTTCGGCCCACCGAGTCTACGCCGACCATCGATGACTCATTCACACTAGTTGTATGTTATCTTTTCAATGTTATTTATGTTATCCCATTTTCTTATCCACTCCCTTAGTCGGGTGTGTGAGCATGTGTATGTTTGTGAGCGAGAGTGTTTGTGTGTGTATGTGTGTGGGCGTGGTGTATATGTGGGTGAGCGTGTGTGTGAGTGTGAGTGTGAGTATGTGTACGTGTGAGGGTGTGTGAGTGTAAGCATTCGAGTGTAAGTGAGTGTGTGCTGGCTGGCATTTACAGGATGTTCACCCACCTTCTCCCCCCCTCCCCCCTCCCCCCCCCCTAGCCCAGGCCAACCTGTGTTAACTGCTCAATGTTACCGGAGAGGGAATGTTGTGCAGGGGTATAAAACCTACCTCACCCCAGTCCGCAATAACTGGACAAGCTCAATGTGGGGCCCCAGTTGGTGTTAATGCCGAGTTCTCTCAGGTGAGTACTGTAGACTGTAAAGAGAAAAGGGCCTGTCCCACTTGGCAATTTTTGCGGTGACTGCCGGCGTCATATCAGTGTCGCCAAAAGATTTCGAACATTTCAAAATCCAGCGGCGACAAAAGAATGTTGCGACACTTGAAAAAACACCGCGCGTCGTCACGCTGCATCACCGCCGCAAATTGTTCGGTGACCTGATACGTCAGTCAATGATGCCGGCAGTCGCCGAAAAAAATCGCCAAGTGGGACAGGCCCTGAAGTAAAACGATTCACTCTCAGCAACTTCCTGAAACCTTTCCTGTAATTACATGTCCATCCCCTCTCTTGTTTTATTATGGTGTCTACAGCATAACAGGGATTTACGAAACTCTTCAGTAGATGTGCCGCACTTGTTAGTTCCCTGAAAAATAACAAGTTGAAGTGCAAAGTTCTGGAACAACTCAGCATCCGTGGAGGGAATGGACAGATAATGTTTCGAGGGCGGCACAGCAGCATAGTGGTGCAGCGGTAGAGTTGCTGCCTTAGGGCGCCAGAGACCCGGGTTGAATCATGACTAAAGGTGCTCTCTGTACGGAGTTTGCACGTTCTTCCTGTGACCATGTGGGTTTCCTCTGGGTGCTCTGGTTTCCTCCCACATCACAATGATGTGCAGATTTGTAGGTTAAATGGCCCTCTGTAAATTATCTCTAGTGTGTGGGAAGTGGAGGCGAAAGGGGGCTAATAACATCGGATTAGTGCGACTGGGCGATCGATCGATAGTCGGAGTGGTCTCGGTGGTCTGAAGGGCCTGTTTCCATGCTGTATCTCAAAGCTAAACTAAACTTTGGCAGAAAATAATAATCGGTCGGTTATTGAAGGCCTTTTGAAAACTATTTAATATCTGTAAAATATAGAGTTGGCGGGTTGCACAATTGAAAACACAATGTCTTCTAATTATCGCACTAATGAGACCTTAGTGACACCCTCCCCCTTGCACTCCTAAAGGGCCTGTCCCACCAGCATGCGACTGCATGCGGTGAGCGCGACCAAACCGGAAGCGGGGGCCGCGCGGAGGTCGAGTGAGTGACGTGAAGTTCGAGCGAAGTCCGCGGGAAGTTCGCACGTGACGTACGGCGTCGAGACGCTGCGCACGCCCGTCGAGGCGGTGCATACGGCGTCGAGGCGGCTGCGGGCCGGCAGGCCGTCGCCGCGCGGAATTTTTGAACAGCGTCAGTTTTTCGGAGCCCCGCGCGATGTCGGGACCAGCTCCGCACAACACCATACGGCTCCGGCGATCGAAGTGGGACCGGCCCCGCGAGGCCGTACGGCTCAAGCGACCACGTTAGGTCGCTCTTGCCGCATGCAGTCGCATGCTCGTGGGACAGGCCCTTAATGAGTTTGAATCACACAAGAGACTTGAGTCAATTTGGATCTAAAAGTCTACGTCTGTTTTGGGTTATAGTCAGAAATGAATAAAAGAATTGACATTGATTTAGCAGACTTGATTGATTGATTGAAAGATGCAACATGGAAACGAACCCTTCAGTCCACCAAGTTCATACCGACCATCAGTCACCCGATCACACTAGTTCTGTATTATCCCACTTTCTCATCCACTCCGCACTTTGCAGAGGCCAATTCATCTACAAACCCGCACGACTTTGGGATGCGTGAGGACACTGGAGCACTGGATGTGTGAGGAAACCCACACAGTCACAGGGAGAACGTGCAAACTCCACACAGGCAGCACCTGAGGTTGTGATCAAACACGGGTCTCTGGTGATGTGAAGCAGCAGCTCTACTAGCTCCAATACGGTGCCACCAATAATCTTCAAATAATTTTTTTTAATCAAAGTTTATCTGATATAACTTTTGCTGCCAAAAATAATGTTACAAATATTTTGCTTAGCTTTGGCAAACAACTGAAGTATCCTCTGTGGTGGAGTCTCCAAACAGGGAGGAATGATATCATTCAGCTGGAAAGAGTGCGGAGAAGATTTATGTTGCCAGGACTTGAGCGTCTGAGGTGGGACAGGCTAGGAAGTCAGGAGGCTGAGGGGTGATCTTATAGAGGCGTATAAAATCATGGGGAGAACTGACAGGGTAAATGCACAGAGTCTTTCACCCAGAGTAGGGGAATCAAGAACCAGAGGACATAGGTTTAAGGTGGGACGGGAACGATTTAATAGGAACCTGATGGGCAACCTTTTCACACAGAGGGCGGTGGTGTATGGAATCAGCTGCCGGGGGATGTAGTTTCGGGTTAAACTGAAGAAGGGTCCTGACACGAAACATAGTCTGTCCATTCCTTCCACAGGTGCTGCCTGACCCACTGAGTTCCTCCAGCCGATTGATGAATATTTATAGACAATAGACAATAGGTGCAGGAGTAGGCCATTTGCCCCTTCGAGCCAGCACCGCCATTCAATGTGATCATGGCTGATCACATCCATTTATGGATGTGATCAGCCATGATCACATTGAATGGCACGATCACATTTACTTCCATTTATGTTTAACAATAATGATGTAAGGGGCACAGAGGAGTCTGAACATTTGCAATGCACAGTATTCTATCTAGAAAGATGAGGAGTATTTATCCACGGGCTCTGCGTATTGTGTTGGCTATGTTTGACCGATTTTATTCCATCTAGTTTTGAGTAGCGCATTGTGGAATAACTGTGTTTTCCATATAATTAAACAAAGCCCTTCCGTAATATTACAATAGGTGGCAGTTTCAGGTTACGATCTGCGCAGCATCAAACCATGACAATTGGATATGAGTACTCTTGTTTTTTTGTCTTTGTTTCTCTTCTGCCAGAAGTGCTTTTCACTTGAAAGTAATTTGCATGCACCAGCATAAAGAGATGGGTCCTGATGAATGGTGTTGGCATTGCACTGCGATGCCAGTGACCTTTAAGAGATCATGATGCATAGTCTGATGGATTAGAAGACCGATTCCCAAGCAAGGGAAGGTGTTCACAGGCCATCACTTAAAACCTGTGTGAAATACGGCCACTGTACCAAGTTTTGAAGTACATGTTTGCACAGATCAAATATATTCACATCTATGATACAAAGTTGCGTTGGCTGTAGGCAAACTTTAGTTTATTGTCCGCTCATATAAAGCATAAACATGAACATTGAGCATGTTTCCGTGCCTGTTTACAGAATATAGAACAGTCCAGCACAAGAACAGGCCCTTCAGCCCACAATGTATGTGCTGAGCATGATGCCAAAACCAACTCCTATCTGCCTGCACATAATCCTAAAGTCATAATCATAACCTCCAAAGTCTAAATCCATATCCCTCCATTCCCTGTATATCCCTTGTGCCTAACCAAAAGTCTCCCCAACCATGCCCGGCAGCAAGTTCCAGGCACCCACCACCCTCTGTGTAAGAAACATTCCCGCACGTCTTCTGTAAACATCTCCTATAGTTTATTTGCTCATGTAAAGCATAGCCCTAAACGTTGGGACTGTTTTTGTGCCTGTTTGTAGAACAGTACAGCACAGGTCCTTCATCCCACAATGCCCATACCCCAACATGATGTTAAGATGTCTCTCCCCTGCCTGCACGTGATCCATATCCCTCTATTCCCTGCATATCCGTGTGCCTATCGAAAAGCTGCTTGAATGCCACTAATGTATTTGCTTCCGCCACCACCCCTGGCAGCATGTTCAGTTTATTTTTAGTTTATTTTGGTTGTGTATATGTGTGGGGGGGGGGGGGGGGGGTGGGAGAAACATGTTTTTGGTCTCTTCCTTCGGGGGGATGCGACCTTTTCTTGTCGTATCCCCCGTCTCCGTCTCCGTCTGCATCTGCGCTGAGGCCTAATGGCGGAGCTGGCGGCCTCCAACTGGGACCGACCTCGAGGCTCCGGAGGCAGAGCCAGGACTTACCAACGCGAGGCTGGCCAACTTCAGGGCTGTGGTGGCGTTGTGGCGGCGGCGACCCGACTTCGGAGCCTTGGAGGCTCGGCCGCGAGCCCAGTGGACTCGGCTGCGGGCCCAGTGGACGACATCGTCGGGAGCTCGCAGGTCCCAGGTTGGTGACCTGTTTTCCAGAGCTCCCGCAACAACAGCTTCGTCCGCTGGACTGGAGGGCGGCAGCTTCGACTGCCCCGGGCCGCGGAGTTTGAACCGGCCCGTTCGCGGAGCTCGGATTCGGCTGCGGGACTTACCATCACCCGGCGGGGGGCCAACATCGGAAGCCTGGATCGCCTCAACGCAGAGGGAGAACAAGGATGGAAGAGACAAGGACTTTAAGACTTTTGTTGGATGTTAAATTTGTGTTTATTGTGTGTTTTGTTATTTTATTCTATGTACTCTATGCAAGGCACGAAATTTCGTTCAGACTGAAAAGTCTGAATGACAATAAAGGATTCTTTACTTTATTTTACTTTACTTTTTACTTTACCCTATCTTTGCCTCTCATCATTTTTATATACTTGTATCAGATCTCCTCTCAATCTCTGGTGGGGAGGTTCCTGAGAAAACAATCCAAGTTTGTCCAACCTCTGATAGATAATACCCTCTAATCCAGTCATCATTCAAAGTCTCCACATCCTTCCTGTTTACGATGGATACAGATGTGTGCACAGATGTAAAAATTGGATTTTTGTTGGGTTTACCTGCTTTTCCAGAATATTTATGAACTGCAGACTGTTTATCGATTTGGTACGCAGGGCACAATATATTGTAGATACAAGAACTGCAGATACTGGTTTACAAAAGAAGACACAAAACACTGTAGCAATTCAGTGAGTCAGGCAGCATCTCTGGAGAACATGGATAGGCAAGGTTTCGGAAAGGGATCCTTCTTCAGACTGATTGTAGGCCGGGGGGAGAGAGAAAGCCAGAAGAGAGGAGAAGCAGGCAATAGGGTGAAACAGATGAAGAGGGTTTTTTGATAGGCAGATAGTTGGACAAATGCTAGAGGTGATAAAAACAGGTGTGGGACAAAAGGATTGAAGTGCTGTGAATTGTGAAGCTAGAGGATGGAATTTACAAGGAAGGGGAGGGGGAGGGGGAGAAATTGGTGCAGGTCCAGGTGGGGCACAGGGAAGTGGGAGAAAGAGGTGGGGGGGGGTGGGGGGGAGTATGGAGGAAGAATGAACGTTATATGGGGGGGAAAAGGGAGAGGGGGAATTGCCTAAAATTGGATAATTCAACATCCATACCATTGGGTTGCAGATGACCCAAACGAAAACCCAAGCATATTCTTCATTAGGTTGTTACTGCCAAGGGAAAACGAATAGCTAACTTTATTCTGCAGCCGAGTTCAGTCACAAAGACAAAATGGTGCCCTTCTGTTTCAGAATGTGTGCAGCTAATTGCTTCATTGCAACAGTAAACCATTTATTTTGGCTTGTTTTAAAACTCTTTCAAGTCCAACTCTGTACTTACAAGCCAATTTGAATACCCTTGATATGCCAATCTAATTACAGATAAAATAACACAAAAAAAACTTGCTGTTATATCACAGTCTGTTGTGGCTCTACTCCCTGCTGTGGCACCAAGCTACAGATTTGGAATTAGTATTAATTATTAAAGCAGAAATTAATCTCATGGTATTAATTTGATATCCTTTGCATAGAATTTGCAAATTACTGTATTTTGTGGGAGAACATTTTCCCTTTGGTCTTCCTGGAACCTTTAAACATGCAAATATTTATTTTGCTTGGAGTCTGATTTCACGTAGTTTAGTTTAAAGATACAGCATGGAAACAGGCCCTTCGGCCACCGAGTCCATGCTGACCATTGATCACCCATTCAACTAGTTCTATGTTATCCCACTTTCTCATCTACTCCCTGAACTCTCGGGGGAAATTTACAGCAGCCAATTAGCTACAAACTCCCACTCTCTTTGGGATGTGGGAGTAAGCTGGATCACCCGGAGGAAATGCATGCAGATGCAGGGAGAATGTGCATCCTCCACACAGGCAGCATCTGAGATTTAGAATCAAGTTCCAGTTGCATTTATTGTCACAAGCACCAATTGGTACCGTGAGATTTGAGTTACCATACAGCCATACGAATAAAAAGAACACAATGCAAACCTAATTTGAGGAAGGACATCCTTGTGTTTGAGGCAGTGCAGCGTAGGTTCACGAGATTGATCCCTGTGATGGCGGTACTGTCATATGAGGAAAGATTGAAAAGACTAGGCTTGTATTCCCTGGAGTTTAGAAGGATGAGGGGGGATCTTATGGAAACAGATAAAATTATAAAAGGACTGGACAAGCCAGATGCAGGTAAAATGTTCCCAATGTTGGGCGAGTCCAGAACCAGGGGCCACAGTCTTAGAATAAAGGGGAGGCCATTTAAGACTGAGGTGAGAAAAAAACGTTTTCACCCAGAGAGTTGTGAATTTATGGAATTCCCTGCCACAGAGGGCAGTGGAGGCCAAATCGCTGGATGGATTTAAGAGAGAGTTAGATAGAGCTCTAGGGGCTAGTGGAGTCAAGGGATATGGGGAGAAGGCAGGCACGGGTTATTGATAGGGGACGATCAGCCATGATCACAGTGAATGGCGGTGCTGGCTCGAAGGGCCAAATGGCCTCCTCCTGCACCTATTTTCTATGTTTCTATGTTTCTGTGTTAATACATGATAGAGTTTAAGATAAACATTCCCACGTCAACGTTCCCACTGTGAGGGAAGGCAATAAAGTTCAGTCATTGTGTTGTGGCGATGTCAGGCAGCAACACCACCAGTTGTGCCACTGTACTACTCTTTAAATGGTCCTAATACTTTACTTTAGACTTTGGAGATACAGAGTGGAAACAGGTCCTTTGGCTTATCGTGTCTGCACTGAGCAGTGACCACATCATAGACTAGTTATATCCTATACACTAGGTACAATTCACCGAAGCCAAATAACCTACCAACTCGCACGTCTTTGGGATGTGGGAGGAAACTGGAACACCTGGAGGAAACCCACGCAGTCACAGGAAGAATGTGCAAACTCCACACAGACAGCAGCCGAGGTCAGGATCGAACTGGGTCTCTGGCGTTGTGAGGCAGCGGCTCTACCAGTTGCCCCCTTTAAATGGTTTAATGCCTTGAAAAGAGCCCAGTCGGGAGTTCTTGCATCATTCCTTGTTCTTTGTTCTTTTCTCCACAAGAACAAAGCCTTTATTGCTGTCAAGAGTTTTATTGTCATATGTCCCAGATAGAACACTGACATTCTTACTTGCTACAGCACAACACAATATGTAAACATAGTATGATATGACAAACGAGAGAGAGAAAAGAAAATCTCAGTGTGTATACATACACATACTCACAACATACCCATATATATAATATATATACACACGCATACACACACACTCAAAAAACAAACAAAACAGTGCAACAATAATAATAGTCTATTGTAGTTCACAGCCTATATGAGGTTGTAGTGTTTAATAGCCTGATGGCTATAGGGAAGAAACTGTTCCTGAACCTGGACGTTACGGTTTTCAGGCTCCTGTTCCTTCTTCCCGATGGCAGATGTGGGATGAGTGTGTGGCCAGGATGGTGTGGGTCTCTGATGATGCTGGCTGCCTTTTTGAGGCAGCGACCGCGATAAATCCCTTCGATGGTGGGGAGGTCAGAGCCGGTGATGGACTGGGCAGTGGTCACAACGTTTTGCAGTCTTTTCCGCTCCCGGACGTTCAAGCTGCCGAACCAGACAATGATGCAACCAGTCAATATGCTCTCGACTGTGCACCTGTAGGAGTTCAAGAGAATCCTCTTGGACATACCGAATCTCCGTAATCTTCTCAGGAAGTAGAGGCGCTGATGTGCTTTCCTTATAATTGCATCAGCCTGCTGGATCCAAGAAAGATCTTCGGAAATATGCAGTTTGTGTGGTTCTCCCTGTGACTGCAGGGGTTTCCTACGGTTTCCTCCCACACTCCAAAGACGTGCGGGTTTCTAAGTTAATTGGCTTCGGTAGAAATAGTAAAGTCATCCCAAGTAGGTAGGATAGAGCTAGTGCACCGGGTGATCACTGGTCAGTGTGGACACAGTGCAGGCTGAAGGACTGTATCTCTAAACGAAACTAAGCTAAACTAACTGCAATGGATGATATGAAAAACATTGATGTTGTGGATAATGAGGAAGTATGCCTAAGGCAATTGCAGGATATCCATCAGATAAAAAGCTGTGGAGAGTTGGCAGAGGGAATTTAAAACTAACAAGTGAGACAAAATCTGGAGTAACTCAGCGGGTCAGGCAGCTTCTCTGGAGAAAAGGAAATAGGCGACGTTTTGAGTTGAGACCCTTCTTCAGACCTGACCCAAAAGGTCACCTATTCCTTTTCTCCAGCGATGCTGCCTGACCCGCTGAGTTACTCCAGCACTTTGTGTCCATGGTGTAAACCAGCATCTGCAGTTCCTTCCTACACAAGTATAAGGTGATGCATTTTGAGAACTCAATTAGTGGTAGGACAAATATAGTAAATGTTAGAACAGTGAAAACATTTTGGTGAACAGATGGACCTTGGAGTTCAAGTCCACAGTTCCCTGAAATTGGTAACACAAGTAATGATACGTAAAACAATAGATACGTGGAAAGCAGCAGAATGATACAAGATTGTTGTGCAATTCAATGTAGAAACATAGTCATACAGCATGGAAACAGGCCCTTCAGCCCAACTTGTTCATGCCGACCAAGGTGGCCTATCTAAGCTCATCCTACTTGCCCATGTTCAGCCCATCTCTCTCTAAACTTTTCCTATCCATGTATCTGTCCAAGTGTCTTGAATGCTGTTGTCGTACCTGCCTCAACTAGCTCCTCTGGCAGCTCGTGCAATATACCCACCACCCTCTGCATGAAAACAAATCCCCCTTAGATTCCTATTAAATCCTGCCCCTCTCACCATAAACCTATCTCCTCTGATTCTTGATTCCCTTACCCTGGGAAAAAGACCGTGTATTCACCCTATCTATTCCCGTTAGGAATTTATGCACCACTATAAGATTGCTCTTCAGCCTCCTGTGCTCCATTAAAACACAGTGGTGTGGAGTAACTCAGTGGGTCAGACAGCATCTCTGGAGAACGTAGATAAATGACTTCTTGGTTTGGTCCCAACCCAAAATGTCTCGACAGATGCTACCTGACCTGCTGAGTTCCTCAAGATTTCAAGCATTTTTAGTTTTTTTTAGTTTAGTTTCGGTTTATTATGATTTAGTTTATTATTGTCATGTGTATTGAGTTACAGTGACAAGTTTTTGTTTGCTTTTGTTTTAGTTTACTTTAGTTTACCTTGAAGATTATTTTTGCCTGATTTTATGAAGATACGGATGATTTTCTTGCTATGTTTAGTTTAGTTTGGGTTATTATTGCCACGTGTACCGAGCTGCAGTGAAATGCTTTTGTTGCGTGCTATCCAGTCAAAAAAAAGAATATACATGATTACAATCGTGGCGTGCACAGACAAAGGATAAAGGGTACAACAATTTAATGTAAGATAAAGTCCGGTAATGTCCGATTAAAGATAGTCAGTGGGTCTCCAATGAGGTCGACGGGAGGCCAGGACCGCTCTGTAGTTGGTGAGAGAACCATTCAGTTGCCTGATAACAGTTGGGAAGAAACTGTCCCTGAATCTGGAGGTGTGTGTTTTCAAACCTCTTGCCTGATGGAGAGGGGAGAAAGGAGTGACCGGGGGTGAGACTGGTCCTTGATTTTACTTCGGAGTCACGTGAGTGACTACGTGAAGAACCCCGCCAGTGCGCCTGCGCGTCATTACGTCAGACGCCTTGACGCAAACGGACGTGAGGAGCAGAGCTCCTACAGTGGTTTGTAGTTTTTCAACTACAAGGTAAGTAAAAACTTTTTTCATGTTTTCCAGGTCCGTTTACTGTGGGTCTATGGGGATTTTTTCCACAGACGCCATGGAAAAAACAGACAGGAGGAAGAGGCGAGCGACACACCGACAGAAGTCGGGAAAGTCGGGAGTCTGCGGTTAGAGACCAACCGCCTCTAAACCCCGGTACAGTCGCCAGCGGTGAGCATAGCGACTGTGGACCTGGGGCTGGTGAAAACACAGTCAGTGCCTGTCGGGCAAAAGACAAAGTTTAAATCCCAACGGCCCACGGAGGGTGTCCCAGGCAATGGAAGTAGCTCCAGGGCTAGATACTGCTTTCGAGCGTATTGCCCAAATAGAAAGCCTTTTACATAGGCTGTTGGAGCAAAGTTCACTCAGGGAGGAGTGTACTGAAAGCCAAGCTGCTGGAAGCAGCTCAAACAGCTCCTGGTACAGGGCTAGATACTGCTTTCGAGCGTATTGCCCAAATAGAAAGCCTTTTCCATAGGCTCTTGGAGCAAAGTTCACTCAGGAAGGAGTGTACTGTAATCCAAGCTGCAGGAAGCAGCTTAACAGCACCTGGCTCAGGGCTGATGGAATGCACCCTCAGGGATGAGGAGCGTGATACGGGTCATGAGATTTCAGACCCTGACTCTGACGGTGAGGCTGTACGAGGCGATGAACGGCAGCTGCCAGATGTTCCACCCCTGGCAGTAGGATTCGCTGCCCCGTCAGGGTCAGGAGAGCCATTAGGAGAAGAACTGGCATCCTTAATAAATTACTTGGTTTACCATCAGCTGGAACAGCAGGAGATGGATGAGACTGCAAGAAAGCAGGAGACCCCAAGTAACTGTGGGTTGCTGAAAGCAGCAGCAGTGAACCAAATTATCTGGAATCAGTTGCAGAGAATATTAAAGCTGCTGGGTTCTGGAATAACTGCTTTTACCAGAATAGCAGGTAACAGCCAAGAGATGACGAAGTTGCATCAGGAAGCACTGGGGTTGCTATGCAGCACCCACTTCGAGATCAATTATCTGAGGAAAGTGCTATACGGCCTACTATGAATCCGAAATTCGCAGCACTCTGCAAACCAAGTAATATACAATTACCCAACTTACTCTTTGGAGAGGATCTCGGGAGACGTATTAAAGAGTTGGAAGATGAAGCGAAAACAGGATTGATAAAAACATCAATGGTTGCAAAGTCTGTAAAGAGGAAGTATCCTTTCAGATGTCATACGGATCCTAGACCAGGACCAAGTCGCTCATCAACGCAGGGACGTAGCTGGCGGCCTGCAGCGGGAGTAAGGACCAGTGGTGGTGCTTCCGGGAGAATCCAGGGATCTCAGAATACTCAAATGACTCAAGAGGTAGGTGGACCTGGTTCTCAGGGGAACATACTAACTGGATTAAGTCCAAAGGTTGGAGGCAGATTACGTCTCTTCTATAAACATTGGAAGAAGATTACTTCAGATGTGGTAATTCTGAATAATATACAAGGATTTCGAATTGAATTCAATCCAAATTATGATTTGCCTGTCCAGCATGTTCCTAGCAGAACGCTCCACTTTGCGAAGTAATGGAGGTTCAAGTTGCGCTTCAAAACCCTATATATAAAAGGTGTTATTGAAGAATCAGTCTACCAAATTCACCAATTTGGGTCAAATATATTCCCTCGATCAAAAAAGGATGGAGGATGTAGGATTATTATAGACTTGACAAGTCTGAATCCTTTTGTTCAGTGTCTGTTCACTTGCAAGATATGAAGTATCTTAAATTTACATGGATGAACCAATTAGGGCAGCTCAAAGCTCTGCCTAAGGGGTTAACGTTCCCTCCCAGAATATTCATAAAATTGTTAAAATCAATTCTGGGGTTGCTGAGAGCCAGGGGCATGTATTAATGGCATACCTGGATGATGTCCTGATTATAGGAAGGACAAAACAGTCAACAGAAGCATCGGTTGCAGTTATAAAATCAAACTTTTGAAAGTTTGGGGGTTTCTAAATTCATCCAAAGAAATCAAGGTTAACAACATGTACCTCGATTGATTATTTGGGGTTCACAATTGATTTAGCCCAAATGCAAATTACTTTGCCCAGTGAAAAAAGGGTGGAGTTGATTAAAGATTGCAGTAATCTGTTAAACGAGCAAAAACCTCTAATCAGACAGGTGGCTCGAGTACTGGGGAAATTAGTAGATTCCCAGCAGTCCAGTATGGACCATTACATTATCAACAGCTGCAGAGAATCAAAGAACAGGCACTGAGAGTAAATGCTGGTCATTTTGATAGAACCATGCAAGTAACAACAAATGCTGTTTCTAATCTGCAGTGGTGGATTCTACCTGTCTCAAGCAGTTCAGGCAAAGTGCTGATTGAACAACCTTCCATGATATTACAAACTGATGCCAGTGCACTAGGATGGGGTGCAACTGACTTAGCATCGAGCTGCGGAGGCAGATGGAATCAGGAAAAGTTAGTGTTACTGCAGACATGGGGAATTACCTATTTGGAGCTTTTCGGAGGTTTCTATGGACTCCAAGCTTATGGTTCTAACACAACTAAAAGGAAGGTTCAAGTTCAAATTAATAAACACAACAGTAGTTGCCTATATTAATGATATGGGTGGAATTAAGTCGGTGTCATGTGACAAAATGGTTAAATCAACTTTGGTCTTGGTGTATTGAAAAGAACATTTGGATTTCAGCTATCTATTTACCAGGTAGAATGAACACGATAGCAGACACCAGGTCACGAAAGTTCCATGGCAATAAAGAATGGATGTTGAATCAAGAGGTATTCAATGATATAGTAATCAGATTTGGAATGACCGACATCGACTTGAATCATCAGCTATCGAGATATGTCTCATGGAAACCAGATCCAGGAGCAGTGGCGATTGATGCTTTCTCGCTACATTGGGGTGGTATGTTTTCATAAATATTTCCACCTTTCTGCCTCATAAGCCAATGTTTGCTTAAAATCAGGCAAGATGCTGCTTCAAGGGTATTGGTAGTACCAGATTGGCCTACACAGCCATGGTATCCGTTGATATTAGAATTAACAACACAAATGCTGTGGTGACTTCCACTTACTGCTCACCCCATGTAGAGCTAATGACTGTGAAATGCCGACCCTTCTACTTACCCAGGGAGCTAACGGCAGTCTTCATAACGGCCGTCTATGTACCACCGAGCGCGGACGTGAAGGATGCTATGACAGAACTCTACAACAACATCAGTGAGCAGCAGAGGGAACAACCAGATGCTTTCTTCATGGCAGCTGGGGATTTCAACCAGGCAAGTCTTACATCTGTTCTGCTTAAATTCTACCAGCATGTGAACATTGCAACCAGGGGAAAGAACAAACTAGATCTGGTGTACACCAACATTAAAGATGCATATAGAGCAGCCCCCCTCCCCCATATCGGCAACTCTGACCACCTAGCGGTTATGCTCACACCTGCATACAGACCCAGGGTGAAACAGGACAGGCCAACGGTCAAAGAAGTCAGAACATGGCCACAGGGAGCTACCGCAGCACTACAAGACTGTTTTGAAACCACACAGTGGGCCATTTTCAGAGAGGCAGCAACAGATGACAGTAGCATCAACCTCCAAGAATACACAGAATCCGTCATCGGATACATCAATAAATGCATTGATGATGTAACGGTGGTAAAAACCGTCAGGAGGCGTGCCAATCAGAAACCTTGGCTAGCTGGGGAAGTGTGTTCCCTACTGAGAATCCGGAATGCTGCATTCAAATCTGGGGACAACACAGCATACAAACTGGCAAGGAGTAACCTATCCCGGGGGATCAGGGAAGCGAAGAGGCTGTATGGACAAAAACTTAATAGCCACTTCTCAAATGACAAAGACACACATCGCTTGTGGCAGGGATTTCATACCATCACTGACTACAAGCCCCCCCCCCCCGCTGCGGATATGCCAAAACGACCCCTCTCTACCAGATGAACTGAACGAGTTCTACGCACGGTTTGAGGTTGGAAACACCACCCAGACACGTGCACTACTGCCATCTCCAAGTGACCAGTCACTCAGGCTGTCCGCAGCCAGAGTTAAAAAGGCCTTTGCCAGCATCAACCCACGCAAAGCTGCAGGGCCGGACAACATTCCTGGATGCGTTTTAAGAGACTGCGCCGAGCAACTGAAAGATGTCTTCACAGACATTTTTAACATCTCACTCAGCCAGGCAGTAGTGCCCAACTGTCTTAAGAGTGCCACCATCGTCCCTGTCCCGAAGAAACCAAACCCAGCCTGCCATAATGACTTTCGACCAGTGGCTCTAACACCCATAGTAATGAAGTGTTTTGAGCGACTGGTTATGCAGCATATCAAAAATAGTCTACCTGCCGACCTAGACCCACTGCAGTTCGCCTACAGAGCCAACCGATCCACAGAGGACGCAGTCTCAACAACACTGAACCTCGTACTGTCACACCTTGATCGGAAAAATACTTATGCCAGGATCCTCTTCATAGACTTCAGCTCTGCTTTTAATACAATCATTCCGCAGCAGCTGGTGGAGAAGTTGGAGCTATTGGGGGTTGATGCTGGCACATGTAACTGGGTCCTGAACTTTCTATCGCAACGGCAGCAGACAGTCAGGGTGGGCAGTAGGACATCAAAAACCATAGCCGTGAGCACTGGCTCGCCCCAAGGCTGTGTCCTAAGCCCCCTGCTGTTTAGTCTGCTAACACACGACTGTACTGCTAGATTCAACAACAACTTCATCAACAAGTTCGCTGATGACACAACAGTGGTGGGTCTCATCAGTGACAATGATGAGTCGGCGTACAGGATGGAGGTGGAGCTGCTCACAGGATGGTGCAAATCCCACAACCTCATTCTCAACGTGGGAAAAACTAAGGAGATGGTGGTTGACTTCAGGAGGGCGGGAAAACAACACCATACACCTCTGCACATCGATGGAGCTGATGTGGAAAGGGTCAACAGCGTGAAGTTCCTAGGACTCCACCTGTCAGATGACCTGACGTCCACGACCAACACCACAGCACTGGTCAAGAGAGCCCAGCAGCGACTACACCCTCTCCGAAGACTACGTAAAGCAGGTCTCCCCACTACACACCTACGAACTTTTTATAGGGGGACAATCGAGAGCACATTAACCTACGGCATCACTTCCTGGTTCGGGAGCTGCAAGGCGTATGAACGGCACCAACTAGACAGGATTGTGAAGACCGCCAGCAGGATTATTGGTGTTCCACTCCCTTTCCTGCTGGACATATACAGGAAGAGATGTATCAGCAGAACCATCTCCATCATCAAAGACCCCTACCACCCATCCCATCACATATTCTCCATCCTGCCATCTGGGAAGAGGTACCGGAGCATTAGGGGCAAAACCAGCAGGATGCTCCTCAGCTTCTTCCCGCAGGTTATAAGACTGATAAACGGACTTTGTCCCCTGCCAAAGTATCGTGCACCAACCACCAACCTGGACACACTGCAGCAGAGCCACTGTCGTGCCGCTGCTGATCGGAACGCCTGTTGATGTTTAGTAGAGAGTGGAGTGTTAATTTGTTCATGATATATGTATTTTTACTTCTATTTATTTTTTACTGCACACTGAAGTGGACACTGGTTGAGGAACGTTTTTTTGTTTCCTCTGGGTATGCGAATACTCAGGAAATGACAATAAAGATATACAATACAATACAATACAATACAATACAAATGTTGATGAAAGTCCCAAAAAAGAGTAATTTATTGCTGCACCCTGTATAGGGGAACAACATCCATTATATGATCGTTTGGATTTGTTGATTTGCAGGTTTTAAGAATGCCTTTTCTGGGACGAGGACTGTCTGAGCATACTGTGGACATGCTTATGGCAGCCTGGAGGAAGAGCACTCAAAAACAGTACCTTTCTTATATTAAGAAATGGGAAGAGTTCTGTGTACAAAAGAATGTGCAATAAAGTACTGCAGATATTTCAAATGTTTAGAATTTCTGTCAAAACTTTATTATGATGAAGGTCTGAGTTGTAGTGCAATTAATTCAGCCAGAAGTGCATTGTCCTCATATTTGGTTCTGGATTCAGAAAGAAACCCAATTGGGTCACACCCAATTGTTTCCAGACTAATGAAAGGAATCTTTAATTCCAAACCACCGAAACCTATGTACGTGACAATCTGGGATGTAAGTGTGGTACTGAAACTACTTCGTGAATGGTCATCAAGTGTGTCTTTACCTTTGGTCAAGCTCAGTATGAAAGTATTCATGCTTATGGCATGAGTGACAGCACAACGAGTGCAAACACTTGGAAAATTACAAATAGACAGTATGGAAGTAACTGAATACAAGGTTACATTCTATATCTATGAACTACTAAAGTAAATTAGGCCAGGTGTGACAGGATTTAAAATTATGCTAGCAGCATATCCAAATGATCCATGTCTCTGTATTAAGACATATTTATTACAATACATTGAGGTCACAAAGAATTTGAGAATACGGAAACTGGGTTGTTGATCACACACAAGAAACCACACAAGAGAGTTTCAATACAGACTATTTCCAGATGGATAAAAGAAGTCTTAACAGCTGCTGGTATTAACACTTATGTTTTTACGTCTCACTCGACTAGGGCAGCAGAAACGTCGGCGGCCAGGGCAAAAGACGTCCCCGTCGACCATATCCTCGCAGCTGCCGGGTGGTCCAATGAGTTGATGTTTCAACATTTTTACCATCGGCCTATTGTTAATGCGGGGTTGTTTGCAGAAACTATTTTAAGTTCTGTGTAAATTCCTCTGGTTTAAAGGGGATCTGATTAATTTCATTATTGAAATGAATTACTGCATTTGTGGTACAAATGTTATTATGAATGCATGATTGATTATTCTCGTTCCGAGTCAATCTATGCAGTGAGAAGCCGGGATTGATCCACGGCATGAAATCACAAAGCTTTAAATCTTCACGTAGTCACTCACGTGACTCCGAAGTAAAATAGTAAGATTAAACGAGAACTTACCTAAGTTTGAAGTTTGATCTTTATTTTATGAGGAGTTACGTAGGTGATTACGTGCCCACCACGACCCTACCCGCTATCATAAAGGTCAGATGGAAGTTCTTGTATTACTCGTTTTATTATGAGACTATATTACTTCGGTTGTTGTTTTTTGTGATTTCACACCGCTGCTTTGAAGATTGATGCGCAAGCGCTCTGGCGGGGTTCTTCACGTAATCACCTACGTAACTCCTCATAAAATAAAGATCAAACTTCAAACTTAGGTAAGTTCTCGTTTAATCTTACTATTATGCTGGTGTTCAGCAGTAGCAAGTCCCTCATTCCGACCCCACTCTTTCACACCATCCCCACCTTCCTCCCTTCGTCTCTTTCACAGCATGAGGGACTGTCTGCACACATAGAATGAATGAAGCTGATCCTGTTTATGACCAAATATGTTGATCAGTCCTGCTTGTTTATTGTATTAAAATGGCTGTTTATGAAATTCAATCCTCGATAGCGTGGTGAAGGGGTTATCCATGGTCATTTACAAGAAGTCCAAGGACCTTTTGCTGTATAATTTATCTATCTATTCTGCAACATTTTTAATCCTTCTTGTGCATGGCTTAGGATATTTTACCCTGACCATGTAGATTATTACCAACCATGCCCAATTGATGATGGGCTTCATCATAAAACTGCTTGATCTCACTGAAATTAGTTCCAGATCTACCTTGCATACAGATGTAAGTTGTTGAACTATTTATTAATTTAACAATGTCACTGTAGTGTCTGAGACTGACCATAAAATACCGTCGGTCGCGCCGGTTGCAGCGCCCCCTGCAGCCTGTCTGTCTTTTCTTATTTTTTTGTCCAGTTAAATGTAGTTGTGTTCTTTTATACTGTTTTTAACTGTGTATATGTGGGGGGCGGGGGGGGGGGGGACATTTAAAACCTCTTCCCTGCACGGGAGACCTGACCTTTTTCCTGTCGGGTCTCCGTTGTCGTTGGGGCCTAGCTCCGTGGAGTGGCCTCCAACCGGAACGACCTGGGGGCTCCAGTCGCGGAGCCTGCGGACTACTCACCATCGTGGGGCTGGCCGGCCTCGGAGCGTGGGGAGCGGTGGTGGTTCGCCGCAGCGGCCCGACTCCGGAGCTCGGAGGCTCCAGCCGCAGACCGGTGGACGGGAATATCGGGAGCTCACGGGTCCCTGGTGGGAGACCGCTTTTCGGAGCTCCCGCAACGCAACTTCTCCCGCCCGTGTCGCGGGGTTGGAACGACCCGGAGCGGGGCCTTACATCGCCTGGCGCGGCTTTGACGGTCGCGGGACATGCCAACGCCCGCCGGGGGGCTCCAACTTTGTGACATTAAGACCTGGAGCGGGGCCGTACATCGCCCGGCGCGGCCTTAAATGGCCGTAGAACTTACCATCGCCCGCCTGGGGGCTTCAACATCGGGAGAAAAATGGTGCAGGGGAGAGAAAAGACTTTGCCTTCCATCACAGTGAGGAGGAGATTCACTGTGATGGATGTTTGTGTGAATTGAATTGTTTGTGTGTCGTGTAGAAATTGTTCTGTTTGTGTGGCTGTAGAAATGGAGTTTCGTTTGAGCCTCATTGAGGTTCAAATGACATGGAATAAATATTGTATTGTATTGTATTGTATTGAAGAAAAATACTGTGGATGCTGGCAATGGGAAATGTAAACCGAAAGTGCTGGCTATACTCATCAAATCAAGCAGTGTAGAGGGAGAGAGGGAGCGAGTGTGCATTTCAGGATGTCGACCTCCCAGCTGAAGGAAACAAAACGCAGAGTTAAAATAAGATGTTGGGAAGAATGTGAGGGGTGAGAACAAAAGGATAGTCAAGTCAAGAGTGTTTTATTGTCATATGTCCCAAATAGAACAATGACATTCTTACTTGCAGCAGCACAACAGATATGTAAACATAGTACACTGTAAACTATATAATAGACGAGAGAGAAAAAAGTTCAGTGTGTGTATATTACTCACAAATACACATATATATAGATCATATATATATATTATATACACGCACATACGTACATACACACAAAAAAACAAAACAATAATAGTGCAATAATAATCTGTGTAGTTCAGAGCTTATTTGGAGGTTGTTGTGTTTAATAGCCTAATGGCTGTAGGGAAGGAGCTGTTCCTGAACCTGGACGTTACAGTTTTCAGGCTCCTGTACCTTCTTCCTGATGGCAGGGGTGAAATGAGTGTGTGGCCAGGATGGTGTGGGTCTCTGATGATGCTGGCTGCCTTTTTGAGGCAGCGATTCCGGTAAATCCCTTCGATGGTGGGGAGGTCAGAGCCGGTGATGGACTGGGCAGTGGTCACAACGTTTTGCAGACTTCTTCCCTTCTGGGCATTCAAGTTGCCGAACCAGGCCATGATGCAACCAGTCAGCATGCTCTCTTCTGTATACCTGTAGAAGTTCAAGAGAATCCTCTGACATACCAAATCTCCAAAATCTTCTCAGGAAGTAGAGGCGTGATGTGCTTACTTTGTAATTGCATCAGTGTGCTGGGTCCAGGAAAGATCTTCGGAAATATGCGCGCCCAGGAATTTAAAGTTTTTAACTCTCTCCACCATCATCCCGTTGATATAAACAGGATTGTGGGTCCCCATCCTTCCCCTTCCTAAGTCCACAATCAGTTCCTTGGTCTTAAAGGCCTGTCTCACGAGTCTGCGGTCTATGGCGGCGAAACGGGAAGAATCTGCCGCCATAGACCGCGCACTCGTGAGAACGTACAATTCCGGGGCCGTGCGGCGGTGTTCCCAACACCGCGCGGTGCTAAAATAAAATCGACAATGTCCAAAACTAAATACTCACCGCACAACCTCCACCAGTGATGCACGAGTGCGGCACGGCCGCCCGCACGGGCCGCCGCCAGTGTGGATCGAGCGCCGTGCGTCAAACCTCCACTGCCACAGCCTCCGCCAGTGAGGCATGTGCCGCCGCCAGTGAGGCACGTGTGCTGCACGGCCGCAGGCACAGCCACCGCTACAGCGCCGCGATCAGGATGGCCGCCGCCACAGCCGCCGCTGGTGAGTCACGTGCGGCGGGCCGACGTCATCGCAGTCGGCCCGCCCTTTTATTTACTTACCGCAAGCACGTGGGACCCGCCGTGTTTGAATTAACTCGGCCCCTGCGCAGCATCCGTGCGGCGCTCCGGTGGATAGGCTCGACGCTCTCGCCGTTGCCGCGCGGTCCTCGCTACCGGCGACGCCGCGCTTCACCGCCGATGACCGCAAACAGGTAAGACAGAGCCTTTACTGATATTCAGAGCCAGGTTGATGTGCTGACACCATTTGGTCAGTCGGTCGATCTCACTTCTATACTCTGACTCATCACCATCTGTAATTCGTCCCACAACAGTGGTGTCTTCGGCAAACTTGAAGATGGAGTTCGCACTGTGTCCGGCTGCACAGTCATGGGTATAGAGTGAGTAGAGCATGGGGCTGAGCACACAGCCTTGAGGTGCTCCCGTGCTGATTATTATTGAGGAAGAAGTGTTTCTGCCAATTCTAACAGACTATGGTCTGTTGATGAAGAAGTCGAGGATCCAATTGCAGAGGGTGACTCAGTTCCGTGAGCTTGGTAACCAGCTTGGAGGGGATTATGGTATTGAATGCCGAGCTGTAGTCTATAAACAACAGCTTGCCGTATGTGTTTTTATTGTCCAAGTGGTCGAGTGCAGAGTGGAGAGCCCGTGAGATCGCCTCCTTCGTTGACCTGTTGTGGCAGTAGGCAAGCTGCAATGGGTCGAGTTTCTTGTCGAGGTAGGAGTTGAGATCCATCATAACCAACCTCTCAAAGCACATCATCACCATGGACGTTAGTCCCACCGGTCCATAGTCATTGAGACACGTCACCTTACTCTTCTTGGGCACCGACATTATTGATGCCCTCTTAAAGCAGGTGGGAACCTCAGACCTCAGTAATGAGAGGTTGAAAATGTCTGCAGAAACTCCAGCCAGTTGGTCTGCAAAGGTTTTGAGAAAATGACCGGGTATACCATCAGGTCCAGACGCTTTCTGAGTGTTTCCCCCCCCCCCCCTGAAGGATCTTCTGACGTTGGCCTCTGTAACTGTGGCTGTAATACCATCAGGAGCTATGGGGGCTCAGGAAGGCACATCAGTGTTCTCCCGATTAAAGCGTGCGCAGAGTGTCTGGGAGTGATGCTTCACTGTGGCTTGAGCTGCTCCCTGATTTCGCCTTGTGGGTCGGTGTGGGCAAGTTGGGCCGAAGGGCCTGTTTCCACATTCTATGACACTATTGGAGACTGAATGACAAAAAGTGAGGGGGAAAGGTTTGGGGATGGGAGCAAGTAAAAAAATTACTTTACAGTGACCCAGGTTAGATCCTGACCACATACCCAGGTTCGACCTAGGGTGCTATCTGCGTGGAGTTTGCACGTGCTCCCTGTGACCACGTGGGTTTCCTACAAAGACGTGTGAGTTTGTAGGTTAATTGGCCTTTCTTTCTTTTCCCTCTCACCTTAAACCTATGTCTTTTGCTTCTTGATTCCCCTGCGCTGGATAAAGGACTCTGTGCATTCACTCTGTTTATTCTCCTCATTTTATCAACCTCTGTAAGATCACTGCGCAGCTTCTTGTGCTACAAGCAATAAAGGAAAAAGATCATGGAAGCATGAACATGGGACAAGCTCAGATGGAGCATCTTGATCAGCATGGAAGAGCTGGATAAAAGTGCTGTATGACTGTATGACTCTCTCAAGATTTTAAACATTCAGGGTGCTACACTGCCAGAGTAGCTGCCTTGAAGTGCCAGAGACCCAGGTTTGATCCTGACCACAGATCTGGGGGTCCTTGTTCATCAGCCATTGAAAGTAAGCATGCAGGTGCAGCAGGCAGTGAAGAGAGCTAATGTCATGTTGGCCTTCATAACAAGAGGAGTTGAGTATAGGAGCAAACGGGTCCTTCTGCAGTTGTACAGGGCCCTAGTGAGACCACACCTGGAGTATTGTGTGCAGTTTTGGTCTCCAAATTTGAGGAAGGACATTCTTGCTATTGAGGGAGTGCTACGTAGGTTCACAAGGTTAAATCCCGGGATGGCGGGACTGTCGTATGTTGATAAAATGGAGCGTCTGGGCTTTTAGAAGGATGAGAGGATATCTTATTGAAACATATAAAATTATTATAGTGTGTGGGAGGGGGGTGTCCCCCCTCCCATTGGTATGGAGCTTTTGCATTTTTCAGCTTGAAATTGCACAATCTGGTGCATACTGTAGCGAGTCTTTTAACTTACACTTGAATGCAATATTTATGCTTTAAACTGGATTAACTATGAATAAGATTAGGCTAAATTGCATTCCTAATTACATTCCACTGTAGAGCCAGGCTCTAATCAACAGGTGCAGCACATGAATGATCTTAGTGTATTCATGTATGGAAATCAGATAAAAATCAAACACTTGGCCCATGTTGACCAACCTGGGTCTCACTGCACACCTGGTACTACTCCTGACCCTGACTCCAGTTCCATACCTTCTCTCATTCCTGACGCTGAGTCCAGCCTTACACCTGGCCCCCTATTCTACCCTGATCATAGCTGCTTACCTGCTTAGGTTCCCAGTGCTGAACACTCCCCTGGTCCCAGCTTTGACTGCACACCTAGTACTATTCCAGACCTTGACTCTGGATGCACACTTGGCCTTGCTCCTAGCCCCTCTGCACTGACAATATATCTGGCCCACACATAAAGCCCCATATCTGACCACCTGGACTTAACCTATCACGTTCAAGCCCAGAGGTGCTTATCTAATGCAGTAATCTTTTATGGGGCACTTCACAGACCAAATTATGGATAGCAAAATTTGCTACACCCATTGGCTTCCTTGTTATCTAACATGCTAGTTACTTTGTCAAAGAAGTCATCAATTGGTTGAACACAATCTCTCATTCATAAAATTATACTCATTCAGCTGTATAAGTATCCTGTTACCATTTCCTTCATTTTCCTAACAAACTCTCCTGAAGTCATTTTCACCCCCAATATTTTCAGTATTTTGCTATCTTCCTCTCAGCTGGGACTTTTCCAAAATGCAAAGTCCAATAACTATATATTTAAACAATATTATTCTATTAAATGTGATCTTGAGAGTACATAATATTTTCTGTGGTATTCATAACATAACAATTGCATCTACCAATATGCATACATTATTATATTACAGTTAATATGTACCGAGGGCAAATTTTTGTTCCAATGCTCCCCATTCCCAATTACTTTTACATTGAAGTGATTGAAATCCAAGTGAAGTTTAAATGGCATCAGAAAAATAAAACCTCCGGAATGGATGATATTCCTTACGTGGTTGGTTGGAGACAGTATCAGCACAATTACTATATTAAACTTTGAATCTTCAGATGTCCTGGTTCAAGCTAAAACTAAAGACAAATAATAACCTCCGCACACATTCCCCTGCAAGTATCTCTGTCACTCCTTTAAAATATGCCCCTTCTTTGAACAAGCTCTTAAACATTGCATCTGAATCAGTTTCCATCTGATTACACTCCTTGAGGATATTCATCTACGTGTTCAATTAATAAAATAACGAGATTGGGGACATTTCTATTCAACCTGTCAAAGGAATTTGTGGGGGGGGGGGGAGGGGGTTTAGAAATAGTCAGTGAGGTAAACAAACATAATAGTTGAGTGGCAAATGAGAACAGTGCTATCTTCCCAATATTTAACTGAAGGAAATAATGGAAATATGTTGTGACAGACAGCCTGACACGTTGCATGTCATTTTAATATTACACCTATCCCAGCCCCCTGGATATTCCGGATTAATAAATTAAGGATTTGTCAACTAATTACAAATCAGGCTAATTACAAATCAATAACATTAGCCAACTCCGAAACACGAAGCGCTGAGCATTGGGATCCAGACATCACGGACAACTGGCCTCAGTTCCCCGCTCACATCTGGCAGTGCTCTCTGTCTGATACAGGGTCATGGAGTGTTTTTGAAAGTGGGGGGGCTGAGCGTCACTGATCACTGGCCTTGGGGGTACCCGGCGAGGGAGTGGAGCAACCGAGTGGGGAGAGGGTGTGGGAGGGGGATGTTCCCCCCCCCCCCACGGTAGGGACTTTTTGAAATTTGATGTATTCAAATCATGTTTTAGTGCATTGTATTAGTATGATTTCAATGTTTTTTGTTTGAAGTATTTTTAAGGTAACTTTTTATGGGATAACCTTTTCCACACAAAGGGTGGTGGGTATATGGAACAAGCTGCCAGAGGAGGTAGTTGAGGCAGGGACTATCCCAACATTTAAGAAACAGTTAGACTGATACATGGATTGGACAGGTTTGGAGGGATATGGACCAAAAGCAGGTAGTGTAGCTGGGACATGTTGGCGGGTGTGGGCAAGTTGGGCCGAAGGGCCTGTTTTCACACTGTATCACTCTATGGCTACATTATACCTCCACCATGCATGAATGCTTCAAAATCAAGTGGTCGAGTTTTATTGCCATATACTCAAGCATAGACACATAGAAAATAGGTGCAGGAATAGGCCATTCGGTCCTTCGAGCCAGCACTGCCATTCAATATGATCATGGCTGTTCATCTAAAATCAGTACCCCTTTCCTGTTTCCCCCCCATATCCTTTGATTTCGCTAACCCCAAGAGTTAAACGTAACTCTCTCTTGAAAACATCCAGTGAATTGGCCTCCACTGCCTTCTGTGGCAGAGAATTCCACAGATCCACAGACTCTGCGTGAAGGAAGTTTGTCCTCATCTCTGTCCTAACTGGCCTACCCTTTATTCTTAAGCTGTGACCCCTAGTTCTGAACTCCCCCAACATCGGGAACATTTTTCCTGCAGTTAAGTGAAACTCTAGCAGGCAAGCAGGATGCTTTCTCCAACCACCCACATTTGAAGGCCACTATCTTCCACCGTTTCTACCCAGTGCTTGGTACTTACTTCCAGCAGCCAGTGGTTGTCCTCCAGGATGCATCGAGCCGCAGCCTAGTTCCTGCTGGTCACCAGGGCGAATTCGGCATAGAGACTCTCACGGCAGCGGCGCAACGCTTCCGACGGCCCGGGACTGTTGCACTGAGGCTGCTCCATGGCCGGAGCTGCAGCGAGCGACTCGCCAGCCCGGCAAACACTCGCCTATCCGACAAACACTCGCCAGCCCGGCAAACACTCGCCAGCCCGGCAAACACTCGCCAGCCCGGCAAACGCTCGCCAGCCCCGGCTCCCCGTCTGCATCTGTCCCCGCCGCTGCTTCTGCTTCCATCCCTCCCTCCGCCCCGGCTCTCCAACACCCGCGGCCCATGCACTTAATATGAGTTTTGACATTTTCGTTGATCACAGAATTTCTCATGACAGAGTGTGAGAAATTTGTGATCAGCGTGAAAGCGTAAGAATTTGGCCAATGCGTGAGAGTTGGCAGCCCTGCGAAACATTGCCTATCCATGTTCTCCAGAGATGCTGCCTGATCTGCTGTGTTACTCCAGCACTTTGTGTCTATTTTTTAAAGATATTACATTACCTAGACACAAGGAATGGCCGATGCTGATATACCAAAGATGCAAAGTCTGGAGTGGCTCAATGTGTCAGGCCGCATCTCTGGTGAACATGGATTGGTAATCTTTCGGACTGGGACCCTTCTTGATATTAATTGACCTTAAGTTACCTGATCATTTAATAAACCTTGTGTAAAATATAGTTCATGTTGTGACAACCTTCCGTTCACTAAGTAATTTCTACTTTTCTCAGCCTTCAGTTCTTACAAGGAGTAGACTATTCGCCAAGGTTTAAGTTTACCATTGTCAAATGTACCGAGGTGCAGTGACCAGTTTTGTTTTAGATGCTATCAGATGCAAACTGATCAGATATTTCATACATACATACAATAAACTGAAACTTAAGGACAATATATGGAACAAAGGGGAAGATACAGAGTGTAGAATATAGTTCTCAGCATTGTAGTGCATCAGTTCCACAAAGTCCGATGTCCACAATGGGGTAGAGGTGAATCGGACAGTACCCTAGCTCCTGGAAGGACCATGCAGAAGACAGATAACAGAGGGGAATAACAGCAGCAAGTAGACTGAGCAAGGTTATTGCAAATGACCGAAAGGTAGAAATAAATGTGGCATTTTCCAGAAATAGAGAAGGGCAA
>CM075977.1:259201117-259208617 GCA_038087875.1 Malacoraja senta | reverse complement strand
ACACATAGATGGACACGCACACACACACACATGGACACACACACATGGACACACACACACACGCACACACACGTGGACACACAAACACGCACACGGACACATGAACACATAGATGGACACGCACACACACACTCATGGACACACACACACAGACACACACACACACGCACACACACGCACACACACATGGGCACACACACACGCACACATGGACACACACACACATGGACACACACACATGGACACACACACATACGCACACACACACACATGGACACACACACACGGACACATGGGCACACAGACATGGACACACACACACACACATGCACACACACACACATGGACACACACACACGCACACATGGACACACACACACACACATGGACACACACACACACATGGACACACACACCACAGTCTATCTCTTTTAGTTTAGTTTAGAGATACAGCACGGAAACAAACCCTTCAGCCCCCTGAGTCCACGCCGATCACCCCGTAGACTAGTTCTATCCTCGACACCATCCTAGACAATTTACAGAAGCCTGCACTTCTTTGAAATGTGGGAGGACAGACATCACGTGGGACTACCGTGGCTCCACTGTGCTGGCCCGCTTAAAACCAAACCATGTCTTGTTCTTTAGCATTCTGCCTCAATACCCAGTGTGTCACTGACAATGATCTGCTAACCCGGTCAGGTCAACTGCTGACCCGCGAGGGTTACACAAATGAACATGATACCTTACTTATCATCATTGATTGTACTCTTCCCGACCCTGGTTGGGTGAGGCCATATGTAGTTTAACGAGTCTTGTCGTGACCCCGGTGGCATGTATTTTGTCTTACAAGAGACTGCCGCTTTGCTGTGCATCATCACGCATGAGATGTCAGTCTAAATTACTACTGGCCTGACCTCCGCTCATCTCTGCAGCGCGTCTTTTGTCGGATTCGGCAACTTTCCCGACATTAGCTCCATCACTGATGGCGATCGCCTACTTCTACATGTGTATTGTACAGTGCATTGTAGGCTCGTTCTATTTCATCCGTTTCTTCGGTTCAATAGTTCCTTTATCATCACGCGTGCCAAGCGAGATTACAGTGAGATTCTTTTTGTTGCATATAGATCAGTGAGATTATTGCCATACATCAGTGCAATCCCCGGTTAAGCACAGAAGGCATAGAAACTGCCCACAGAGTCCGTATGCGAGAGTCGCCAGGTTTTGGCAGCTGTGTTTTAGGTATCTGTACACTGTGGACGTCTTGATTGTAATCATGAACTGCCTTTCCGCTGACTGAGACAGCACGCAATAGAAATGCTTTTCACTGTACCTCAGTACACTAAATTAAACACAGTAAATTTTTTTTACAGTCAATAAATTAGTTTTCAAGAGCAGTCAGTGTTGTACAGTGTTATATCAGCTGTAACAACCCCAGCCCCAAAGCCATCTTGAACATATTCCATTTCCATCTCTTCCCCCTTTGGCAGCTATGCATTCAGCTGCCTGGAGCCCGAGCTCTGGAATTAAACTGAAGGTGGTGGGTTGGTGGCGGGGACGGTGGAGGAGGCAGATACGATATTGGTGTTGAAGAGGCATTTAGATCAGCACATGGATATGCAGGGAATAGAGGGATATGGATCATGGATAAGACCATTTTGGGGAGCGTTGTGAGCTTATTTAGGCCCCATATAGATAGAGAAAATAGGTGCAGGAGGAGGCCATTTGGCCCTTGGAGCCAGCACTGTAATTCATTGTGATCATGGCTGATCGTCCCCTATCAATAACCCGTGCCTGCCTTCTCCCCATATCCCTTGACTCCACTAGCCCCTAGAGCTCTATCTAACTCTCTCTTAAATCCATCCAGTGACTTGGCCTCCACTGCCCTCTGTGGCAGGGAATTCCATATCTGAGGAAGGATGTGCTGGCATTAGAGAGGGTGCAGAGGAGGTTTCCGAGAATGATCCTAGGAATGATTAGGATAACATGCAATGAGCGTTTGACGGCATTGGGGCTGTTCTCACTGGAGTTCAAATGAATGAGGGGGAACATCAAAGAAACGTACTGAATAGTGAAAGGCCTGGATAGAGTGGACGTGGAGAGGATGTTTCCACTAGTGGGAGAGTCTAGGACCAGAGGCCATATCCTTGGAATATAAGGACGTACCTTTAGAAAGGACATGAGGAGTTTTTTTTTAGTGGAATTCATTGCCACAGACGGCTGTGGAGGCTGTCAATGGGTATTTTTAAGGTGGAGATTGCCAGATTCTTGATTAGTAAGGGTGTCAGGAGTTATGGGGAGAAGGCTGGAGAATGGGGTTGAGAGGGAAAGGTAGATCAGCCATGATTGAATGGCAGAGTAGACGATGGGCCGAATGGCCTAATTCTGCTCCGAGAACTCATGTGCAGGCAGAGGAAATTAGTTTATCTTGACGTCATGTTCGGCATGGACATTGTGGGCCAATAGGCCTGTCCTTGTGCAGCACATTTCTATGTTCTCCATTCTATATAATTTCCTCCCTAGTTCTCCTTGATTCTCTATGTGTCTTCCTTCAAGAAACTTCTCAAAACAGATTTTATGCCGTTTAGATGTATAACATGAAAATGTCTTTGTTAGGATTTAGTCATAGTGTGGAAACAGGCACTTTGGCCCAACTTGTCAACATCGGCCAACATCCCATCTGCACTTCTCCCACCTGCCTGCATTTGGCCCATATCCCTCTAAACCTGTCCAATCCATGTGCCTGTTTAATTGTTACTTAAACGTCACAATAGTCCTTGCCTCAACTACCTCCTCTGGCAGCTCATTCTTTACACCCACCACCCTTTGTGTAAAAAAACCCATTACCCCTCAGGTTCTCATTAAACCTTTCTCACCTCTCCTTAAACCTATGTCCTCTGGATCTCGATTCCCCCACTCTGGGTAAAAGACTGCGTCCACCTGATCTATTCCTCTCATGATTTTGTGCACTCTATAAGTTCGCCCCTTGTCCTCCTATGTCCTCACCCCTTGTCCTCCTATGCTCCAAGGAATAGAGTCCTAGTCCGCTCAACCTCTCCCTGTAGCTCAGGCCCTCGGGTCCTGGTAACATCCTCGTAAAGTAACAGTCCTGATGGAATCGGTTCATTATAGTGACATGTGCTTATGACATATACCAAAATGCAATGGCAATCTCTGTTTTGTGCGCTATGCAGGCTTGTTCAAATGTTTCTTAAACATTGCGATACTACCTGCCTCAACAACCTATTCTGGCAGCTCATTTCACACACCAACCACCCTTTGCATTAAAAAGTTGCCCCTCAGATTCCAATTCAATCTTTCCCCCCTCACCTTAAGCCTATATCCCCTGGTTCTTGATTCTTCTACTCTGGACAACATCTTTCCTATAACACAATGCCCAAATCTGAACACAATACTCTAAATGTCTTATACAACTGCAACCTGACCTCTCAGCTTCTATACTCAATGCTTCAATTGATGAAGACTAATGTGCCAAAAGCCTTTTTTGACCACCCTATCTACCTGTGATGCCACTTTCAACAAACGATGTACCTGTACTGCTAGATCCCGCTGCTCTACAACACTCCCCAGTGCCCTGCCATTCACCGTGTAGGTCCTGCCCATGTTAGTGCTCCCAAAATGCAACACCTCACATTTAGTATTAAACTCCATCAACCATTCCTCAGCCCACCTGGCCAATAGATCAAGATCCTGATGTAATTTTTATCAACCACTATCTACAATACCACCCACTTTTGTGTCACCTGCAAACTTGCTAATCCTGCCTTGTTCTGATTGTGCTAATGTCTGATTGTTCTGAAGGCATATATTTTTTTCGGTTTAAGTTTATTATTTTCATGTGTACCGAAGTACAGTGAAAAGCTTTGTTTTGCATGCTATCCAATCGGATCGGATAATACAACACATAAACGCGATCAAATCAAATCCAACTCAAGTACAAAGGTAAAGCAAAAGGAAAGATACAATATGCAGAATATAGTTCCCAGTATTGGCGTTCCAGAGACAAAGTCCAATGTCCGCAATGGGGTAGAGGTGAATCAGACAGCACCCTAGCTTATGAAAGGACTTTACAGAAGCCTGGTAACAGAGGGGAAGAAGCTGTTCCTGAGTCTGGTGGTGCGCGCTTTCAAACTTCTGTACCTTCTGCTGGACAGAAGCGGGGAGAAGAAGGAATGACTGGGGTGGGACAAGTCTTTGATTATTTTGGCTGTTTTCCCAAGACAGCGTGAAGTGTAGATGGAGTCAGCGGTGGGGAGTCTGGTCTTTGTGATGGACTGGGATACATTTGCAGCTCTCAGCAATTTCTTCTATCTGTACTACAAGCTGGGGTTGGTGTCACTTTATGAAAGCAACCATATTTTCTTTGCCTTTCTCTCTCTGAACAGACTTCTAATCACCTATCCCAAGATCTCCTGATGTGACTTTGTACCAGAACGGTGTGACTTGAGACGATGAAACAAGGAACTGCAGATCCCAGTTTACAAAAAAAAGGACACAGAGTGCTGGAGTAACTCAGTGGGCCAGGCAACATCTCTGGAGAACATGGATAGATGACACTTTGGGTCAGGACTCTGAAAAGGAAGGTTCCTGACCCGAAACGTCGCCTCCCAGTGTTCTCCAGAGATGCCGCCTGACCCGCTGAGTCACTCCAACACTCTGTGGATTTTTATGTGCCTTGAGATATTGTACTATCTTAGCGGCCCTCTGTTTTGTGTTGAGGATTAATCTATTATCTCGTCAATTTGTTTTCAAGGGTTTCCCTGGACCTGCAAAATATGTGATTAAAAGGCAGTTTAGCGAACCCACAGCTCAACTGAATAGGTTGATGCCTACGCACCCACCATTCCTGTCTCAGACCAAGGTAAAGAGCAACACGGCTGTATTTTCATCTTCGCTACTGTCACGTTACCACGGATTGTGTTAATTGCTTTGACTTCACTGCGTTTACCCTTGTTATAGAGGTTAGCTTATATCAGATAAGTGGGTGCTAATAAGTTTTCTAACACTGTAAGCAGAAAATATTATTTTAAGAAGTGCACACTACGTTAATTGCTGTTTCCCCCAGGTAATCTTGGTGCGACAGAACTGTCAAAGATGCTTTTCCCTTTTTTTTGCGCATTGTGAATTCATGTTTTGCTTTTATGCCAACATTTTATTCATTTGTTCACTCGTGGCCCATCCCTGAGTCCCGCAGTTTCCCTTTTTTCCCCACTCTTTCCTCTCCCCACCCCACAGTTTCCCTTCCACCCATATCCTTCCCTCCTGCTTTATATTTCAATCCTCTTCTCTCCTTACAGTCATCGAGTCATACCGCATGGAAACAGGCTCTTCGGCCCAACTAGCCCACACCGACGAACATGTCCCATCTACACTCGTCCCACCTGCCTAAGTTTGGCCCATATCCCTCTAAACCTGTCCATCCATGTACCTGTCTAATTGTTTCTTAAACATTGCAATAGTCCCTGTCTCATACACCCACCACCCTTTGTGAGAAAAAATGACACCTCAGATTCTTTCCCCCTTCACCTTAAACCTACGTCTTCTGGAGCTCAATTCCCTTACTCTGGGCAAGAGCGTGCATTTATCTGATCTATTCCTCTCATGATTTTGTATACCTTTATAAGAACACCCCTCATCCGCCTGTGGTCCAAGGAATAGAGTCTCAGCCTCCTCAACTTCCCCCTATAACTCCAATCCTTGGGTCCGGGCATCATTCTCATAAATCTTCTCTGTGCTCTTTCCAGCTTGACAACATCTTTCCTGTAACATGGTGCCCAGAACTCAACACAATACTCTAAATGCGGCCTCACCAATGTCTTATATATCTGCAACATGACCTCCTAACGTCTATACTCAATACTCTAACGGATGAAGGCCAGTGTGCCAAAAGCCTTTTGACTACCCTATCTACCTGTGGTGCCATCTTCAAGGAAATATGTACCTGTACTCCTAGATCCCTCCGCTCTCCAAAGCTCCCCAGAGCCCTACCATTCAGTGTGTAGGTCCTGTCCATGTTAGACTTCCCAAAATACAACACCTCACATTTCTCTGTATAAATTCTATCAACCCTTCCTCAGCCCACCTGGCCAACTGATCTGACACCTTTATGTCCCCTCTAGCCATTGTCATTTACTTCACCTCTCGTCCTCCTGCGCTCCAAAGAATAAAGTCCTAGCCTGCCCAACCTCACCCTATAGTACAGGCCCTCGAGTCCTGGCAACATGTAATTGCCAAGGGATGTAATGCTGAGGTTTTATGAGGCACTGGTCAGACTGTGTTGGGAGTATTGTGAGCAGTTTTGGGCGCCATGTCTGAGGAGGGATGTGCTGGCGTTGGAAAGGCTCCAGAGAATACTAATCCAATGAATATATTGTCTGTGCTACTCAGAAGCATTTTTATTGATTTTCTTTACCGTGCTTAAACTGCCAGCCATTTTTAGTTTTATTTCACAATTTGCAACTCTTCAATCCTTTTGTTTCACTCCTTCGGTTTTAATCTCAAAACGAAACCAAACTAAATTAAACTAAACTAAACTCCCTCCTATTTCTCTCCCCCCCCCCCCCCCCCCACTACAACTTTCCTTCCCCTGGCGTCACAAGCTGCAACTCTTCAAACCTCTCACACACCTTCTGCTCTTATCTCTGTGCTTTGTTCCAACCAGAAAACCCCTCTGGCCTGTATCTACCTGCCACGCTTTGTCCTGCCCCCCCTCTCTCCCTGGCTGTCTTATCTCCCACCCGCTACAATCAGTCTGACGAAGGGTTCTGACCCGAAACTTCCCCCCTGTTCTCCAGTGCTGCTGCTTGACCTGCTGAGTTACTCAAGCTCTTTGTGTCTTTTTTACTTTAGTTTAGTTTAGTTTAGTTTGGTTTAGAGATGCAACCTGGAAACAGGTCCTTCGACCCACCCAGTCCACGTCGACCATCGATCACCCATTCACACCATTAGGTTATCCCACTTTTTCATCCACTCCCTACACATTGGGAGCAATTTAGAGAGGCCACTTAACTGACAAACCCACATGCCTTTGGGATATGGGAGGAAACCGGAGCACCAGGAGGAAAACCCACAGGTTCACAGGAAGATCGTGCAAACTCCACAGAGACATCACCCGAGGACAGGATTGAACCCGGGTCTCTGGTACTATGAGGCAGCAGATCTACTAGCTGCACCACTAGTGCTGCATGATAGCTGCATTGTTGCTGGTTTCTGCAGCAGTTTCCAACTTGCTATCTTATCGTGGTGTACAAAATCATGAGAGGAATAGATCAGGTAAATGCACAGCCTTTTGCCCAGAGTAGGGAAATGGAGAACCAGAAGACATAGGTTTAAGGTGAGGGAGGAAAGATTAATAGGGTAACTTTTTAAATCAAAGTGTGGTGGGTGTATGGATCGACCTGCCGGAGGAGGTAGTTGAGGCAGGGACTATCGCAATGTTTAATAAACAATTAGAGTGGAACATGGATAGGACAGGTTTAGAGG
>CM075977.1:259154637-259200917 GCA_038087875.1 Malacoraja senta | reverse complement strand
GATACCAACAGAGCATCCATTTGCACAACTAGTGCTGGCGGCTGCTGAAGGAAGCAACCTGACAAACCCCAACTCAGAGTGAATGCCAAGTTTGGGGCATCTATGTCAGACAAGATTGCGACTCGTTGCAGTCAAGAACGCTCCATCCTAAGGCATGTCAGGCAGCAGCTCCTGGTTCAGGGTTGCAAATTCCTCCCACTCAAATGAGCGGAGTGGTAGAGGGTGCTACAGAAGTGCACATGAGCCTGAAGCGACACCTGGTTCAGGGTTGCAATTCCTCCCACTCGATCGAACGTAGTGATGGAGATGGTGCTAAAATTCATGAACACATGCCAGAGGCAGCTCCTGGCTCAGGTTGCATAAGTCCTCCCATTCGGATGTATGAAGGATGAAGCTGGTTGAGGCAGCTCCTGGGTCAGGCTGCATAAGTCCTCCCATTCGGGGATATGAAGGATGAAGATGGAACCATATATATGATACTTCCTGTCACGGATACAAGTTGGTAATATTTACACTTGGTTTTTGTACAGATGAATAACATGAGATTAGTTTATACTGCACAGCATACAAGCACCAGAGTTCTCGCATATGGCTGGAGTGCCTTTCAAGGCAGGCTCGCAATTGTGGCAGATGTGGCCTGTTCATTGTTAACAGGTTCAACTCGCATGTGCAGTATAGGCATTTCTGAATAGGGAACTTCGTGACTGTTTAACTTCCATGGGATCAGTTTCCATTCACAGGGCACCGGAGGTATTTGAAATTTAGCTGGATGGGGCAATGATACAGTCAGAATCGTTGCAATATGGGCTAATTTCAGCTCCCAGCTTATTTACCAAATTACTACAACCAGTGCTTCGGCTGTTCAGAGCTAAAAACAATGATTATGGCCTATCAGAATGATATTCTAAACACTGTATTTTGCTAAATTAGCTGTATCAGCCACAAAACTATACTTGAGAAATTTGGTTTCTCATCCATCCAGTTAAATTTCAGTTAAATTTACGTTGATACCAACTGAAATGATTGATTATTGGGATTTACAATTAACTCTATTAATTTGTCTGGGACTCCGCCCTGAGGCAAGAGATTGGAATTAATTCTCAAGTACCATTGGTACCAGACCTTTGCTATTCCCAGCTGAAACTATCAAAATCACCATGGTGGACGAACAGTATTCAGCATTGCTCCATTAACTTTTCATCAATAAATCTTCAGTTCATTACAAACTGATGCTATTGCTCAAAGATGAAAAATTACTAATACCAAGGCGGATGGGAGTGGCATGAGTTACTAATTGTTCAGTTATATGGTATCAAATACCTGCAGACACCAGGTGCATTCTGTGGATTAAAGGGTTGTATGAATATGCATAATCTGCATGCTTAAGTCCAAGTGGATTCACTTTGGTGGTGGTATATCTTAATCACGGATATAATCAAGTATCTGGTGATAGTTTTACCTAACCTCATTTAGCACAGGTATATCATCAATTGTCAACACAGAATTGATGTTGGATCACAAAGTATTTAATGACATTGTGGCTCGATGGATCGCTAAAGATCGAAATGTTTGCATCCAGGCTCAATTACCAGTTGCAAAACATGTGGCATATCAATGGCGATGGATGCATTCTCGCTCCACTGGGGAGGAATGTTCTTTTATGTCTTCCTCCATTTTGCCTCATCAGACGGGTCTTGCAAAAATTCAGCAGGTTCCCGCTTCAGGCATATTCGTAGTGGCCTGCCTGGCTTATACAGCCATGGTTCCCGCTGATGTGGGGAATGATAATAGAACCTTATATGGTTATTTCTGGACACAAAGTTTGCTGGTTTAGCCATGACTCAGGAAACCATCCTCTGCATGATATAATCAATTCTTTGACTTACAGACTCTGAAAAGACTGTTCCTGCAGCTCGGGTTGTTGAACTAAACCTTGGACGTGCTCACTGCAGATTGCAGGGATAGCACCAAACAGCAGTATTTCCTCATAAGGAGATGGGAGGTATTTGTTTTATGCTTATATTACATTTAATTCGGCACGGATGACTGACGTCTTGAAGGTCAGTTTATATGGGGTTGACAATCATTAAGTTAAAGTGCTATTTACTGTGCCTAAAGTGCCTTCTCATCATGTTGGCTGCGGGGAGCAGAATCCACTCTGTCGGATCTCACCCTCTCAGATTTAGGTTATGAAGGGTATCTTCAACTCAAAACCTCCCAGGCTTAGGTAGGCAGAGATATGGGATGTTAACATTGTGCTACGTCGCTTCGCTGGTGGGCTCCAGCTACATTCCGGAAGTGGCGGCGCCTAACGGCAGCAGCTCGACTGCAGTCCGTCATGTCTTTTTTTAATTTTGTCTAGTTAAATGTAGTTGTTTGTGTTTTTTTATATTGTTTTTAACTGTGTATATGTGGGGGGCGGGGGGAAACTTTAAAAAATCTCTTCCCTGTATGGAGGACCCGACCTTTCTCTGTCGGGTCTCCGTTGTCGTTGGGGCCTAGCACCGTGGAGAGGCCTCCAACCGGAACGACCTGGGGCTCCAGTCGCGGAGCCTGCGGACTACTCACCATCGTGGAGCTGGCCGAGTTCGGAGCGTGGAGAGCTGTGGTGGCGCGCGGCTGTGACCCGACCCCAGAACTTCGGAGGCTCCAGCCTGGTGGACGGTAACATCGGGAGCTCGCGGGTCCCTGGTGGGAGACCGCTTTTCGGGGCTTCCGCAACGGCAACTTCTCCCGCCCGAGTTGCGGGGTTGAAGATGACCTGGAGCTGGGTCTAACATCGCCCGGCGCGGCTTTAATGGCCGCGGGACTTGCTAGCGCTACCGGGGGCTCCAACATCAAGACCCGGAGCGCGGCCTTGCATCGCCCGGCGCGGCTTTAATGGCCGCGGGACTTATTTTCCATCGCCCGCCGGGGGCTCTGACTCTGACATCGGGAGGAGAATGGGGAGTGCAGGGGAGAGATAAGACTTCGCCTTCCATCACAGCGAGGAGGAGATTCGCTGTGATGGATGTTTGTGTAAATTGTGTTGTGTCTTGGTTCTTTTTACTTGTTTGTATGACTGCAGAAACCAAATTTCGTTTGAACTTCATTTGAGGTTCAAATGACAATAAATGGTATTGTATTGTATTGTATTGTATCCCTATCCTTGGTCAAACTCACTTACAAGTAGTTATGCTCATGGCACTGAGTTCAGCGCAACGGGTCCAGTCATGGCATTAGCAGTGACTGGACAGGATGATTATATCTGCGGGCTAAATAACATTTTATGTGTATGACTTAGTCAAGCAGAGTAGACCAGGGGCATCAGGTCTCAAACTAGATTGATTGCATATCTCATGGACCTTCGGTTGTGTGTGGCACACATCTACACCAGAATGTAAAGGTCACTAAGAGCCTTAAAGACACTGAACTAGCAATGTTGTTAGTTAAATAAAGCCTCGTAAGAAGGTATCACTACAGACCATCGCCAGGTGGTTAAAACGGGTCTGGCTTATACAGGAGTGAACACTGACATTTTCAAGTCTCACTCCACCAGGGCTGCAACAATCTCAGCAGCAGGGTTATGGACGTTAGATGGACCACATCCTAGCGGTTGCAGGGTGGTCAAACAAACGATTTTTCCAAATGTTTAGAACTAACCCATTACCAGATTGGGGGTATTTGCCAACTCTATGTTAGGTTCTGTTTCATAGTTTCCTCCGGGTTGAGGGAGGTTACTATTATCATTATTTGTTCATTAAAAGCATCAACATGTCTATATCTATGTCATGTCTGAATGCATTATTCATGTTCACTCATCATTGGTCAACTGATGCAGTGTGTGATGCATGGACTCTTTTCCACGGCATGAAATCACGGAGCTTTAAAATCTTCACGTAGTCACACGTGACTCCGAAGTAAAATAGTAAGATTAAACGAGAACTTACCAGTTTGAAGTTTGATCTTTATTTTATGAGGAGTTACGTTGAGGGATTACGTGCCCGCCACGCCCAACCCTCTATCATAAAGGTCAGCTGGTACTCTAGTTCTCTTATCTTACTATGTTTAGTTCGGCTTCTGTTATCTGTGATTTCACACCGCTGCTTTGAAGAATGTCGCGCGTGTGTCCTGGCGGGGTCTTCACGTAATCCCTCAACG
The DNA here is from genome assembly GCA_038087875.1 of Malacoraja senta. NCBI lineage: Eukaryota > Metazoa > Chordata > Chondrichthyes > Rajiformes > Rajidae > Malacoraja > Malacoraja senta. The sequence continues at coordinate 259,196,777 of CM075977.1, read as the reverse complement.
TAACTCCTCATAAAATAAAGATCAAACTTCAAACTGGTAAGTTCTTGTTTAATCTTGCTATTAATGTTCAGAGTTTTGTCCGAGCCAAGTTTAATAGCCTGATGGCTGTGGGGAAGTAGCTATTCCTGAACCTGGTCGTTGCAGCCTTCAGGCTCCTGTACCTTCTACCTGAAGGTAGCGGGGAGATGAGTGTGTGGCCAGGATGGTGTGGGTCCTTGATGATACTGCCAGCCTTTTTGAGGCAGCGACTGCGATAGATCCCCTCGATGGAAGGGAGGTCAGAGCCGATGATGGACTGGGCAGTGTTTGTAGGCTTTGGTAAAATTGTAAATTGTCCCTAGTGTGTAGGGTAGTGCTAGTGTACGGGGTGATCACTAGTCAGCATGGGTTCACAAAAACTCTGAAGTACAAAGTTCCTTAAAGGTGGGGATTCCGGTGAACAGGGCAGTGAAAAAGTTGAGACACAAGGAATTGCAGATGCTGGTTAACAAATAAAGACACAAAGTGATGGAGTAACTCAGCGTGACAGGCAGCATCTCTGGAGAGAAGGAATGGGTGACAGTTTCGGGTCTGAAGAAGTGTCTTGCAGTTCTTTCCTAAGCATCTCTAGAGAATATGGATAGGTGAAATTTTGGGTCCTTCCTCATCCTGATTGTGGTGGGTGGGGGGGGGGAGGGGGGAAGAAACCAGAAGCGAGGTGGGGCAGGGCGAAGTCTGGCAAGTGATAGGTGGATACAGCTGAGGGGGGTGTTAGGTTGGACAAAGGCCAGAGATGAAAATACTAAAGGTACGAGATGAAGATAGAAGAAATTCAAATTGTGAAGCCAGAGGAAGGAATATAGGTGGAAGGATATTGTGGGGAGGGGGAAGGGGAGAAATATGTGTGATTCCATGTGGGGCACAGGGAAGAGAGGGGAATAAAGTGGGGGGGGGGGCGGGGGGAGAGTGGTGTTTGTTAGGTTAGTGTCCTGAAATTGGAGTATTCAATGTTTATACAAAAAGTCAGGAACAGCAAATGCTGATTTATACCAGGCAGTATCCCTGGAGAAAAAGGATGGGTGATGTTTCAGGTTGGGACCATTCTTCAGACATGGCTTGCTGGCGCCAAGTCTAAATGTTGTCCAGCTGCCTGAGCTGCCGAGTTACTCCAGTACTATGCGTCTACCTTTTATGCTGAACAAGATAGACACAAAATGCTGGAGTAACTCAGCGGGTCAGGCAGCATCGCTGGTGGACATGGATAGGTGACGTTTCTGGTCTGGACCCTTCTTCAGACTGATGAGTACAGGAGTTGGGACGTTACGTCCCAGTTGTACAAGTTGTACATGGTGCGGTCACATTTGGACAGTTCTTGTTGCCCCACTATAGGAACGTGTCATTACACTGGAGAGGGTGCAAAACAAATTTCAGAAGATGTTTCCGAGTCTGGAAGGTTTGAGCTATAAGAGGATGGATAGGCTGGGTCATTTTTTTCCTGGAGTCTAGGAGTCCGAGAGGGATTACAGGGGAATATAAAATAATGAGTGGAGTGCACAAGGTGAACAGCCAGATTCCCTCTCCTTCCCCGTCCATCTTTATTCCCCGAGGCAACCTCCCGCAGCCGACCACGAGGGCATCCATGTTAGGCCGACCCCGGTTTCCTCCCCTCTCCTGCTGGTCTTGCTCCTCGCCTGTTGTCGCTGGCTCCATCCTCCTGGTCTCTGGTCTTCGGGAGACGAGCAGGGGCCGGCAAGGTGTCCTTCTCCTCCCAGGCCGGCGAACCGCCGGGTCTTCAGTTCGACGGTGGGGGAACCGGCTCGGCGGGCTCCCCATGCAACTGTCGGGCCTTAAGTTCGGCCAAGGGCCGCAGCCTTTGTAGAGATGAGGAGAAATTTCTACATTCAGAGGGCGATAAACCTGCAGCATTTGCTAAACAGAACAGAATTAGTTAAGGAGGAGATTTCTGGACACAACAGGGGCCACCGTTTAAGAATAAGGAGTAAGCAATTTAGAACGGAGACGAGGAAACACTTTTTCTCACAGAGAGTGGTGAGTCTGTGGAATTCTCTGCCTCAGAGGGCGGTGGAGGCAGGTTCTCTGGATGCTTTCAAGAGAGAGATAGATAGGGCTCTTAGAAATAGCGGAGTCAGGGGATATGGGGAGAAGGCAGGAACGGGGTACTGATTGGGGATGATCAGCCATGATCACATTGAATGGCTGTGCTGGCACGAAGGGCCGAATGGCCTGCTCCTGCACCTATTGTCTATTGTCTATTGTCTATTGTCTATTAAGAGACATTGGGCGAGAGGAAGAAAATGAATGATCTGCCATAATCACATGGAGTAGTAGAACAGACAGAAGCCCGAGTGGCCTACTGCTGATTTCTAAGTTTCTGAAAAGTAATGTACCGACTTCCAGAAGTCACAGGTGTCACATACTTAATCAGACTAAAGGTGTGACAACTGGCATCTCACTTCAGAAAGGTTGCGTTGCCTGTTTCAAATGATGGAAGAGGTTGGAGCAGCCAAAGGCATGATGAGTGTTTGACGTTTGTACTCGCTGGAGTTTAAAATCTCATCTGGAACTCATAGAAACGGGGGCGTAATGCTGAGGCTCTGTAAGGCACTGGTCAGACTGCATTTGGAGTATTGTGAGCAATTTTCGGCCCCCTAGCTTAAGAAGGACGTGCTGGCAATCGAGAGGGTCTGAGGAGGTTTACGAGAAAAATCCCGGGAAATATTGCGTTAACATATGATGAGCATTTGAAGGCACTGGGCCTGTACTCATTGGTTTAGAAGGATGAGGAGGGGGGCCTCATAGCAACGTACTGAATAATGAAAGGCGTGGATCGAGTGGATGTGGAGAGGATGTTTACACTAGTGGAGGAGTTTAGGACCAGCGGGCACAGCCTCAGAATAATAGGACGTGCTTTTAGAACGGAGATGAGGAGGAATTTCTTTAGTCAGAGGGTGGTGAATCTGTGGAACTCATTGCCACAGATGGCTGTGGAGGCTGCGTCATTGGGTATTTTTTAAAACGGACATTGACAGGTATTTGATTAGTAAGGGTGTCGAAGGTTACGGGGAGAGGGCAGGAGAACGGGGTTGAGAAGGAAAGATAGATCAGCCATGATTGAATGGCGGAGTACACTCGACGGGCCATATGGCCTAATTATGCTCCTGTGAGTTATGAACTTATGAAACCTTTTTCATTAATTTTCACCAGTAGCAAGCGAACAAACACTGAAAGTAGAACAGGAGAGTTAACTGAGAGGTGTGAACTACAGATGGGACAACAGGCTGTGAATCTCCAGATGACATTTCCACGGATGGAAAGTGTTATTATGTTTAGGTTTTTATTGTACCGAGGTACAGTGAAAAGCTTTGTTTTGCTTGCTATCCAAACATTTCCGATAGCCATACCATACATAAATACAATCAGTTCAATCTCAAGCACAATAGGTAGAACAAAACGAAAGGTACAGAGTGCAGAATATAGTTCTCAGCATTGTAGCGCACCAGTCCATAGTCCAATGTCCGCAATGGGGTAGAGATGAATCGGACATGACCCTAGCTCATGGAAGGACCCGTTCAGAAGCCTGATAACAGAGGGGAAGAAGCTGTTCCTGAGTCTGGGGGTGCGCGCTTTCAAGCCTCTGTATCTTCTGCTGGACGGGAGCGGGAAGAAGAAGGAACGACCGGGGTGGGACATGTCTTTGATTATGTTGGCTGCTTTTCCAAAGGCAGCCTGAAGTGTTTAAGAATAAAACACAAAGTGCTGGAGTAACTCAAATGGTCTGGCAGCATCTGGGGATGGATTTTGCCTGACCCACCCACTGTGTTATTCCAGCACTTAGGATTCACCAGTATTCTTTAGGATGAAGATTACCTGTCTCCAGGTAGGTAGCACTGTTGATAATACCCGAATGCCTTCCGAAATTATTCCATCAAGCCTTTATATCATTGCAGTGGATCACATACTGTTTAGTTTTGTTTAGTTTAAAGCCCTGTCCCACGGTACGAGTTCATTCCAAGAGCTCTCCCGAGTTTTAAAAAAATCAAACTCGTGGTAAGCATGGAGAATGAATGTAGCGGGTACATCGGAGCTCGGGGACGTCTCTTAGCGGCTCCTAACGCTAACGGCAGGTACTCGGGAAGACTCGCTAACGGCAGGTAAGCACGGGAAGACTCGTGAAGATTTTTCAACACGATGAAAAATGTCCACGAGAGCCCCGGGTACCGACGAGCGGCCATTACCGTAAATCTCCGAGTTCGAATCGGGGCAAACTCGGGGAGAACTCTTGGAATGAACTCGTACCGTGGGACAGGGGTTTAAGTTTAGTTTCTCTTTCCCCTGACTGTCAGTCTGAGGAAGAGTCTTGCCCCGAAACATCACCTATTCCTTTCCTCAAGAAAAGCTGCCTGACCCGCTGAGTTACTCCAGGTTTTTGTGTCTATCTTAGATTAGTTACTTTAGTTTATTGTCACGTGCACCGAGGTACAGTGAAAAGCTTTTTGTTGCGTGCTATCCAGTTAGCGGACAAGGCTGTACAGAGAGGTCTGGATCGATCCTGGGTCTCTGGTGCGTTGAAGCAGCAGCTGTACCACTGCACCCACCTTCGAGCAGCTGTGGAGCTATGGAAATTGTTGCCACTGACTGGGACCAATGGGCCTGTTCCTGAGAAGGGGTCTTGCTTTTAATTGTACATTTCCCCTAAACATTCGACCTCCCAAAGTGCGACACCTTGCACTGGCTTGGATTAAACTCCATCTGCCATCTCTCCGCCTATTTCGGTAGCTGATCTCCTTCCCGCTGTACACTTTGACAGCCTCGCTCACTGCCGTGAACCAGTGAAGCATGTTCATTGAGGCTTAAGCTCTGCTAAGGCATGGAGCCCGAAGTTTCAAATCCGCAGCTTTAATGCACTCAGCGAAAGCAGCCCAGAAAACCCAGGGAGTCGGAGCCTGGATCTGGTGTTTGTGTACCGCTGAGCTCTTGTTGATTATGCAGTGAGGAAGCGCCAACACAACACCACCGCCACTTGCTAGCAGCAGTTCAATACCTGCACGTAACCCTGTGACAAGTGACAGCGTGTGTGACATCTGAAGGCAGTCACCGCACTGTGAAAGATGCACACAGGTGATGCTGATACACCAATGTCTTCTCCTTGCTTGCTACTCTATTCCCGAGCAAAAAAAAAAAGCAAACCACTAATCCAGAAATATATTGAGCACAGTCCAAAAGCTGGCACTGGCTTCTCTCCAAAAGCTAGGCAGATAAAACAACCTATGGTTCTGGAATCTTCATAGACTTGATGAGAAAAAAAAACATGGTGTATAGGATCCTGAGGAGGATTCATAGGTCATAGAATCTTTTACCCAGAGTTGTCATTAGTAATACAATACAATACAATACAATACGGTCTTATTCGTCACGTTGCACGTAAAGTGCAAGTGAAATGAATTTGCCAGCAGCGGTACAAAGATAAAGAACACACAATAACACAATAAAAATGCAACACAAACATCCCCCACAGCATTCATCACTGTGTTGGAAGGCACAAAATTTGGCCAGTCCTCCTCCATTTCCCCCCGTGGTCGGGACCTCAACCCTCCGCAGCCGTCGCTGCGGGCGTCCAGATGTGTGAAAGTCCAGGTAAGTCCTGAAAAAAACGGTGCCTCCCCCCCACCGGAGACCGCGGCTTCAGGTTGGTGTAGGCCGCAGGCCGGCGGTGGAAGATTTAAAGTTCCCGCCGCGCCGCAGCCAGAAGCACCGCCTAATAGTTAGATTCGGCATGATATGACTATTCCTTGGAGCCCATGAGACTAAAGGGTGATCTTATAGAGGTGTATATAATCATGAAGGGAATAGATAGGAGCTGCTGGCGGAGGAAGTTGAGGCAGGTAGCATCACAATGTTTACACGTTTAGACATGTACATGGATAGGATAGGTTTACAGGGATAGGGGCAAACTGCAGGCAGGTGGGACATCTAGATGAAAGAGACTCTGTGTTTTCACCCTATCTACTTCCCTCACAATCTCACTTCCAGCCACCTACACCCACGCTCTAAGTCCTAGCCTACACATTCAATGTGTGATGCAATGTACACAGATAGCAATCCAAAGTCTTGCACATGTTTTGATGATGGAACATAGAATGGCACAGCACAAAACAGGCCCTTCGACCCACAATGTCTGTTCTGAACATGAAACCAACTCTCACCTGACTGCGCATAATCCATATCCCTCCATCTCTGCGTATTCATGTGCCTATCCAAAAGTCTCTTAAACGCCAGTATTGTATCTGCCTTAAGGCCCTGTCCCACTTACGTGTCCTTGGCACACAAATTACGCGACCTCGTGGTCGCGTTGAGGCGCACGGGCATCGTGTGGCCACGCGGGGCCGGTCCCACTGAGAAGCGCGGAGGGGTATGGAGTTGAGCGCGGTATCGCGCGGCGCTCCGAAATTTTGTAGCGAACAAAATCTTCGCGCGCCAACGGCCTATCGCGTAACTGACGGCCAAAGTGGGACAGGTCCAAGACCTGGCGCGACTCACGTCTCACCTCCAACAGCAGCAGAAGCAGGCAAACGATCGTCGAGCTCGGCCTGGGGCTCACGGCCGTTGCGGATCCGGATCCGCCCCCACTTCTACTCCCAGAGCGGGGCCAAGAAAATTGAAGATAGACACAAAATGCTGGAGTAACTCAGCGGGACCGGCAGCATCTCTGGAGAGAAGCAATGGATGACGTTTCGCGTCAAGACCCTTCTTTCAGACTGAAGAAGAGTCTCAACACAAAACATCACCGATTGCTTCTCTCCAGAGATGCTGTGGGTCCCGCTGAGTTACTCCAGCATTTTATGTCCATCTTCAAATGACGTCACGCGCTCCAGACGGATGTGCGTACGCATGAAGTCGCGCGCGACCTTCGCGGGACCGTCGCGCCACAACGCGACCTCGAGCGTGCCAAGGACACGTAAGTGGGACAGGGTCTTTAAACATCGCCCCTTGCAACGAGTTCTAATCACCTACCACCTGCTGTGTAAAAACTTGCTCCGCGCTTCCCCTTTAAACTTTGCCCCTCTCACCTTAATTTATTTTTTCCATCCTGGAATAATCTCATAGTTTGATATATTTCTATCAGGTCTCAACCTCAAGCATTCCAGAGAAAACTAACCAAATCTCCCTGACCTCTCCCTGTAGTTAATACCCCCTAATGGTTCTTGAAATGTAATTTTAATGATGAACATGGAGGCTTTAAAGAAATTCTTTATTGTAACAACATCTTTGTCACTGATATCCTTTGAGAATACTGCATTCAGGGAATTTTGAGCCAACATAATTTTACAGGAAGCCACTTTCAGCTTTGGTGACTTTTTTTCTGATTAATGCATAATGGAATTCCAACTAACAAGGAAACAATTACTTACCAATCTAAGATCTAATTTTACCACGTCTCTCCTGGAGTCCTAGTTGCCAGCTGTCAGAACGGTTTTGTTTGTGATTGGGACGCTGGAATGAAAAAGTAATTGGGTTTAATTGAAGAACAGCACAAGTAGATAATAATGAAGAAATTGTTAGCACTATACTCTGCAGACAAGACTGTGAAATTTAACAGAATTTTGTTAGATAATGAAGGGGATTTAATTAGATGAGCACGCTGTTATTGCTTCTTGTCAGGAGACGGTAGGAAATACAAATCTTTAATCTGAAATGATCAAGAGGATTAGGAGGACGTTCACAAGGGATTTCTTTGACTAGTGATCTTAATTACTTGAACAAAACACAAAGTGCTGGAGGACCTCAGCAGGTCAGGCAGCATCTTTGGAGGGAAGTAGGCGGGTGACTTTTCGGGTCGGGACTCTTCATCAGATTGATGGAGGAGGGGGGAGGAGGCTGGAAAAGAGAGGTGGGAAGTGGCTCAAAGACGGGAAGTGATAGGTGGGATACTGGTGAGATTAATCTTCAGACGTCAGACGTTTCATTGCTCCATTCAGTACAAATGACAATTAGGTTTATTATTGTCACGTGTACCGAGATGCAGTGAGATGCTTTGTTTTGCATGCTATCCAATCAGATCAGATAATACGAAACATAGGTACAATCACATCAAGCTCAAGTACAATAGATAGAGTAAAAGGGAAAGATACAGAGTGCAGAATATACTTCTCAGCATTGTAGCGTACCAGTTCCATAGACAAAGTCCAATGTCCGCAATGGGGTAGAGGTTAATCGAACAGTACCCTAGCTAATGGAAGGACCATTCAGAAGCCCGATAACAGAGGGGAAGCAACTGTTCCTGAGTCTGGGGGTGCCCGCTTTCAAACTTATGTAACTTCTTGCGGGGAGAAGAAGGAATGATTGGGGTGGGAGAAATCTTTGATTAAGTTGGCTGCTTGCTCTTTGGAGACAGCGGGAAGTGTAGATGGTGTCAATGGTGGGGCGTCTGATCTGTGTGATGGACTGGGCTGCATTCACAACTCTTGCGGTCTTAGGCAGAGCTGTTCCCAAACCAAGCTGTGATGCAACCCGTCCGTATGTTCTATAAGTGCTCTTGTCTCTCGACTCTTGTCTCTTGAGTGGAGACCTCCTTTGGAGATGAAAGGCACTTGAGATACAATGTTCTCAATGAATACTTACCCAATCAATCATCAAACTGGGAAGACGAGGCTCCTGCCAATATAGATTCAGAGGGAGTGCTCATTGATCAGAGGGCCCGTGGATGTAGCAAGTGGTCACACTGTCACTAAGAAATTGATTAGCGGTTGAAAATACTGTAATCACTGTAATTTTACTCAGCGATAATTGCTGAAAATAATGTAGTTAGCATTTAGCGTGCCAACATGCCTATTCTAAGCTAATGCCAACGTGACATTTGTTAAATGTCAAACACCAAGTGCTGGAGGAACTCAGTGGTTTAGACAGCATCTCTGAACGGCCACGTTTCAGGTCGGAACTCTACTTCAGACTGATTGTAGTAGGGAGGGAAAAGCTGGAAAAGCTGGAAAAGAGGAAGGGGTTGGACAAAGCCCGGTGAGGGGCAGCATAGTGGGCACAGCAGGAGAGTTCCTGCTTCACAGCGGCAGAGTTTCGATCCTCACCTTGGGGGCTGCCTGTATGGAGTTTGTACGTTTGTCTGTGATTGCGTGGGATTTCTCCGGCTGCACCAGTTTCTTCCCACACGCCAACAATGTACAGGTGAATTGGCTTCGGTAAAATTGTAAATTGTACAGGATGTTCGCTGGTCAGCGCAGATTCAGTGGGGACAAAGGGTCTGTTTCCGGGCAGTATCTCTAAAGTTTAAAGTAAATGTCTCAAGTCTAAAGAACGCATAAGAAAGTGGGATAACGTTGAGCTAGTGAGATCAAGTGATCGATGGTCACATAGACTTGAGACATTTACTTTAAACTTTAGAGATACTGAAGGGCCTGTTTCCATGCTGTATCGCTAAATGGGCTGAATGGTCTCCTGTGTCATTACAAAATGGACAAGTGAACGAGGGCTGTGCAGAGGCACAAAAGGATAGAGTCATACAGCGTGGAAACAGGCCCATCGGCCCAACTTGCCCACCCTGACCGACATGCCCCATCTACACTGGTCCCACCTGCCTGCGTTTGGCCCCTATCCCTCTAAACCTCTCCTATCCACGTACCTGTCTAAATGTGTCTTAAATGTTGCGATAGTGCCTGCCTCAACTACCTCCTCAGGCACCATGTTCCATACACCCACTACCCTTTGTGTTAAAAAAAATTACACCTCAGGTTCCTATGAAATCTTTTCCCCCTTCTGAACCTACCTTGAACCTATGTCCACAAAAATGCTGGAGAAACTCAGCGGGTGCAGCAGCATCTATGGAGCGAAGGAAATAGGTAAAGTTTCGGCCCGAAACGTTACCTATTTCCTTCGCTCCATAGATGCTGCTGCACCCGCTGAGTTTCTCCATCATTTTTGTGTACCTTCGATTTTCCAGCATCTGCAGTTCCTTCTTTAACACATTGAACCTATGTCCTCTGGTTTTTCGATTCCCCTACTCTGGGCAAGAGACTGTGTGTTTACCCAAACTATTCCCCTCGTGATTGTGTACACCTCTATAAGATCACCTCTCCTCCTCCTGAGTTCCAAGGAAGCGTCATAAATCTTCTCTGCACTCTTTCCAGCTTGACAACATCTTCAAGTGTATCTCCACAGATCTCTAAAGGTGGCAGAACAGATGGATCAGATGGTTACAAAAGGTACATGGGATAATTACCTTAATTGATGAGGCACAGCATGTGTTCAGCAGGGTGAGAGGGCTAGTGTGGTGCAAGACATTAAGCCATCACTGCAGGATTCTGTGCAGATCTGGTCACATCACCAAAGGATGTAATAACACTGGACAGTGTGTCGGGGAAATCCACAAGCATGTTGCTTGGATGTTGTGCAGAGATGTTAGCTGGGCTAGTCTTGTTTTCTTTGGTGCTGCGGGGAGATTTAATTGAAAAGGGAGAGGCAATGGGTGAGAGAAGGCCTCTAAAAGAGAGAGAGATATTGTACGAGAGAGAGAAAGGCTGTGAGGGCATGAGGTAGATAGAGCGAGAGAGAGAGAGAGAGAGAGAGTGCGAGTGTGAGAGAGCGTGGGAGAAAGAGTGAGAGAGAAAGCCTGTGAAGGAGAGAGAGAGAGAGACAGAGGGAGGGAGAGAGTGAGACTGAGAGAGACTGAGAGTGAGTGAGTGAGGGTGAGAGTGAGAGAGATAGAAAGAGAGAGAGACAGAGAAAGAGACAGAGTGTTTATTTGTCATATGCACTGGATATGAACCAAAGCAGGCCCTTAATTTTGCAGCTTTACAGGTGCATTAGACACAGCAAGAAGACAATAAATTATCATTTATTTATGATATTGCAAAACCAAAGGACATGGAGCAACCATAGTAGTGCAACATCTGCTGTTTGGTGTTGTTCTAAGTAGAACATAGAACAGTACAGCGCAGGAACAGGCCCTTCAGCCCATAATGCCTGTGCAGAACATGGTGTCAAGATAAACTAATCTGCACGCAGTCCACTTCTCTCCAACCAGAAAAATCTGGATAGTTTAGTGTAATTTATTATTGGCAGGTGTACTGAGGTACAGTAAAAATCTTGTTACTATGTGTTAATCAGTCAGCAGAAAGACAATGCATGATTACAATTAAGTGTAAAGATAGAGGATAAAGGGAATAACGTTTAGTACAAGTTAAAGCCCAGTAAAGTCCGATTGTCTCCAGTGAGGTAGATAGCAGCCCAGGACCACTCTCTAGAGGATGGTTCAGTTACCTGATGACAGCTGGGAAGCAACTGCCCCTGTTATGCTGTTCCTCTGCACCACGAATGCTTAGAAACAGTTGCCCTTTAAACTTGCTCCAAATGATAGCATTGGCAATGCCCGTCGTTTAATGTTCATGGAAGGAACTGCAGATGCTGGTTTACACCAAAGATAGACACAAAATGCTGGTGTAACTCAGCGGGTCGGGTAGCATGTCTGGATAAAAAGAATAGGTGATGTTTTGGGAACAGACCCTTATTTGTCGCTGCCTCAAAAAGGCTGGCGGTATCATCAAGGACCCACACCATCCTGGCCACACACTCATCTCCCTGCTACCTTCAGGTAGAAGGTACAGGAGCCTGAAGACTGCGACGACCAGGTTCAGGAATAGCTACTTCCCCACAGCCATCAGGCTATTAAACCTGGCTCGGACAAAACTCTGAACATTAATAGCCCATTATCTGTTATTTGCACTTCATCAGTTTATTTATTCATATGTGTATTTACGTATATAATGATATATGGACACACTGATCTGTTTTGTAGTCAATGCCTACTATGTTCTGTTGTGCTGAAGCAAAGCAAGGATTTCATTGTCCTATCAGGGACACATGACAATAAACTCTCTTGAATCTTGAACTTGAGAGTCAGGGGAGGGAAACGAGAGATATGAAAAGGAACAAAGAACAAATGAATGTACGGTATGCAAAAGGACAAATCAAACCCGTTGTTTGATGCCAGGCAGAGAAAGATGCAGCGCTGCTGTGATCATTGTTGCCAGCCCGCTGGTCCGCTGGCACTCCGCACACTCCCACAGCAGAACATCAGGGCTCCGACATCTGAGAACCCAACCCTCTGTAACACATTGATCAGAGACCTTGAGATCAGCCAGGATCACTCTCTCTCTCTCTGGGGTGTAGCATAGGCAACGTGATATCTCTTGGCTATCATTCAACAAGCTAAGTGGAAAATGGCCAAGAGAAGCTCCTAGCACTGGGAACTTTTACAGAACGGCTATAAAATGAGAAGCCCACCCCCCCCCCCCTCCCCCAACCTAGAAATATAATCTCCGCATTTCCTGAATTTAAACCATTTCCAAGCAAGAGTTTTGTGGGTGTGAATTTCTGCTCTGTGTGTTTGACTCCCATCCAAGGAAGACTTCTGTAAAAAAAACAAATGTCGATGTGACTATAACATAACGCACAATTATCCCTTGTGTGTCCCATCTCACCCAGAGGCTTAGACACGGTCGACTACATCTTCTCTGTGACTTTTCCCCACTGTTATCCTTTAGATGTTAGAGATACAGCGCGGAAACAGGCCCTTCGGCCCACCGAGTCCGCGCCGGCCAGCCATCACCCCGCACTCTAGCGCTATCCTACACACACCAGGGACAATTGACAATTTTCCTGAAGCCAATCAATGTACAAACCCGTTGTCTTTGGAGTGTGGGAGGAAACCGGAGCACCAGGAGAAAACCCACGCGGTCACAGGAAAAACTTGCAAACCACACTAGTCAGGATTGAACCTGGGCCTCTGGTGCCGTAAGGCAGCAACTCTACTGCTGCGCCACCGTGCCGCTCTCCAGGGTGTTGGCGAGGGAGTGCGTGTGTGTGAAGGAAAGTGATGGGGAGGGGTTGGGGATTGCTATATTTTCCGCTCAATGTGTGGATACGAAACGATAAAACATTATTCATACCCGGAGGGAAATTGGTCTGCCGACAGTCGCAACACACAAGGTACACAAAAACGTGAGATTAAAAGTGAATAGTCAGTGTTACTATTAAAGTTCAAACTCTGAGGCAAAAGTAAAACCTGAGCAAGATTCAAGTCAAGAGTGTTTGATTGTCACCTCATTTTAAACACCTCAGAGAATTGTCCAATGTTAGCTAATCACTAACAACCTCTCCTTTCATTGCAACACCTCCTTTTCCTCCCCTCCCCTCTGCTCCCCTCACCTGCGCCCCACCTAGACTCACACCTATTTCTTCCCTCTCCCTCCCCCTCCCCCTCCACCTATATTCCTTCCATGTCACACCTTTCACTTCATCTCTCCTCTTTGTCTACAAAGCCCTCAATGGGCTTGCACCCACCTACATTAAAAGTCCTCTCACCCACTACACCACCTCCAGGTCCCTCAGATCGTCCGACTTGGGGTTGCTGAATATCCCACGGTCTAGGCATAAGCTCAGGGGCGACCGCGCCTTTGCGGTTGCAGCCCTAGACTGTGGAACAGCATCCCCATCAGAACTGCCCCCTCCATCGACTCCTTTAAGTCAAGACTAAAAACGTATCTGTTCTCCCAAGCCTTTCCTGACGTCCTCTGAGCGAGGGCTACATGTATATATGTATGTAGTTTGTTTTGTTTATACTATTCTTATAACAAATGTAAAGCACTTTGGTCAACGAGAGTTGTTTTTTAAATGTGCTATATAAATAAATGTGACTTGACTTGACTTGACGACTTCTGGCCTTTTTACAACCATCTGCCCATGACCCCCCCCCCCAGCTCACCAGTGTGCACATTACCCGACATGCTTTCTCCTACTACCCCCACCCCCCCCCAACAATCAGTCTGTTGCAGAGTCTGACCTAAAACGTCACCTATCCATGTTCTCCAGAGATGCTGCCTGACCCGCTGAGATACACCAGCACTCTGTGTCTTTTTTACCCTGTGTTAAATTGTCAGGTACTGACAACAGAACAATGAACTTCTTACTTACAGCAACATAAAAGGCCAGTGAACAAAGAAAAAGTGACACAAGTCAGCACACACACACACATACACTGAACGTTGTTGACTCCATACAATATTTATTGCAAGCTGTCAAATATCCCTTTTAACATAAAACCCGGGAGATCAATTTATTAATTTTTTTTTTCAGAGGGAAATTAGATATGATGGTGTAACTGAGAAAGTAATGCAGAAGGCATTTTTTTATTTGAAATCTACCCTTATGCCCCCCCAATATTAAAAAAAAAATGCTACTTTACTAGATTTGATATAAATATGGCAATTAAAAAAAATCTTCTGGAAGTCTGTGGACCCTGAAATGAAGCTTCAGAGGGTTTTTACACATGTAGTGTTTTTCTAATAGATTCGTGCAGCAAACGTACTGGATTTGAAGAACTCTATGCCATTACCTGGCTTTGATTATACAGTATTGTGAGGTTACCTCTTTGCTTTGGTGCAAATTTTCAGAAATACAGAACAAAATTGTATGTGCACAGTTAAATATGCTCCCTTAAATCCCATCTGATGTGGATGATAAACACTCCCCATAGCTATCCAAAGCTAATTCAGCGCTCCTGTTTCATGCTTTAAAAAAAAAAAAATTCTGGCTGGTCGAGAGATGTATTGACGTTTTTATAATGGAGAAGCATTAAACTGTAACAAAAGAAGCCAGAATTCTCATTGCCCATTACCCTATTTGTAAAAGATACTTAAAGACAATTCTCTCCATTTGCTCGAGAGAGAAAAACCTACAGACGTTTGCAAGATGAAACCAGTGAGGATTATTCCTTGCTGTGGAATCAAAAACTGCTTCCTTTGAAAAAGAAATATATTACGGTGACTTATCTATGTCCGTACTTAACTCAAGATGTGAAACAGAACCTTAATTTGTGGTATATTGGTGTAGACAGTATTGGAATTCCTGCTTACCCATAATTGGAAAAAAATATGAATTTGATCATAGTTATCAATTTATTTAGATGAAAGCTGCTTTATCTGAAAGGTGAAAGTCCGTCCTTATTGTGCCCTTTTTAAGCTTGGTGAATCGACTGTGAAAAATATAAAGTGGATTGGATTCTTTCCACCTTAATGTTTTGCCATGGAGTGTGTGATTATTTTGACAGTTTAAAATGTTATTATGATGTGACCTAATTAAGCTTTCATGTCCAAATAAGAACTGGAATGTGATTGGGACCACAGTTCTTTGTTAACCACATACGGTGCTTAAAATTGCCTTTTCTCTTGACATTTATTAAGTTATCCAGATATTTATATATTTTTTTAGTGTATTAAAGAGGGAGAAATTGAAAAATGATTAATTGGCTATCCCACTGAGTGGTCTAACATTAAAGCTGCTGGAATATATGAATAGTAAGCGCTTACTCTTAATGTGACTTTGTGTAAATACAAGCTTTGTGCTGTGTGACAGAACATGGTTGGTGGTCTTTTAGTTTAGAGATAGAGCGTGGAAACAGGCCATTCGGCCCACCGGGTTCGTGCCGACCAGTGGTCACCCCGTACACTAGCACTATCCTATATACCAGTGACAATTTACAATTTACTGAAGCCAATTAACCTACAAACCTGTATGTCTTTGGAGTGTGGGAAGAAACCGGAGCACCTGGAGAAAACCGGAGCGGTTACAGGGAGAACGTACAAACTCCGCACAGGCAGCACCCGTAGTCTGGATTGAACCCAGGTCTCTGGCGGTGTAAAGGGCCTGTCCCACTTACGCGACCTTGGCTCGCAAATTACGCGACCTCGTGGTTGCTAGAGGCGTACGGGCACCGTATGGCCACGCGGGCCCAGTCCCACTTAGAAGCGCGGAGTTGTGCGGGGCTGGTCCCGACATCGCGCGGGGCTCCGAAATTCTTGCAGGGGCCGAAATCTTCGCTCGCCAACGGCCTGTCGGCCCGCGTAAGCACGCAGGCGCATTGCGGTCGTACGCAGCGTCTTGACGTCGTACCCAGCGTCTTGACGGCGTACGCCTAGCGCGTGGCGTTGCGTGATGACATCACCGCCCGGCGTGGCGTTGCGTGATGACGTCACCGCCCGACCGTGCGACGCCCAAATTCAGTCGGCCCGCCTCCTGCCCAGCTGATTGGTAAGCAAGACGTAAATGACGTCACGCGCGAACTTAGCGCGTACTTAGCGCGAACTTAGCACGAACTTCACGTGAACTCCGCATCCGGTTGGTCGCGCCAAATGCACGCATTCGCATGCAAGTGGGACAGGCCCTTAAGGCAGCAACTCTACCACTGCGCCACCAGGCCAGCCCAGGCCACAGGCTTCCTGACAGCTTTACAGCTTGAGGTTCCCTTGACTCTTAGTGCAGCATATTTTACCTGAGATAACGGGAAGCACTGTACATTGTTAGCACAGGCACAGAATGTTAGCTTGAACGTGACTTTCAATGTCCTCAATTGCTTCTTGATCAGGTTTGTGCCCTGGGGCAACACAGTGGCGCAGCTGGTAGAGCTACTGCCTCACAGCGCCAGAGACCTGGGTTCAATCCTGACCTCAGGTGCTATTTGTGTGCGGATTTTACACCTTCTACCTGTGGCTGCGAGGGCTCCCGTCTCCTCCCACATTCCAAAGACGTGCGCTTCTTAGGTGTCCTCTAAATTGTCCCTGGTGTGTAGGGAGCAGATGCGAAAATGGGATAACACAGAACCGGTGGTGAACGGGTGATCGATGGTCAGCATGGACTCGGTGGGCCGAAGGGCCTGTTTCCATGCTGTATCTCTAAACTGAGCTAAAGGTCTTCAACATGTTTTCAAGAGATTGAAGGTCAACCATGGCTGACAAAGGGTGGACAAATGTTATGGGAACCAGGGGCAAAATAAATTGACTTCCATACCCATATGTACATAAATATAAGCAATTATGAACCGATCCATAAAAATCAGTACAAAAATGACACTGGTATACATATGTCCATCATTCTAGAACCAGGCGGCAACGTGGCGTAGAATGGTAGAGCTGCTACCCTGCAGCGCCAGAGACCCGGGTTCGATCCTGACTTTGGGTTCTGTCTGTGTGGAGTGTGCAAGATTCCCTGCGACCACATAGGTTTCCTCCTCCAGGTGCCCCAGTTTCCACCCAACATCCCAAAGACCTGGGAGTTTGCAGGTTAATTGGCCTAGTGTGTGAGGAGTGGATGGGAAAAGACGTGCAGGTTTGTAGGTTAATTGGTTTCAGTAAGTTGTCAAGATTGTAAAAAAGGTCCCTAGTGTGTGTGTGTGTCCCTGGTCGGCACGGACGATGGGCTGAAGGGCCTGTTTCCGCACTGTATCTCCAAAGTGGAAACTCAGCGGGCCAGGCAGCATCTGTGGAGGGAATGAACAAATGGCATCTCGGGTCGGGCACTCCCACAGACTGCAGATTCTTGTGAGTTCCTCTAGTAGTTGGATTTTTTGCTCCAAATTCCTGTCCCTGCAGCCTCTTGTTTCCTTCATCATCGTGAGCATGCCCATTAACAAGAGAGACATCAGCAATGGACTCACAAGGAACTGCAGATGCTAGGATTTTGTGTAGAACACAAAGTGCTGGAGTAACTGAAGGTCAGGCAGCATCTGTGGAGGGAATGTAATGGGGTTGTATCAGGTAGAGATCCTACATTAGGCGGGACTGTCATATGCTGAGAGAATGGAGCAGCTGGGCTTGTACACTCTGGAGTTGAGAAGAATGAGAGGGTGATCTTATTGAAACATATAAGATTGTTAAGGGCTTGGACACGCAAGAGGCAGGAAACATGTTCCCGATGTTGGGGGAGACCAGAACCAGGGGCCACAGTTTAAGAATAAGGGGTAAGCCATTTAGAACGGAGACGGGGAAACGCTTTTTCTCACAGAGAGTGGTGAGTCTGTGGAATTCTCTGCCTCAGAGGGCGGTGGAGGCAGGTTCTCTGGATGCTTTCAAGAGAGAGCTAGATAGGGCTCTTAAAAATAGCAGAGTCAGGGGATATGGGGAGAAGGCAGGAACGGGGTACTGATTGGGGATGATCAGCCATGATCACATTGAATGGCGGTGCTGGCTCGAAGGGCCAAATGGCCTACTCCTGCACCTATTGTCTATTGTCTATTGTAATGAGTCGAGTCAAACACATATCAGGATACAACACATGTTTATTAAATGTACTTACAGAATCAGTCTGCAGGACATAACAGTTCCTAGCAGCTACTCATACTGAATGGCGCAGGCAAAGGCTTGTTAATATAAAACGCATATTGGGCGGAGCAACTACTAACAAGCACCACAGTTGGCTGGTGGATTGGAAATAACCAATCTACATCTTTCCTTGTAGAAACAAAAAGAAAGCATCGGTACACTAGGAACATGGTGGCTGAGCGATATAGGTAGCGGAACGCTAATGACGCATATGGGGAAGTTTATATAGTTACACAAAATCACCGTATCTAATGGGTGGCCTGCTAACCCGTCCGGCACATGTGCGGTACCAATCCGCCTCACCTCCTTTCACCGGAGAAGATACCGGGGAGGGAACTGGGGGACGTGACCGGGAACCCGACGGGGCGGGGGGGTGGCGAGATAGGCGAGCTCGGCGCCGAACGCCACGGGGTGGCCGCGGTGGAAACGCTCTCCGAAAGTGGAGCAGCAGGACCGGCGGTGGGAGGGAATACAAAATGCGAGACATCTGGATACGGAGTCGCAGGACGCGGTTCCTTCACTGGAAGGTTGTGTCTGTAAATGGCTCCATCCGCTTCAACCAGATAAGAGCGCGATTCTTTGGCAGGGCCGTAGGTGTGACCCAGACGGCCATAGCCCTTGTTGGTCTGGAGGCGAACCGCCTGTCCACTGGCAAGAGGTTTTAGTGGCCTACTGGATTTGTCAAAAAAACGTTTCTGTGTATCGTGTTTGAATTGTAGTTGTTTCTGGACTGCAGGCGGAGAACGAACTTGTGGCTGCAAAAGCTGCTGGGACACAGGCAGGGGAGCACGGGTTTGGCGAGACATCAGTCGCTGGGCTGGGGAACCCAGTGTGGGATCCCTTGCAATGTTCCTTCAGTTGAGCAGGTCGAGGTATACGTCTGATTTTCCAAGGTAGGACCGCTCCATTAGTTGTTTTGCGCTTCGGACAGCGCGTTCGGCGAGTCCGTTGGACTGCGGGAACTCAGGGCTGCTGGTGATATGTCGGAAGTCCCATTGTTTTGCAACCTTTTTGAAAGACTGGCTGGTGAACAGCCTGCCGTTGTCGGACAGAAGACGTGCAGGTGCGCCGTGCACGGAGAAGTGGCGCTGCAACTTCCCGATAACCGCTTCAGATGTAATGGTTTGGAGGGAATCGATGTCGAACCAGCCCGAGTAAGAGTCAACAAGAACCAGATAGTGTTTTTCATGCCATTCGAATATATCGGTGGCTAACGTGGACCATGGGACCGGGTGCGGCAGTAAGGGCTGCTTCTGTTGACTTGGCATCAGACCTTTGCAGATGGCACAGACTTCAGTTTTGTCACGTATGTACTTGGTCATACCAGGCCAGTAAAACATGCTTTGTGCCCATTGTAGGGTTGCCTCCACGCCGGGGTGGCCCCTGTGGACGGCGTCGAAGTACTCGTCCCGGAGGATGGCTGGGACCACTGCCTTGTGGCCCTTAACTATAATCCCGTTCGTCGCGAAGCAGGAAGTATGGGCGGATTGCGAAGCGGGGTGTTGTGTTGTTTATGTTATTATCTAAATGGTGGCCGATTGGGAAAAGGGGAGATGCAGCGAGACCTGGGTGTCATGGTACACCAGTCATTGAAAGTAGGCATGCAGGTGCAGCAGGCAGTGAAGAAAGCGAATGGTATGTTGGCTTTCATAGCAAAAGGATTTGAGTATAGGAGCAGGGAGGTTCTACTGCAGTTGTACAGGGTCTTGGTGAGACCACACCTGGAGTATTGCGTACAGTTTTGGTCTCCAAATCTGAGGAAGGACATTATAGCCATAGAGGGAGTGCAGAGAAGGTTCACCAGACTGATTCCTGGGATGTCAGGACTTTCATATGAAGAAAGACTGGATAGACTTGGCTTATACTCGCTAGAATTTAGGAGATTGAGAGGGGATCTTATAGAAACGAACAAAATTCTTATGGGGTTGGACAGGCTAGATGCAGGAAGACTGTTGGGGAAGTCCAGGACAAGGGGTCACAGCTTAAGGATAAGGGGGAAATCCTTTAAGACCGAGATGAGGAAAAACTTTTTCACACAGAGAGTGGTGAATCTCTGGAACTCTCTGCCACAGAGGGTAGTTGAGGCCAGTTCATTGGCTATATTTAAGAGGGAGTTAGATGTGGCCCTTGTGGCTAAAGGGATCAGGGGGTATGGAGAGAAGGCAGGTACGGGATACTGAGTTGGATGATCATATTGAATGGCGGTGCAGGCTCGAAGGGCCGAATGGCCTACTCCTGCACCTATTTTCTATGTATCTATGTATCTATCCAGTCAGCCACGTCAGATGACTGCGGACAGCAATTGTAAAGTCTCGTCAGCAGCCGTGTGTTCTGCCAGGCTGCTCAAGCAATCAGTAGGAACATACGATACCTTCATTACTGAGAACTGGTCCTGTTCAGAGAGTTGTTGTTCGTTGGTTTTGCGTGGGGCTCTTGATAGCGGTGTCAGCTATGTGCGTGTCCTTGCGTTTCTTGTAGACAATGTTGAAATCAAACCGCTGCAGCTGCATCATCATCCGTTGTAGGTGGGCTGGGGCAGCATGAATGAGTTTATTCTGAATAGTGATGAGCGGCTGGTGGTCTGTTTCTATAGTCACAGTCTTCCCAAAAATAAAGTCCTTGAATTTTGCGCAGGTGAAAATCACTGCGAGCAATTCTTTTTCGATCTGGGCGTAACGTTGTCCAGTGTCAGTTGGTGTGCGAGAGGCGTAAGATACAGGCTTGCGGTTGCCATCGGTAGTGGTTTGCAGGCAAGCAGCGCCGAGTGTCCAATTGGAGGCGTGGGTTTGAATCCCACTTCTGACACCATGTAATGAGTCGTGTCAAACACATATCACCAATGTAGCGGCACCAAACGTGGTGAATAAAGATGAGACGTCAGGCCGGTTCAAACAGTTGTTTATTCAAGGGTCGACACGTTAGGTTGGTGCGCTAACTATTATTAATGTTGTTGCTGTAGCTGAGCGAGGTTGTTCCCTCGGGCTCAGCTACCGGTTGAACACCTGGTGGTCTCGAGGTGAGATGACCTTAAGTACCAGGACACTCCCTCTAGCCCATGACGTCACGTGCCCGCCCTCGTACTTCCTGACGAGGGTTCGAGCATAAGTGGCCCGTGTATAGGCTGCCGCCACAACATGTTTATTAAATGTACTTACAGAATCAGTCTGCAGGACATAACAGTTCCTAGCAGCTACTCATACTGAATGGCATAGGAAAACCCTTGCTAATATAAAACGCATATTGGGCGGGGCAACTACTAACAAGCGCTACAATTGGCTAGTAGGAAATAACCAATCTACAATTAGTTTAGTGTAGTTCACTGAGGTACAGTGAAAAGTTTTTGTTGTACACTATACAGTCAAAGAAAAGACCACACATGATTACAATCATGCCGTCCAGATGAACAGATAAAGTATAGAACACAACATTTACTGCAAGATAAAATCCGATTAAAGATTGTTCACAGGTCTCCAGTGAGGTCAGGACCACTCTCTAGTTGGTGAGAGGACCGTTGAGTTGCCTGATAACAGCTGGGAAGAAACTGTTCCTGAATCTGGAGGTGTGCGTTTTCACACTTCTGTACCTCTTGCCTGATGGAAGAGGGGAGAAAAGGGAGTGACTGGGGTGAGACGCGTCATTTATATATATAACTGTTTAATATAGTTCCAAATTTTTTTAGGCTGCAGAGGTGAAGGGCAGCACAGTGGCGCAGCTGATAGAACCGGTGTCTCGCAGCGCCAGAGACCCAGGTTCAGCACCTTGTCTGGGCTGTCTGTGTGATACATAGAATAGATACATAGAAATTAGGTGCAGGAGTAGGCCATTCGGCCCTTCGAGCCTGCACCGCCATTCAATACGATCATGGCTGATCATCCAACTCAGTATCCCGTACCTGCCTTCTCTCCATACCCCCTGATCCCTTTAGCCACAAGGGCCACATCTAATTCCCTCTTAAATATAGCCAATGAACTGGCCTCAACTACCCTCTGTGGCAGAGAGTTCCAGAGATTCACCACTCTCTGTGTGAAAAAGTTTTTCCTCATCTCGGTCTTAAAGGATTTCCCCCTTATCCTTAAGCTGTGACCCCTTGTCCTGGACTTCCCCAACATCGGGAACAATCTTCCTGCATCTAGCCTGTCCAACCCCATAGGAATCTTGTACGTTTCTATAAGATCCCCTCTCAATCTCCTAAATTCTAGCGAGTATAAGCCAAGTCTATCCAGTCTTTCTTCATATGAAAGTCCTGACATCCCAGGAATCAGTCTGGTGAACCTTCTCTGCACTCCCTCTATGGCTATAATGTCCTTCCTCAGATTTGGAGACCAAAACTGTACGCAATACTCCAGGTGTGGTCTCACCAAGACCCTGTACAACTGCAGTAGAACCTCACTGCTCCTATACTCAAATCCTCTTGCTATGAAGGCCAACATACCATTCGCTTTCTTCACTGCCTGCTGCACCTGCATGCCTACTTTCAATGACTGGTGTACCATGACACCCAGGTCTCGCTGCATCTCCCCATTTCCTAATCGGCCACCATTTAGATAATAGTCTGCCTTCCCGTTTTTGCTACCAAAGTGGATAACCTCACATTTATCCACATTATACTGCATCTGCCAAACATTTGCCCACTCACCCAGCCTATCCAAGTCACCTTGCAGTCTCCTAGCATCCTCCTCACAGCTAACACTGCCCCCCAGCTTAGTGTCATCCGCAAACTTGGAGATGTTGCTTTCAATTCCCTCGTCCAGATCATTAATATAAATTGTAAATAGCTGGGGTCCCAGCACTGAGCCTTGTGGTACCCCACTAGTCACTGCCTGCCATTGTGAAAAGGACCCGTTTACTCCTACTCTTTGCTTCCTGTTTGCCAGCCAGTTCTCTATCCACATCAATACTGAACCCCCAATACCGTGTGATTTAAGTTTGTATCCTAATCTCTTATGTGGTACCTTGTCGAAAGCCTTCTGAAAGTCCAGATACAACACATCCACTGGTTCTCCCCTATCCACTCTACTAGTTACATCCTCGAAAAATTCTATAAGATTCGTCAGACACGATTTACCTTTCGTAAATCCATGCTGACTTTGTCCAATGATTTCACCACTTTCCAAATGTGCTGCTATCCCATCATTAATAACTGACTCTAGCAGTTTCCCCACTACCGATGTTAGACTAACTGGTCTGTAATTCCCCGTTTTCTCTCTCCCTCCCTTCTTAAAAAGTGGGGTTACGTTTGCTACCCTCCAATCCTCAGGAACTACTCCAGAATCTAAAGAGTTTTGAAAAATTATCACTAATGCATCCACTATTTCTGGAGCTACTTCCTTAAGTACTCTGGGATGCAGCCTATCTGGCCCTGGTGATTTATCGGCCTTTAATCCATTCAATTTACCCAACACCACTTCCCGACTAACCTGGATTTCACTCAGTTCCTCCATCTCCTTTGACCCGCGGCCCCCTGCTATTTCCGGCAGATTATTTATGTCTTCCTTAGTGAAGACGGAACCAAAGTAGTTATTCAATTGGTCTGCCATATCCTTGTTCCCCATGATCAATTCACCTGTTTCTGACTGCAAGGGACCTACATTTGATTTAACTAATCTCTTTCTCTTCACATATCTATAAAAACTTTTGCAGTCAGTTTTTATGTTCCCTGCCAGTTTCCTTTCATAATCTATTTTCCCTTTCCTAATTAAGCCCTTTGTCCTCCTCTGCTGGTCTCTGAATTTCTCCCAGTCCTCTGGTATGCTGCTTTTTCTGGCTAATTTGTACGCATCATCTTTTGCTTTGATACTATCCCTGATTTCCCTTGTTATCCACGGATGCACTACCTTCCTTGATTTATTCTTTTGCCAAACTGGGATGAACAATTTTTGTAGTTCATCCATGCAGTCTTTAAATGCCTTCCATTGCATATCCACCGTCAACCCTTTTAGAACTAATTGCCAGTCAATCTTGGCCAATTCATGTCTCATACCCTCAAAGTTACCTTTCTTTAAGTTCAGAACCGTTGTTTCTGAATTAACAATGTCACTCTCCATCCTAATGAAGAACTCAACCATATTATGATCACTCTTGCCCAAGGGGGCACGCACAACAAGTCTGCTAACTAACCCTTCCTCATTACTCAATACCCAGTCTAGAATAGCCTGCTCTCTCGTTGGTTCCTCTACATGTTGGTTTAGATAACTATCCCTCATACATTCCAAGAAATCCTCTTCCTCAGCACCCCTGCCAATTTGATTCACCCAATCTATATGTAGATTGAAGTCACCCATTATAACTGTTTTGCCTTTGTTGCACGCATTTCTAATTTCCTGTTTGATGCCATCCCCAACTTCACTACTACTGCTAGGTGGCCTGTACACAACGCCCACCAGCGTTTTCTGCCCCTTAGTGTTTCGCAGCTCTACCCATACCGATTCCACATCCTCCAAGCTAATGTCCTTCCTTTCCACTGCGTTAATCTCCTCTCTAACCAGCAACGCCACCCCACCTCCTTTTCCTTTCTCTCTATCCCTCCTGAATATTGAATATCCCTGGATGTTCAGCTCCCAGCCTTGGTCACCTTGGAGCCATGTCTCCGTGATCCCAACTATATCATAATCATTAATTGCTATCTGCACGTTCAACTCATCCACCTTATTACGAATGCTCCTTGCATTGAGACACAAAGCCTTCAGACTTGTTTTTACAACGCTCTTACCCCTTATACAATTATGTTGAAAAGTGGCTCTTTTTGATTTTTGTCCTGGATTTGTCTGCCTGCCACTTTTACCTTTCACCTTGCTACCTATTGCTTCCGCCCGCATTTTACACCCCTCTGTTTCTCTGCTCACCCATTTAAGAACCCCACCACCTCTTATTCTCTGTTTATTATTGTTTTCTTCTTTCCCCCCTACATGTTGGGTCTGAGTGCTTTCCTTCTCTGCCTCCTGCCTCACACACTGTCTAATAGCATTCTCTATTTGAGTCCCTCCCCCCAACCATTCTAGTTTAAAGTCTCCCCAGTAGCCTTTGCAGATCTCCCCGCCAGGATATCGGTCCCCCTCAGGTTCAAGTGCAACCCATCCTTTTTGTACAGGTCGAACCTTCCACAAAAGAAGTCCCAATGATCCAGAAATTTGAATCCCTGCCTTCTGCACCAGTCCTTCAGCCACGCATTTATCCTCCACCTCGCTCCATTCCTACTCTCACTGTCGCGTGGTACAGGCAGTAATCCCGAGATTGTTACCTTTGCTGTCCTTCTCTTTAACTCCCCTCCTAACTCCCTAAATTCTCCTTTCAGGACCTCTTCTCTTTTTTTACCTATGTCATTGGTACCTATATGTATCACGACCTCGGGCTCCTCTCCCTGCCCTTTCAGGATGTCTTGGACACGTTGGGACACATCACAGACCCTGGCACCAGGGAGGCAAACTACCATCCGGGTCTCCCGACTGCGTCCACAGAATCGCCTGTCTGACCCCCTAACTATAGAGTCCCCTATTAATATTGCCCTCCTCTTCTTTTCCTTACCCTTCTGAGCAACAGGACCGGTCTCTATACCGGAGGCCCGGCCGCTGTCGCTACCCCCAGGTAGGCTGTCCACCCCAACAGTGCTCAAACAGGAGTACTTATTGTCAAGGTGTACAGCCACCGGGGTACTCTCTAGTCCCTGCCTGTGCCCCTTGCCTCTCCCAACCGTGATCCACTTGCCTGCCTCCTGTGGTGTTGGAGTGACCACATCCCTGTAACTCCTCTCAATGACTTCCTCGCTCTCCCTGACCAGACGGAGGTCATCGAGCTGCTGCTCCAGGTTCCTAATACGGTCCATTAGGAGCCCCATCTCGATACACCTGGCGCAGATGTGGATGTCTGGAGGGCTATCAGACTCCATGACTTCCCACATCTGACATCCAGAACAGTAAACTGCCCTGGCCCTCATACTCCCCTTACCCTGGATAGAATATAAAACAAACTGATTTTGTGGAGTTTGTACTTTCTGCCTGGGCTACCCCGGTGTTCTCCCACACCCCAATGACGGGCGGGTTTGTCGGTTAATTGGCCTCTGTAATCTCCCCTAGTGTGTAGAGAGTGTGGGATAAGGAAGTTAGTTTATATTTTGGTTCAGACATACAGCATGGGCTTTGGCCCACCAGGTCCATGCCAACCAGCGATCACCCATACACGAGTTCTATCCTACACACCAGGGACAATTTAGAGGCCAATTAACCTACACACCAAATGAATGAATACTTTAATGTCACATGTGACAAGGCACAGTGAAATTCTTTGCTTGCGTACCCAAGGTGTGCAAATAGTCGCCACATAAAGGGCTCTAACAAAGTTACAAAGTATCCCCATGCCGGGTGCTCCTTTGTTCCCGGCGGCACGTCCTCCAACTCCCACTTGGCTTGTCCGTGACCGCCAGCGCCCACCGACCCCAACCTCCTCCATGACCACCGCCGGGTCCCCTCCTATACCTGGCTTTCTCTTTCTCTATCTCTCCCTCTCCCTCTCCCTCTCCCTCTCCCCCACTCCCGCTCCCCCTCCCTCTCCCTCTATCTCACTTTCCCTCTCTCTCTCTCTCTCTCTCTCTCTCTCTCTCTCTCTCTCTCTCTCTCTCTCTCTCTCTCTCTCTTTCCCTCCTTCTCTCCCCGTCTCTCTCCATCTCTCCCACTCTCTCCCTCTTCCCCTCTCTCCCTCCCTCCCTCCCTCGCTCTCTCCCTCGCTCTCTCCCTCTCCCCCTTGTTCCTCTCTCTCTCTGCATCTCTCTTTCTTTCTCACTGCCTAAGTCTCTCTCTCCCTCTCTATCTGTGTCATCTCTGTGCCTGTCTCTCTCTATCTTCCTCTTGCTCTCTATCTCTCTCTTTCTCCATCTCTTTTTCTCTCGCCTCACTCTCACTCTCTCTCTGTCTCTCTCTCTCTGTCTCTCTCTCTGTCTCTCTCTCTCTCTCTCTCTCTCTCTGTCTCTCTCTCTCCCCCTCTCCCCCTCTCCCTCTCTCTCTGTCTCTCTGTCTCTCTATCTGTCTCTCTCTTCCACTCTTCACTCTAATTAATACATCAGTTCTCTGCTTTATCGGAATTGCTGCTTGTGTCCTCAGCTTTGAAGACAGATGAAAAATTCTCGTTTAATATCTCGATCATTTCTCTATTCCCCCGCAGAATTCACGTGTCCCATTTTCCAGGGTCTGAACATGTAACCATTACTCTTTTCCATTTATCACACTTGTACAAACCCTTACGATCTATTTCCATTTTGTTTCTGACTGGCTTAGTCTGCGAGTGATCCCTTTTCCCCTTTCAGCCTTGATTGTTTTTTTTAAATATCTTTTCTCAGTCCTCAGGCTTAAATCTGCCTCCATTCTCCCCAGCTCCAAAGGAAGCAACGCCAGTTTATATCCAGCCTGTCCTCACAGCGTGTATTCTCTAGTCCTGGCACTGGAGTCCAGTCCCCTGCACCCTCTCTCCTGCCCATCCCATCACACAATGACCATTCCCGTCCTCTAACTAACTTGCTACTAGTCCAATATAACTTTCTCTGCCAGCATCCCTGACACAAACACGCCCCAGCTTTTGCCGAGAGCCAGTTAATACAAATTGGCAGCAATAAGAGAGTTCTTCATTGTACATACGATTGCGCTTTGGAAAAACTCATTTGTCCAACAATGTGTGCAAAGTAAAAGCGGCAGGGAGCTGCCGTGACGAATTTTAAATCCACCCCAGTTTCCAGTTGAATTCCCTTAAGGTGATACGCACATTTGTTAAGATGATCGTCCTAATGTCAACCAACAAAGGAAGATAAATCTACCTAAATGTGCACATTCGCAGAGCCGCTCGCACACGGCCAAGAAAGCCCCGAATAAGCTCACATCAGCTATAAATAGCTGAGCCTCTCCCTGTCATGCTTAGATGATAGCAGTTTAATAATTCCACACTGGGCCTCCTTACAGCAAATTTAATGAAAGTCAGCACGACACAGCGGCTGTTGGTATTGCACTCGGCACAATCTCTCCGCGTCCCATGGTGAGAGAGATTAGAAAGTGGCTAATAACCCAGTACTTACTGTTGAAAACCTAGCTTTAGAAATGCGAGGGAAAAAAAAAAAACACTACAGGAGCCTTCTGGGGCATTCCTGCCTCCTCTGGTAAAAGCTCGCCGAGTGTCTAATTGCCGCATTGTACTTTAAAATGTTCAGAACTGTAATAATATATAGTTTGGTAAGCGGCAGATTTTATTCTTTATGCTGATTGTGTGTGGGTAATGAGATGTTCCAGACTCCCCGAGCAGATAGTAACGTCTTTATCTCCATCGTGCTGTGAAAACCTATGAGTTTGCTACTGCCTACCCATCCCTTAAACCTGGAGATTAATCAAGTAACAATATTACAGGCACTAGTCTGCTGTTTTTTCCGAGAGACATACAGCATGGAAGCAGGGACTTTGGCCCAACTCGTCCATGTTAACCAAGGGATAGTGCAGCATAAAGTTGGCAAAGTTATGCCCCTGTCCCACTTAGGAAACCTGAACGGAAACCTCTGGAGACTTTGCGCCCCACCCAAGGTTTCCGTGCGGTTCCCGGAGGTTTTTGTCAGTCTCCCCAATGGTCGAAAGTGGTTTCCGCTTCATCTATGTTCCAGCGATTATTTCAAAAAATTCAAAACCGTCCGCGACTAAAAATAGGTTGCCGTTTTAAAAATCGGTAATTTTTTAGTCAAAGCAAGTGCGATGCTGGTTGAAGATGGTTGCTGGAGGTTGCAGGTGGTTGCCGGAGGTTGCAGGTAGTGGAAGGTAAGACCTTCCACTACCTGCAACCTCCGGCAACCACCTTCAACCAGCATCGCTACCGGCTTCGACTAAAAAATTACCAATTTTTAAAACGGCAACCTATTTTTAGTGGCGGCCAGTTTTGAATGTTTTGAAATAATTGCTGGAACATAGAAGAAGCGGAAACCACTTTCGACCATTAGGGAGACTGACAAAAACCTACGGGAACCTACGGGAACCGCACGGAAACCTTGGGTGAGGCGGAAAGTCTCCATAGGTTTCCGTTCAGGTTTCCTAAGTGGGACAGGTAAGTTTCTTCCCAGCTGTTATCAGGCAACTGAACCATTCTACCAACAACTAGAAAACAGTCCTGAGCTACAATCTACCTCATTGGAGACCCTTGCATTATCTTTCATCAAACTTTACTGGATTTTATGTTGCACTAAATGTTATTCACGATTATACCTTTACCATGTATCAGTACACTGTGGATAGCTTGATTTTAATCATGTATTGTCTTTCCACTGACTGGTTAGCACACGACAAAAGTGTTTCATTGTACCTCGCTACACGTGACAATAAACCAAGATAATCAAACTCATAGATGCCCCATCTATGTTAATCCCATTTGTGGATTGTGCATTGAACTATTTGTCTGTTTTTGGCCCTTATCCCTCTAAACCTTTCCTATCCATGTACCTGCCAAAGTGTCCTTTAAATATTGTTATAGTACCTGCCTCAGCTACCTACTCTGACGGCTTGTTCCGTACACCCACCACCCTGAGTGAAAAATGTTGTCCCGAGGTTTTGTTGTCCCAAATATGTTGTCCCAAGTATTTCATCCTGCCACTCTCACCTTAAACTGATGTCTTCTGGTTCTTGATTCCCCTACCTGGGATAGAAGACTCCATGCGTTCATGCTCATGTTATAGGAGCAGAATTAGGCCATATAGCCCATCGAGTCTACTCTGTCATTCAATCATGGCTGATCTATCTATCCCTCTCAACCCCATTCTCCTGCCTTCTCCCCATAAACCCCTGACACCCACCCTAATCAAGAACCTGTCATTTTCCATTTAAAAAATAATCCATGACTTGGCCTCCACAGCCATCTGTGGCAATGAATTCCACAGATTCACCACCCTCTGACTAACGAGATTCCTCATCTCCTTTCTAAAGGCGCATCCTTATATTCTGACCGTGTGCTCACTGGCCCTAGACTCTCCCATTAGTGGAAACATCCTCTCCACATCCACTCTATCCAGGCCTTTCACTATTCACATTCACCCTTTCTATTCCCCTCATGATCTATATACACCTTTATAAGATCACTCCTCAGTCTCCTGCGCTCCAAGGTATAATGTCCTAGACTGCCCAACATATCCCTATAGTTCAGGCCCTCGAGTCCTGGTATCCTTGTATTCTTCTTGTTCCTTCTGGATGTTGTACGTTGGGAGACATTGGCTGTGCACGCTTCTGTCACTGCTTGCTTTGCAGGGTACTTTGTACCACTACCTCGTGAGTGGTCTTGTGGCCAGTCTTCTACTGCTGAGGATTACATGTGCTATGGTTTTTTTAGTTGGGGGGGGGGGGGCGGGGGAGTGCAGTGGGGGCAACAGTATATTGTAAAGATCCATGAGGCAACGGGTACAGGTCCACCACCAATCTTCCGACACCCTTGGTTCCAGAGACTTTCTTGATTATCCATTTTGCCAACTACAGAGTCCAATGGACCTCTGAGGTCGGCTGTGAGAACGGCTCTGCCTGTTCCGGCCGGGCTGGAATTCCAGAGCCCCCGATGCAGGGGACAAAATTGACCCACCAATCGGCTGCGGAAATCCCGACGAGGTGGAGGTTGGCTGCCTCACCTGCCTAGGCGCCACATTTTGGGGGGAGGGGGGGGATTTCAAGTGCACTCTCATGATTTTGTCTGGAATAAAGGAGGTGCCGGATCATCTGTTACATCATTATCGTTTTTTTATTGTCATGTGTACCAATGTTCTCGATTCCCCTATTCTAGGCAAGAGAAAGTAGGTGCAGGAGTAGGCCATTTGGCCCTTCGAGCCAGCACCGCCATTCAATGTGATCATGGCTGATCATCCAGAATCAGTACCCTGTTTCTGCTTTTTCAACATATCTCTTGATTCCGTTAACCCTAAGAGCTAAATCTAACTCTCTCTTGAATACATCCAGTGAATTGGCCTCCACTGCCTTCTGTGGCAGAGAATTCCACAGATTCACAACACTCTGGGTGAAAATCGGATTTACCCGATCCTTTCCTCTCATGATTTTGTACACGATTCCTCTCATTATTAAGAAAAGCCCACATTCCCCTGTGCTCCAAGGAATAGAGTCCTAGCCTGCTCAACCTCTCCCTATAGCTCAGGCCCTCGAGTCCTGGCAACATTCTCGTAAATCTTCTCTGCACCCTTTCCTGCTTGACAACATCTTTCCGATAACATGGTTCCCGAAACTGAACACAATATTCTAAATGTGGCCTCACCAACGTCTTGTATAATGGCAACATAACCTCCTAACTTTTATAGACACAAAAAGCTAGACTAACTCAGCAGGACAGGCAGCATCTCTGGATAGGTAACAATTCGTGTCGAGACCCTTCTTCAGTCATCTCAACCCGAAATGTCACCCATTCCTTCTCTCCAGAGATGTTGCCTGTCCCGCTGAGTTACTCCAGCTTTTTGTGCCTATCTTCGGTTTAAACCAGCATCTGCAGTTCCTTCCTTCACCTCCCAACTTCTATACACAATACTCTGACTGATGAAGGCCAATGTGCCAAAAGCCTTTATGATCACCCTATCTACCTGTAATGCACTTTCAACAAAGTTAGACCCCTCTGCTCTACAACACTCCCAAGTGCCCAGCCATTCACCGTTAGGTCCTGCCCATGTTAGTGCTCCCAAAATGCACCACCTCACATTTCTCTGTGTTAAATTCCATCAACCATTCCTCAGCCCACCTGCCCAACCGATCAAGATCCTGCTGCAATTTTTGACAACCATCTTCACTATCTACGATATCACCCACTCTCGTGTCATCTGCAAACTTGCTAACCATGCCTTGTTCTGATTTCTGATTGTTCTGCCGGCATATATTTTTTTTGGTTGAAGTTAATAATTGTTCCGTTACCGAAGTACAGTGAAAAGCTTGTTTTGCATGCTATCCAATCAGATTGGATAATACTACACATAAATACGATCAAATCAAATGGTAAGATTAAATGGGAACTTACCAGTTTGAAGTTTGATCTTTATTTTATGAGGAGTTACGATGAGCGATTACGTGAAGAAGGCCGTCAGCTCGCATGCGCGTCAATCTTCAAAGCAGCGGTGTGAAATCACAGATACCAGTTGTTGAACTAGCATAGTAAGATTAGAGATGACTAGAACTACCAGATGATCTTTATGATACGAGGGTTGGGAGCGGAGGGCACGTAATCGTATCTCCTCATAAAATAAAGATCAAACTTCAAACTGGTAAGTTCTCGTTTAATCTTACTATTTTACTTCGAAGTCACGTGAGTGACTACGTGAAGATTTCAAAGCTCTGTGATTTCATGCCATGGAAAAACGAGTCCACACAAGCACGACTGCATCAGTTGACCACAGATAAGGGAAACATTCATAAAGCATGCAGACATGACATAGATTTAAAACATGCTGATGCTGATAAATGAACAAATAATAATAATAGTATCCGCTCTCTTCCATGGGAAAACTATAAAATAGAACCTAAAATAGAGTTGGCAAATACCCCTGGTCTGGCAATGGGTTAATATAAAATGTTTGGAAAACTCGCTCGTTAGACCATCCTGCAGTCGGCAGGATGTGGTCCAGAGGACCGTACATAACCCTTGCTGCTGATGTTGTAGCAGCCCTGGTGGAGTGAGATTAGAAAATTAGTATCTGCATAAGCCAAAACCCCGTTTAAACCACCTGGAGATGGTCTGAACTGATACCTTCTTATGAGGTTTTTTGTAACTGACAAACATAGCTAGTATCAGAGCCTCTAAGGCTCTAGGTGACCTTGACGTAATGTTGTAAATGTGTGACTACACATAATCGAAGGCACATGGGGTATGCCACGAGAACTAGTTTGAGACGTGACACCCCTGGGCTGCCCTGCTTAACTAAATCTTAAACATGAAATATTATATTATTAGCAGGTGTAACCATCCTGTCCAGTCGCAATTTATGTAATGACTGGACCCGTTGCGCTGAGAACAGCGCCATGGGGTAACTACCTTATGAGAGCCGAGCCAAAGATAAGGATATAGCTGGAGCCCCCTGGTGAAGTAGTGTTAACACAATGTCAATATCCCATACTTGGGTCTGGGAGAACTTGTGTTAAAGATATCCTTAATAACCTGGATATCAGAGGGTGAGACCCGACAGAGCGGGTCCCGCTCGCTGCAGCAAATATGATGAGAAAGCACGGTGGGCACAGTTTATGGGACTATAACTTAATTTATCGCCAGGACCCATCTGAAAATGAACTCTAAGACGTCAGTATCCGTGCCGTATTATATGTAACATAGCATTTAAAGAGAATGCTTCCCATCTCCTGAAGAGGAAATGTACTCCTATTTTGGTGCTATCCCTGCACTCTGCAGTGAGCACATCATGGATCGGTCTGCCACCCCGAGTCCCAGGCTGAACCAGCAAAGTTTTATGTTTAGAATACCCATATAAGGTTCTATTATTATTCCCAACATTTGCGGGAAACCATGGCTGCATAGGCCAGTCAGACAGTACGAAAACCCTGAAGCGGGATCTTGCTGAATTTATTGCAAGACCCGACTGATGAGGCAAAATGGAGAAAAGACATAAAATAACATTCCTCCCCCGTGTAGCGAGAATAAATCTCTCGCCACTGTGATGCCACATGTTTTTGCAACCGGTGAATGAGCCTGGATGCAAACATATCGATATTCAGTGTTCCATCGAGCCATAATGTCATAAAATACTTTGTGATCCAACATCCATACTGTGTTGTCATTGATTTTATGTGATGATACACCAGTGCCAAATGAGGTTGGGTAAATTATGACAGGATACTTTGACTTGATTGCACCCATGTGACTAACATATGCCACCACCACAGTGTATCAACTTGGAACTGAGCATGCAGTTTATGCATATTCGCACAATAACCCTTTAACCCATAGTATGCACCTAGTGTCTATAGGTAGTTGATACCAATAACTGAAGAATTGGTAATTCATGCAAATCCCATCCGCCTCCATGACTAGAGACGGCATTCATAATTTCCATCTTTGAGCACTAGCATCAGTTTGTAATATAATTGAAGATTTATTGACCAAAACTACTGGAGCAATGCTGAATATGGTTCGTCCACCATTGTGACTTAGGTAGCTTCAGCTGGTAATAGCATACGTCTGTTAACAATGACCTATATGGCACTTGAGAGGTTACTACTTTACACGTTGTAAGTTCTGATAAAGCAAAGGCCCAATTGCACAGCTGAAACACAGCTGCTATATTGCCAATTACACTTGATGAATAGAAGACTGCTTGATAACAAGGTTGTTACAGGCTTCTATTGATTCCAATCTCTTGCCCCAGATTGTCACAGATAAATTACTAGTTAAAGGTAAATCCGAATAATCAATAACTCTAGTTGGTATCAACTTAAATTTAACTGGATGGATGAGGGACCTCAATTTCTCAAATATAGTTGCGGCTGAAACAGTTGATTTTAGCAAAACACAGCGTTTAGAATATCATCCAAGTAAGCCATAACAAGTGTTTTTGAGCAGTCCAAGCACCGGTTTAGTAATTTGGGAGATGACCTGGGAGCTGAAGTTAGCCCAATTGCAACGCATTAACTGTTATCATTGCCCCATCCAGTTAAATTTCAAATGTCTCCGTTGATCCCTGTGAATGGGACCTGAATAGTATGCATCTTTGAGATCGATGCATGCCATAAAGATCCTAAGGAAATCAGTTGTTAGACAGTAACGAAGTTCCATATACTGAAAAGTCTGTTGCACATGCGAGTTAAATCAATTATGAACCGATATCCTCCATCTTTCACAATGAACAGGCCACGCCTGCCATAATTCCGTGCCTGCCTCGAACGGCAACTCTGGCCAGATTCCCGAGCCTGTCTCGAAAGGTAATCCTGGCCATAATACTGAGCCTGCCTCGAAAGACAACTCTGGCCATAATTCTGAGCCTGCCTCGAAAGACAACTCTGGACTTATTTCCGAGCCTGTCTCGAAAGGTAATCCTGGCCATAATTCTGAGCCTGCCTCAAAAGACAACTCTGGCCATATTTCCGAGCTTGTCACGGAAGGCAATCCTGGCCGTAATACTGAGCCTGCCACGAAAGACAACTCTGGCCCCAATTCCAAGCCATGCTTGGTACCCTAGTATACTGTGCAATAAAACCCAATCACATGTTATCATTTTCCTTTGTACAAAAAACAAGTGTAAATATTACCAACTTGTAAATGGTCCACTTACCCCATGTTTCGGAAGAACCAGACCCAACTACCTCCATGGTTACCGGTGGTCTTATGGTAAGCCCAAAGGCCCTTGATGTGGGTTCTATTCCCGTCCTTGATTGGAGAGTAGGAATGGTAGTGTATGTGGATTCCATATTTCCTGAGACCGGCTTGGACCTTGGCCTGAAAGACCTCTGCCCAGCGTTCAAGCTGCCACCAGCTTCAGTGAACTGCTTACTGACCATGAGGCGTGGGGTGTGTCGTCGCCGAAACGATGAAGCTTTGTTCGTCGTCGTTACCTTGATCAGTCCGACAGCTTTTGCTTCCTCATCCAGGTAGACCTGTTGGATAAGTCTTACCTGAAGAGAAGATTCGGCGGCTGGTTTCATTTCCTGGATTTCATTCCCCCTCCAATGTCACCCCTGATAGCGCTGTTCACTGCCGGCACTTGTAGCGTGAGGGGAACTCTGGCCCCTTCCGGGTTTTCTGCCAACGGCTGGAACCAATTCTTCCGGCAGTAACCCCTTCGCTTGCGAGTATTTCCTCGCACTCCGCTCCACAGAGAGGGGGATTCGTAGGCAGCCCTGAAAACAGGTGCTGCCGCAGGCCCCTGAGGATACCTGCGCGGGCATGGCCCCTCCTACGGACCTATATCAGGACTTTTGCTCTGAGTCAGACTGAAACTGACCCTGAATGCTCCCCTCCTCAGAGAGGGAGACCTTGTGCAGCCCTGAAACAGGTGCCGCTGCCGCGGGCCCCCGAGGAGACCCGCGCTGATAACTCCCTCCTTTGGAGTATATCATAGTGGAGCAACCTCTCCATCAGGTGTTCCATGTGGGTTTAGACGTCCGCAGACGCTACCCATTGAAGGAGGGGCACCCTCCTGGCCCGACTCGCCCGAGTCCCAAGACCTGACCGACTTACTCGTGGTTAGACCCCCTTTCTGGGGCACCATAGCGGTCTAGGAACCGCTGACCGCACTGTCAGCGACTCGGGTGGCGAGACTGACTTACTGCTGGTTTTACCCCCTTTCTGGGGAACCATAGCGGTCTGGGAGCCGCTGACCCCATTGTCAGCGACTTAGGTAGCGAACCCGCCGGCCGCCGGCTACCCGCGCTTCCGCAGTGCTGACCGGGATTCCCCACGGCCCATAACCGGTTTCCCCGCAGCCTGTCCGACTTGGCCCCGAATCCAGCAGGCAAACTCTGTAAAGAGCTTCCTGCAACACAAAAAAACAGAACCTAGAAGTAAGTTTTCAATCTTACCTGCAGGTTTAAACTTACCGCTGGAAGGAGCAGCGCGCCTGCCAGTCAGTCGTTGCGTAATGCGGTAATGACGTAATGACGCGCATGCGGGCTGACGGCCTTCTTCACGTAGTCACTCACGTGACTCTGAAGTAAAATCCAACTCAAGTACAAAGGTAAAGCAAAAGGAAAGATACAATATGCAGAATATAGTTCCCAGTATTGGCGTTCCACAGACAAAGTCCAATGTCCGCAATGGGGTAGAGGTGAATCAGACAGCACCGTAGCTTATGAAAGGACTTTACAGAAGCCTCGTAACAGAGGGGAAGAAGCTGTTCCTGAGTCTGGTGGTGCGCGCTTTCAAACTTCTGTACCTTCTGCTGGACAGAAGCGGGGAGAAGAAGGAATGACCGGGGTGGGACAGCGTAAAGTGCAAAACCTCGCATTTCTCCGTATTAAATTGCAATAACCATTCCTTATCCCACCTGCCCATCTAGATCCTGCTGCAATTTATGACAAACATCTTCACCATGTACAGTACCACCTACTTTAGTGTCATCTGCAAACTTGCTAATCATACCATGTACGTTCTGATATAGACGACAAACAGCAACGGGCCCAGCACCGAACCCTGAGGCACACCACTAGTCACAGGCCTCCAGTCTGAAAAGCAAACTTCCACCATCACCCTCTGCTTCCTTCCATGAAGCCAATAACTGTATGGGTCTCTATACCTGTAATTCTCGAAAACCTTAATGCAATGTTGTCGTTATACTAGATTCTGCACTTTGGTTATTTTTTCTTTGCGCTGCCTGTTGTACATTGTGTATGGCTATGTGAAAGCTGGAGTAATTAACAGCAGAACAAGCCAGCTGGGCCAAGTGTTCTGTAACCGTGCTCTAAATTTTACGCAACATTAAACAGCCAAGCTTACAATTTCCATTCTGCTGAAATTCCCGTGGGCCTTCACACTGTCTGACAATAGAAAACTGTTCACTAAACAGCAAAGTGGATCATCATAGTGTGAAAAGTCTAGAAATACTCAACAAGTTGGCATGCTGGCGCAGCGGTAGAGTTGCTGCCTTACAGCGCCAGAGACCAGGATTCGATCCTGACTACGGCTGCTGACTGTACAGAGTTTGTACGTTCTCCCTGTGCCTGTGTGGGTTTTCTCCGGATGCTCCGGGTTCCTCCCACACTCCAAAGACGTGCAGGTTTGTACGTTAATTTACTTGGGGGAAAAAAATTTGTAAATGATCCCTAATGTGTAGGATAGTGCTCGTGTATGGAGCGATCGCTGGCCGGTGCGTACTTGGTGGGCTGAAAGACCTGTTTCCGTGCTGTATATCTAAAGTCTAAAGTCAGACAGCATCCAGGGTCAAGTAGCTTCAGGTTTAATTTGTCTCTTGTACTGTGGAGGCAGTGAAAAGCTGTTGTCTGCATGCTATGCAATCGGATCAGGTAATACTACAGGTCCACAACCAGTATTCCAGCATCCTTGGCTGGAATTATCTGTTTTGCCGGACCAACAGAGGTCGCAGCATCAGGGAGCCGTGATAAAGGGCAGCAAAGTCAGCCTCGGCAGTCAGCGATGGGAACGGATCTGCTGGCTCCGGCCGGGCTGAAGCTCCAGAGCCCCGGCCACAGGGGTAAATTTGACCCGCTTAATGGCCGCGGAATTACCGATGACTTTGGGGGGAGTTCCGGGGCACCACTGAGTTATTCTAGCATTTTGTGTCTATCTTTGGTATTAACCGGCCTCTGCAGTTCCTTCCTACACATTTTGTGAGCCAAAGGGCCTGTTTCTGTACTGTCCTCTTCTATGTTCGATGTTCAGGATCAATAATCTCCCATTTATACGTGTAGGAAGGAACTGCAGATGCTGGTTTACACTGACTGTTGTGTATTTGGGTGCTTAGAACAGACTTGAAATAAGGCTCGGACACGGGAGTAAACTAACGAGCTTCTTTATTCCAGGACGCCACCTTGAGTCTCCTCGCACATGCGTCCTTGCACAAGACATCACATATACTAATTATATCACATACCTAACACCCCTCCCCCTTTAACTTGGAGGCAGGTAACACCATTTCTATTACATACCTGACACTGACGATAAATCCAAAATGCTCGAGTAACTCAGCGGAACAGGCAGCATCTCCGGAGAGTAGGAATGGATGACGTTTCGGGTCGAGACACTTCTTCAGACTGAGAGTTAAGGGAGAGGGAGTCTCGAGATATGGAGAGTAAGGTGTGAAAACGGCAGATCAAAGCAGACGATGACAAGGAAATGTAGAATGGTTCATTGTTAGCTGAGGGGAAGGTGACAAGGACAATCATAATTAAATAAATATGCAATCTCCCGGTTGCTAAGCACTTTAAATCCTTCTCCCATTCCCAACTGACATTTCTGTCCTGGGCCTCCTCCATTGTCAGAGTGAGGCCCAGCACAATTGGAGGAACAGCACCTCATATTTCGCTTGGGCAGCTTCTAACCTAGCGGTATTAATTTTGATTTCTCCAGCATTTTTGTGTACCTACATTTCTTTATCATCTGCTTT
The DNA here is from genome assembly GCA_038087875.1 of Malacoraja senta. Lineage (NCBI taxonomy): Eukaryota > Metazoa > Chordata > Chondrichthyes > Rajiformes > Rajidae > Malacoraja > Malacoraja senta. Next base: position 259,157,573 of record CM075977.1, on the reverse strand, counting down.
GATCTGTCATTTCACACCTTGCCAGCTCCAGAGATGCTGCCTGTCTCGCCGAATTACTCCAGCATTTTGTGTCTATCTCCATTTATACTGTTCATACAATTTATATTAAAATTATATCAATTTTAGCTTGGCTAAATGTCCCAGTGTTATTCAAAGTAATGTAACAATAGAAAATAATTCGCTCATTGCTAATCGCGGGAGCACAAATTGGTCTCTGTTACCCAATAATGACCAGTGGCAGTTCATTAGACCTAATGCACTTTGTTAGTGTCATAAAGTGACGTATATTGTGGAAACAGGCCCTTTGGCCCAACTTGCCCTTGTCGACCAACTTGCCCCATCTACACTAGTCCCACTTGGCCCATATCCCTCTAAACCTGTCCTATCCATGTATTGTCCAAATGCCTCAACTACCTCATGTGGCAGCTCGTTCCATACCTTTTGTTCACAGTGTAGGTCCTGCCCGACTTCCCAAAATGCAGCACCTCACATTTCTCTGTATTAAATTCAATCAACCATTCCTCGGCCCACCTGCCCAACCAATCAAGATTCTGTTGCAATTTTTGACAACCATCTTCGTGCAAACTCCACGCAGACAGCACCCAGGGTCACGATTGAACCTGGGTCTCTGGCACTGTGAGGCAGCAGCTCTACCCGCTTTGCCATTGTGCCCACACACAGAGCAGATATACCATACGCCTTACATAGATACAATCAGTTCAAACTCAAGTATAATAGGTAGAGCAAAGGAAGATGCAGAGTGCAGAATATAGTTGTCAGCATTGTAGCGCATCAGTTCCAGAGACAGTCCAGTTTCCTCATTGGGGTAGAAGTGAATTGAACAATGCTCTAGCTGATGAGAGGACCATTCAGAATCCTCGTAAACATAGAAACATAGAAACATAGAAAATAGGTGCAGGAGTAGGCCATTCGGCCCTTCGAGCCTGCACCGCCATTCAATATGATCATGGCTGATCATCCAACTCAGTATCCCGTACCTGCCTTCTCTCCATATCCCCTGATCCCCTTAGCCACAAGGGCCACATCTAACTCCCTCTTAAATATAGCCAATGAACTGGCCTCAACTACCCTCTGTGGCAGAGAGTTCCAGAGATTCACCACTCTCTGTGTGAAAAAGTTTTTCCTCATCTCGGTCTTAAAGGATTTCCCCCTTATCCTTAAGCTGTGACCCCTTGTCCTGAACTTCCCCAACATCGGGAACAATCTTCCTGCATCTAGCCTGTCCAACCCCATAAGAATTTTGTACGTTTCTATAAGATCCCCTCTCAATCTCCTAAATTCTAGCGAGTATAAGCCAAGTCTATCCAGTCTTTCTTCATATGAAAGTCCTGACATCTCAGTAATCAGTCTGGTGAACCTTCTCTGCACTCCCTCTATGGCTATAATGTCCTTCCTCAGATTTGGAGACCAAAACTGTACGCAATACTCCAGGTGTGGTCTCACTAAGACCCTGTACAACTGCAGTAGAACCTCCCTGCTCCTATACTCAAATCCTCTTGCTATGAAGGCCAACATACCATTCGCTTTCTTCACTGCCTGCTGCACCTGCATGCCTACTTTCAATGACTGGTGTACCATGACACCCAGGTCTCGCTGCATCTCCCCATTTCCTAATCGGCCACCATTTAGATAATAGTCTGCCTTCCCGTTTTTGCTACCAAAGTGGATAACCTCACATTTATCCACATTATACTGCATCTGCCAAACATTTGCCCACTCACCCAGCCTATCCAAGTCACCTTGCAGTCTCCTAGCATCCTCCTCACAGCTAACACTGCCCCCCAGCTTAGTGTCATCCGCAAACTTGGAGATGTTGCTTTCAATTCCCTCATCCAGATCATTAATATAAATTGTAAATAGCTGGGGTCCCAGCACTGAGCCTTGCGGTACCCCACTAGTCACTGCCTGCCATTGTGAAAAGGACCCGTTTACTCCTACTCTTTGCTTCCTGTTTGCCAGCCAGTTCTCTATCCACATCAATACTGAACCCCCAATACCGTGTGATTTAAGTTTGTATCCTAATCTCTTATGTGGTACCTTGTCGAAAGCCTTCTGAAAGTCCAGATACAACACATCCACTGGTTCTCCCCTATCCACTCTACTAGTTACATCCTCGAAAAATTCTATAAGATTCGTCAGACACGATTTACCTTTCGTAAATCCATGCTGACTTTGTCCAATGATTTCACCACTTTCCAAATGTGCTGCTATCCCATCTTTAATAACTGACTCTAGCAGTTTCCCACTACCGATGTTAGACTAACTGGTCTGTAATTCCCCGTTTTCTCTCTCCCTCCCTTCTTAAAAAGTGGGGTTACGTTTGCTACCCTCCAATCCTCAGGAACTACTCCAGAATCTAAAGAGTTTTGAAAAATTATCACTAATGCATCCACTATTTCTGGAGCTACTTCCTTAAGTACTCTGGGATGCAGCCTATCTGGCCCTGGTGATTTATTGGCTTTTAATCCATTCAATTTACCCAACACCACTTCCCGACTAACCTGAATTTCACTCAGTTCCTCCATCTCCATAGCCCCCTGCTATTTCCGGCAGATTATTTATGTCTTCCTTAGTGAAGACGGAACCAAAGTAGTTATTCAATTGGTCCACCATATCCTTGTTCCCCATATCAATTCACCTGTTTCTGACTGCAAGGGACCTACATTTGTTTTAACTAATCTCTTTCTCTTCACATATCTATAAAAACTTTTGCAGTCAGTTTTTATGTTCCCTGCCAGTTTCCTTTCATAATCTATTTTCCCTTTCCTAATTAAGCCCTTTGTCCTCCTCTGCTGGTCTCTGAATTTCTCCCAGTCCTCTGGTATGCTGCTTTTTCTGGCTAATTTGTACGCATCATCTTTTGCTTTGATACTATCCCTGATTTCCCTTGTTATCCACGGATGCACTACCTTCCC
>CM075977.1:259135674-259154437 GCA_038087875.1 Malacoraja senta | reverse complement strand
ATAATCCATTCTGCTTTTGGTGTCAGTTTTATTTTAAATAATTTTGTAAAGATTTCAAAAATTTCAATCCAACATTTTGAATTTTTGTACAAAAAACAAACGAGTGCGCTATAGTAGCTTCTTGAGATTGACATTTATCACAAATGGATGATACATTGGGGAAAAATTTATTGATTTTAGTTTTTGAATAATATAATCTATGTAAAATTTTAAATTGTATTAAAGTGTGTCTTACATTAATCGAACATTTATGCACATTTAATAAATGTTCATTCCACCTTTCCTTTGAGATTTTAATAGCTAATTTTTGTTCCCAGTCTCTTCTAATACCTTCCGTAGATGGTATTTCTACATTTAAGATAATATTATACAAATATGATATTAAGTTTGCTGATTCAGCTTTTATCTGCATTGCTTCATCCAATACATCTGCTGGGATCCCCTCAGGTTCTTATTAAATCTTTCCCCCCTCACCTTAAACCTATGTCTGCTGGTCCACGATTCCCCTACTTTGGGCAAAGGACTCTGTGCGTTTATCCGATCTATTCCTCTCACCTCTATAAGATCACCCCTCATCCTCCTGTGCTCCAAGGATTAAAGCCCTGGCCTGTTCAACCTCTCCCTATAGCTCAGGCCCACGAGCCGTGGCAACATCCTCGTAAATCTTTTCTGCACCCTTTCCAGCTAAGCAACATCTTTCCTGAAACATAGCCCCAAACTGAATACAATATAGAAGTGTACAGAGATAGTACACTGAGACAGTATTCAAGAGTCTTTAGACTTTATTTTAGTCTTTAGAGATATAGAAACATAGAAAATAGGTGCAGGAGTAGGCCATTCGGCCCTTCGAGCCTGCACCGCCATTCAATATGATCATGGCTGATCATCCAACTCAGTATCCTGTACCTGCCTTCTCTCCATACCCCCTGATCCCTTTAGCCACAAGGGCCACATCTAACTCCCTCTTAAATATAGCCAACTTCTTTCTGTGGCAGAGAATTCCACAGATTCGCCACTCTCTGAGTGAATTTTTTTTTCTCATCTCGGTCCTAAAAGACTTCCCCCTTATCCTTAAACTGTGACCCCTTGTTCTGGACTTCCCCAACATCGGGAACAATCTTCCTGCATCTAGCCTGTCCAACCCCTTAAGAATTTTGTAAGTTTCTCTAAGATCCCCCCTCAATCTTCTAAATTCTAGCGAGTACAAGCCGAGTCTATCCAGTCTTTCTTCATATGAAAGTCCTGACATCCCAGGAATCAGTCTGGTGAACCTTCTTTGTACTCCCTCTATGGCAAGAATGTCTTTCTTCAGATTAGGAGACCAAAACTGTACACAATACTCCAGACCCTGCGCAACTGCAGTAGAACCTCCCTGCTCCTATACTCAAATCCTTTTGCTATGAATGCTAACATACCATTCGCTTTCTTCACTGCCTGCTGCACCTGCATGCCTACTTTCAATTACTGGTGTACCATGACACCCAGATCTCGTTGCATCTCCCCTTTTCCTAATCGGCCACCATTCAGATGATAGTCTACTTTCCTGTTCTTGCCACCAAATAGTGTGGAGAGAGGCCCTTCGGCCCACCAAGTCTGCACTGACCAGATCACCCCATACATTAACACTATCCTACACACAAGGCACACAGTTTTTACCGAAGCCAAATTAACTGACAAACCTGAACATCTTTGGAGCGTGGGAGGAAACCGGAGCACTTGGGGAAAACCCACGCGGTCACAGGGAGGACGTACAAACTCCGTAATCAGGATTGAACCCGGGTCTCTGGCGCTTTAAAGCAGCAACTCTACCCCCTTACTAACCTCTGTCTCCTCTCCACACAGATAACCACCTCCTGGCCGTGCAGCCTGATCTGATGGCAGCCGCCGCCAGGTATAGAGGCCCCATGTATGCGCTGCGCGATATCTCCGACAAGATCCCCATGACCAACTCTCCGCTCCTCGACCCGCTGCCCAGCCTCAAGATCAATGTGTTGAACCCGTCGTGCAGCGTCACACCTCAGGGCGGGTCGACGGACCTGGCGTCAAAGCTCTCACCACAACTAACCGAGTCGCTCCTCGACAACGAAGCCCACAACCTCAAGAACCAAAACCCAACGCCACAGCTGGAGCCATCGTGCAGTGCCCTTGGGAGCTTCAACATCCTGGGAGGACATCTCTCCATCCTCAACTCAGGTAGGAGCCCATTTGGCTGTTGGTTAGGGTAACGTCCAACCACTTCATTGCAGTTCAGCCGCTGTTTAATCTTGAAAATAGACACAGTTCTGGAGTGACTCAGCGGGTCAAGCATCAAAGAAATTTAGAAACATAGAAAATAGGTGCAGGAGAAGGCCATTCGGCCCTTCGAGCCAGCAATATGATCATGACTGATTATCCAAAATCAGTACCCCATTCCTGTTTTCTCCCCACATCACCTTGATTCTGTTAGCCCCAAGAGCTATATCTAAAAGGAATAGGTGACGTTTCGGGACAAGATCTTTCCATAGACACAGTTTCTTAAACCTAATTTGAACCCTTTCCAATGCCAGTACATCCTTACTCAGATATGGGGCCCAAAACTGATCACAAATCTCCAAATGCGGCCTTATAAAGCATTCTAAAGACCAACCCATGAGTAAAAAGCCTATCTCCTCTTGGAAGAAGTGTTCTTACCCAAAATGTCACCTATTCTTTTTCTCCAGAGATGCTGCCTGACCCACTGAGTTACTCCAGCACTTTGTGTCTATCTTCGGTGTACACCAGCATCTGCAGTTCCTTCCTATGCTATTTAATTTTGTTTAGGAAGGAACTGCAGATGCTGATTTATAGTGCAGATAGACACAAAATGTTGGAGTAACTCAAATGGGTTAGGCAGCACCAATCAAGACAAGGAACAGCTAAATCTAACTCTCTCTTGAAAACATCCAGTGAATTGGCCTCCACTGCCTTCTGTGGCAGAGAATTCCACAGATACACAACTCTCAGTGTGAAAATGTTTTTCCTCATCTCAGTCCTAAATGGCCTACCCCTTATTCTTAAACTGTGACCGCTGGTTCTGGACTCCCCCAACATCGGGAACATTTCAAGATCAAGATCAAGAGAGTTTATTGTCATGTGTCCCTGATAGGACAATGAAATTCTTGCTTTGCTTCAGCACTTGCTTCAGCACCAACAGAACATAGTAGGCATTGACTACAAAACAGATCAGTGTGTCCATATACCATTATATAAATATATACACACATGAATAAATAAACTGATGAAATGCAAATAACAGATAATGGGCTATTAATGTCAGAGTTTTGTCCGAGCCGAGTTTAATAGCCTCATGGCTGTGGGGAAGTAGCTATTCTCTGAACCTGGTCGTTGCAGTCTTCAGGCTCCTGTACCTTCTACCTGAAAGTAGTGGGGAGATGCGTGTGTGGCCAGGATGGTGTGGGTCCTTGATGATGCTGCCAGCCTTTTTGAGGCAGCGACTGCGATAGATCCCCTCGACTGGAAGGAGGTCAGAGCATTTTTCCTGCATCTAGCCCATCCAATCCTTTAAGAATTTTAGATGTTTCTATAAGATATCCTCTCATCCTTCTAATTTCCAGTGAATAAAAGTCCAGTCGACTCATTCTTTCATCATATGTCAGTCCGGCCCATCCCAGGAATTAACCTGGTGAACCTACGCTGCACTCCCTCAATAGCAAGTATGTCCTTCCTCAAATTAGGAGAGCAAAACTGCACACAATACTCCTGATGCGGTCTCACCAGGGCCCTGGACAACTGCAGTGAACCTCCTGCTCCTAAACTGCACACAATACTCCTGATACGGTCTCACCAGGGCCCTGGACAACTGCAGTGGAACCTCCTTGCTCCTAAACTCAAATCCTCAGAGTCTAGAGCAGAGGGCACAGCCTTAGAATAAAAGGATGTACCTTTAGGAAAGAGATGAGGAGGAATTTCTTTGAGGGTGCAGAAGAGATTCACCAGGATGCTGCCTGGATTCGAGAGTATTAGCCATGAGGAGAGGTTGGACGAAGACTATTAGCTATAAGGAGTACAATAAATAAATGTAGAATAAATAATCAATTGTACTAGGCAAAGCTGAAGCAAAGCAAGAATTTCATTGTCCTATCTGGGACACATGACAATAAACTCTCTTGACTTGAGACCATAACAGTGCAGGCCGGATTACTTAGTTAAACTTGGTGGTCCAGAATCCATAGTGTTTCAGTGCTGATGTAGGGTTGAGGTTAGGGGTTGTACAGGGTGGTTCTAGAGCCGATGGTCAATGGAAGACGCTGTTTCTGAACGTGGAGGTCACGGTTCTCAGGTTCCTACCTCCTCGTCCTGATGGTGGCACCAAGATGAGTGTGGCCAGGGTGGTGTGGGTCCTATACGATATTAGCTGCTTCATAATGTGGGGAGGTCAGTGCCCATGATAGACCGGGCTTTCTGCAGCCTCCTTTGTTCTTGGGCGTTCGAGATACTGAACCATTCTGTCCCGATACCTCCACATAGTTTTCCTAATGACAAAGGCCATTGCCTGACTAGGTCCAGTTGGCTGCTTGCATGTACTTGATAAGGCATAACGTAGGGAGTCATAGAGTCATACAGCAGGGAAGAGGGATCCTCAGCCCAACTCGTCCATGCCGATCAAGACGTCCCATTTGCCCACATTTGGCCCATATCCCTCTAAACCTTTCCAATCCATGTCTAAATGTCTTTTTCAAATGCTATTATAATACCTGCCTCAATTACATCCTCTGACAGCTCATTGCATACACCGACCACTCTGTGTGTGAAAAAGTTTCCCCTCAAGTTCCTATTAAATCTCTCCCCTCTCACCTTAAACCTTTGCCCTCTGGTTCTTTATTCCCTTACCCTGGGTAAAAGACTTCTTTACCCGATCTGTTCCCTCATTTTATACACCTCTATAAGATGACAGGAATGGATAGCGTAATCGCTCAATGTCCATTGCACTAAGGAAGGGAATCGAGAACCAGAGAAGATAGTTTAAGGTGAGGGGGAAAGATTAAATTGGAGCCTGAGGGGCAATGTTTTTTACACAAAGGGTGTAGGTATGTGGAACGAGCTGCTGGATGAGGTAGTTGAGGCAGGTACTACCACATTTAGACAGGTACATTGATAGGACAGGTTTAGAGGGATATCGGCACAAACGCAGGCAGGTGGGACTAGTGTAGATGGGACATGTTGGTCGGAGTGGACAAGTTGAGCCGAGGGGCCTGTTTCCACCCTGTACGACTGACTCAAAGACTCTATAACCAGTCCTTCAGCCCACAATGTCCATGTCGAACATGATGCCAAGCTAAACTGTTTTAAGAAGGAACTGCAGATGCTGGAAAATCGAAGGTAGACAAAAGTGCTGGAGAAACTCAGCGGGTGCAGCAGCATCTATGGAGCGAAGGAAATAGGCAACGTTTCGGGCCGAATCCCTTCTTCAGACAACTATTCTCCTCTGACTGCACGGGATCAATATCCAGACACCATCCTTCCAAACAAGAAGATCGATTTTCCATCTCTGATCTTGCCTTGTCCTTGTGTTCCGTTGATTCCAGGGTAAGCTTGTTGGTGCCAGCGGGGGCGATACCACCGGGAAGAGCCTATGAAGTGTACGTGACTGTCCATCGAAAAGATCACATGAGGTAATGGGGGACAACTACTTCCTTTCATCCTTAACAAGATGCTTTGCTGCATAATCACAATTTACAAGCCACTGCAAAGATCAACGCTGCCCCGCAGTTTGCAAACATCCGCTGGCCAATTGACATCGTTATCGTCCTGTCTACGACACACGTGACCCCCTGCGGCGATCAGCGTTCATGGAAGGCCTCCAAAGTCCCCTTGGGGACCGCGTGTCCTCTCCGGGGACACACGGCCATAGATGTAGGCCCGGAAGAGGGGTAGTCAGTCTACTTGGGAAGAACCCTCAACTGCCTGCCGCCCAGACCCGTGAATGGCCATCTTGGCCAGGCCCACAAGCAACCAACATGGAAATCCCCCCTCCCCCACCCCACCTGCACTGACCGGAGACCCTCCCCCCCACACTGACCAACCCTCCCCCCCCCCCCATCTTCACTGACCGGAGACCCTCCCCCGCACTGACCAACCCTCCCCCCCACCTACACTGACCGGAGACCCTCCCCCCGCACTGACCAATCTCCCCCCGCACTGACTGAACCTCTCCCCCCCTCCCAAAGATCGGGAGCCTCGGGCTGAAACGCAGCAAGATCGTGAGGAGCAGCCCCTTCAGCAGGGGGTGGCAGACTCTCAAGGGACACATCTACCGGACGTCTACCGGGAACATGCAAACTCCATACAGGCAGCAATCCGCAGTCAGAATCGAACCCGAGTCTTTGGCACCGTTAAGCAGCAACGTTACCGCTCCACTGTTTTTTTACACTATATTGTTGGTATATTTTTCTATATTGCACTTTTTAGTTGTTTATTATGCTATCGACTATGTTTACATATCTATTGTGCTGTAGCAAGCGGGAATTGGTTTATTTTAGTTTATTGTCACGTGCCCCGAGGTAATAATAATAATAATAATAATCATTTTATTTACTGGCGCCTTTCTAAAACCCAAGGACACCTTACAAGGCATAGAATCACAGAAATACAAAACACATAATCGGAATAAATTAAATATAAAAACACCACAGTACACAAATCAAGGACAGAATTCAAGTACAAAAGCACAAAAAGAAAATAAGAAACACAATTTGAGGAGAGAGCAGCGGCAGCCAATTCGCGCCAGCGTCCACTCTCCCCTCCGACCGCCATCTTGCACACAGACTAACAGGCACAGCACACAAACATCATCCCCCCACAATGGTTACCACCACTGTGGTGGAAAGCACAATGTCCAGTCCCCAACCCCAGTTCTCCCCGGAGTCAGGCCCATCGAGGCTGCCACAGTTGCCTCTATGGAGGCACGATGTTCCTGCCCGTCGGGAGAGTCCTCGCAGCGGCTGGAACGGCCGGTTTCCCAGCACCTGAAGCCGACAGGGCCGCGCCGATTTGGAGCCACGAGGCTCCCGATGTAAAAGTCGGCGCCGCCGCCGCCCGCGGCTGGTCGCTCCGCAGTCCCGCAGCCCGGAGGTGTTGGTGTCGGCGGTCACCGCATACCGGAGCTCCAGCGCGTCGATCCAGCGCGGCGACCCAGGCAAGGCATCGCCCGCTACGCTCCCCGATAGCGCTCCAGCGCTGTGCCGCCACCGAAGCTGAAGGTGCTGGGCGGTCCCCGTCAGGAAACGGCGCTCCACGCCCGCTGGTAGGCCACGAGGACGGGTCGACGAGGCAGCCCGGAGAAAAAGCTGCCTCACCGACCAGGTAGGGACCTAGAAATAGTTTCCCCCTTAACCCCCCCACATTAAAAGTCAAAACCCCCCAAACAAACAAAGAAATAAAAAACGCTAGAACTAAAGAAAAAGTGAATTTGACGGACGGCTGCTGTTTAGCAGCGTTCCTCCAAGTGAAAAGCTTTTGTTGCGTGCCAGCTAATCAGCAGAAAGACTGAGCATAATTGTAATCGAGCCATTCACAGTGGACAGATACATGATGTTATGAGTGAATGACATTAAGTGCAAGATAAAGTCCAGTGATGTCTGATTAAAGATAGACTGAGGGTCTCCATTGAGGCAGACAGTCCAAAGGCGTACAGGTTTGCAGGTTAATTGCCTTCGGTAAAATTCGGTGATCGCTGGTTGGTGCGGACGCGGATGGAAAGGCCAGTGCAGGCGCTGTATCTGTAATGATAAAGATGACATTTCGGGTCGGGACCCTTCTTTAGACTGATAAGTGATAGGTGGATAGAGGATGGCGTGGACTCGGTGGGTCATTGAGCCTGTTTCCGCGCAGTATCCGTAGCTCAGGGCCGATCTCTAGTTGCTGATGGGACGGTTCAGTTGTCTGGTAACAGCCGGGAAGAAACGGTCCGTGAATCTGGTGGGGGTGCGTTTTCACACTTCTGTACCTCTTGCCTGATGGAAGAGGGGAGAAGAGGGAGTGACCGGGATGAGACTGGTCTTGGATTATGCTGGTTGACCGTTTCGGGGGTCTATGACAATTAAACTCTCTTGACTCTGCTTGCTCTGCGGTCTACCTAGGCTGCCACTGGAGGGGAGCCAGACGCTGCTGAGTCCGGTGGTCAGCTGTGGACCACCCGGTGCCTTGCTGACCAGACCCATGGTACTGACCATCCACCACTGCGCTGAACCCAACGTGGAGGACTGGATCCTTCAACTCAAGAGCATGTCCGCTGAAGGAACCTGGGAGGTGAGAAGCCTTTTCACTCTCGGCCGGTTAAAGCTAATGTTTCCGTAAGACCATTTTCCACAAGGCGACACATTGGCGGAGAGGTAGAACTGCTGCCTTACAGCACCAGGGACCCGGGCCTGATCCTGACCACGGCTGCTGTCCGTATGGAGTTTGTACATTCTCCCCGTGACCACGTGGGTTCTCTCCAGATTCTCCGGTTTCCTCCCACACTCATAGAAACATAGAAACATAGACAATAGGTGCAGGAGGAGGCCATTCGGCCCTTCGAGCCAGCACCGCCATTCATTGTGATCATGGCTGATCGTCCCCTATCAATAACCCGTGCCTGCCTTCTCCCCATATCCCTTGACTCCACTAGCCCCTAGAGCTCTATCTAACTCTCTCTTAAATCCATCCAGTGACTTGGCCTCCACTGCCCTCTGTGACAGGGAATTCCACAAACTCACAACTCTCTGGGTGAAAAAGTTTTTTCTCACCTCAGTCTTAAATGACCTCCCCTTTATTCTAAGACTGTGGCCCCTGGTTCTGGACTCGCCCAACATTGGGAACATTTTTCCCTGCGTCTAGCTTGTCCAGTCCTTTTATAATTTTATATGTTTCTATAAGATTCCCCCTCATCCTTCTAAACTCCAGTGAATACAAGCCTAGTCTTTTCAATCGTTCCTAAGACTCCTAAGACATGCAGGTTTATAGGTTAATTGGCTTCGGTAAAATTGTAAATTGTGTAGAGGATAGTGCTAGTGTACGGGGTGATCGCTGGTCGGCACGGAATCTGTGGGCCGAAGGGCCTGTTTAGATGCTGTCTTTTTTAATGTAATGTAAAGTAATGTAATCCAATCTAATCAAATCTAAAATCAAAAACATAAGACCTAGGAGCAGAATTAGACCATTCGGCCCATCTAGTCTATTCTGCAATTCAATCATGGCTGATCTATCTTTCCCTCTCAACCCCGTTCTCCTGCCTTCTCCCTATAATCCCTAACACCTGTATTAATCAAGAATCTGTTAATCTCCGCCTCAAACATATCCATTGACTTGGCCTCCGCAGCTGTCTGTGTCAATGAATTCCACAGATTCGCCACCCGCTGACTAAAGAAATGTTTTCCCCGTCCCCTTTCTAAAGATACGTCCTTTTATTCTAAGGCTATGGCCTCTATTCCTAGACTCTCCCACTAGTGGAAACATGCACTCCACATCCTCTCTAGACAATAGAAAATAGACAATAGGTGCAGGAGTAGGCCATTCGGCCCTTCGAGCCAGCACCGCCATTCAATGTGATCATGGCTGATCATCCCCAATCAGTAACCCGTTCCTGCCTTCTCCCCATATCCCGTGACTCCGCTATTTTCAAGAGCCCTATCTAGCTCTCTCTTGAAAGCATCCAGAGAACCTGCCTCCACCGCCCTCTGAGGCTGAGAATTCCACAGACACTCTAACCTTTCACTATTCAGTAAGTTTCAATGAGGTGCCCCTCATCCTTCTAAACTCCAGCGAGTACAGGCCCAGTGCCCTCAAACGCTCATCATACGTTAACCTAGTCATTTTCTTCCACAGGATGTGGTGGTGCTGGGAGCCGAGTCCATCACCACCCCTTGTTACGTCCAGCTGGATCCTCACGCCTGCCACGTGGTGACGGAGCATCTGGGGACCTACTGCCTGGTGGGACAATCGGTCAACAAGTCAGCAAGCAGGCGCCTGAAGCTGGCCATCTTCGCACCAGCCGTCTGTGCCTCGTTGGAATACACCATCAGAGTCTACTGCCTCCACGACACGCAGGATGGCCTGAAGGTACCTTACGGGGGATGAAACAAAAGGAACAAAATCGCTCGAGTAACTCAGCGGGTCAGGCGGCATCTCTGGAGAACATAGAGTCTTACACTGTGGAAACGGACCCTTCAGCTCAACTTGTCAACACCGGCCAACATATCCCATCTACACCAGTCCCACCTGACTGTGTTTGACCCATATCCCTCTAAACCTGTCGTATCCATGTAAAGATTGCAGAGTTGAAAGGCTTAGTTTGATTTAGTTTAGTTTAGTTTATTGTCACGTATACAATGATTTTGCAGCTATTAGTTGCGTGTTATCCACTCAGCGGAAAGACTAGAAATGATTACAATCGAGCCGTCCACAGTGTACAGATACAGGGAATAACATTTAGTGCAAGATAAAGTCCAGTAACGTCTGATTAAAGATAGTCCGAGGGACTCCAATGAGGTAGACGGGAGGTCAGGGCCGCTCTCTCGTTGGTGATAGGATGGTTCAGTTGCCTGATAGCAGCAGGGAAGAAACTGTCCCTGAATCTGGAGGTGTGCGTTTTCACACTTGCCTGATGAGAGAGGGGAGAAGAGGGTGTGACCGACCGGGTTGAGATTTGTTCTTGATAATGCTGATGGCCTTGCCGAGGCAGCGTGACTGTAGTCAGTGGAAGGGAGGTTCGTTGGTGTGATGTGTAGGAAGGAACCGCAGATGTTGGTTTAAACCGAAAAAAAGGTGGAGTAACTCAACGGGTCAGACGGCATTCCTGGAGAGAAGGAATAGGTGACATTTCGCGTTGAGACCCTTCCTCAGACTTTGTGTATGTGTGATGGTTTAGGCTACATCCACAATTCTCTGCCATTTCTTGCGGTATTGGATGGAGCTGTTCCCATCCCACCCATGCTTTGAGTCAAGACCCTTCTTCAGACATCTCAGTGGGTGGGAGTGGGCGAAAGCTGGAAGAGATAGAGGTGGCACGGTGGCATAGCGGTACAGTTGTTCCTTACAGTGCCAGAGACCCGGATTCGATCCTGAACTCGGTGGCTGCCTGTACAGATTTTGTACGTTCTCCCTATGACTGCGTGGGTTTTCTCCGGTATCCTCCCACGTTCCAAAGACGTTCGGGATTTGTAAGTTACTTAGCTTCTGTAAATTGTCCCAATTGTGTAAGATAGAACTAGTGTATGGGTGATTGTCGGTTGGCATAGACTCGATGGGCCAGTTTCACGCTAAACTAAAAAAAAAAGTGGGGGCAGGACAAAGCCTGGCGAGTGATAGGTGGATACGGGTGAACCTGCTTTGCCTTCCCTCTCCTCTTTCTCCCAGCTTTCTCCCCTGACTACAATGAGTCTGAAGAAGGTCCCTACCTGAGACGTCACCTGTCCATGTTTTCTGGAGATGCTGCCTGACCCGCTGAGTTACTCCAACACTTTGTGCCTTTTTTGTAGCACGTGATGTAGACTGGATAATCTGGTCTTTGGATGTGCATATTTGGCCAGGAGGCTCTCCAGCTCTTCCCTGTAAGATCTTGGATTGCTTGAGAGTGCAAATGGACATCAGGTAGTTCCCTACCAAAACCACCACTGTGGACACCGCTGCCTCAGGCAGTGCTTAGTATTGCTCGAGAATGCCTGCCGGTGTCTTTCACTAAAGCCCCTTGAGTGAAGTATGTTGAGTAATTGTTGGGAATGGAAGAGTAAAAGGATTGTAGAGTGTTCATGGTCATAAGTTCGAGGAGCAGAATTAGGCCATTCGGCCCATCATAACAAGAGAGTTGAGTATAGGAGCAAAGAGGTCCTTCTGCAGTTGTACAGGGCCCTAGTGAGACCACACCTGGAGTATTCTGTGCAGTTTTGGTCTCCCAATTTGAGGAAGGACATTCTCGCTATTGAGGGAGTGCAGCGTAGGTTTACAAGGTTAATTTCCGGGATGGCGGGACTGTCATATGCTGAGAGAATGGAGCAGCTGGCTTGTACACTCTGGAATTTAGAAGGATGAGAGGCAATCGTATTGAAACATATAAGATTATTAAGGGATTGGACACGCTAGAGGCATGTTCCTGATGTTGGGGGAGTCCAAAACCAGGGGCCACAGTTTAAGAATAAGGGGTAAGCATTTAGAACGGAGATGACGAAAAACTTTTTCACCCTGAGAGTTGTGAATCTGTGGAATTCTCTGCCTCAGAAGGCAGTGGAGGCCGATTCTCTGGATGCTTTCAAGAGAGAGTTAGATAGAGCTCTTAAAGATAGTGGTCAGGGTATATGGTGAGAAGGCAGGAGCAGGGTACTGAATGTGGATGATCAGCCATGATCACAGTGAATGGCGGTGCTGGCTCGAAGGGCTGAATGATGTACTCCTGCACCTATTGTCTATTGTCAAGTCTACTCCACCATTTAATCATGGCTGATCTATCTTTCCTTTCCACCCCATTCTTCTGCCTTCTCCCCATAACCCCCATACTAATCAACAATCTGTCAATCTCCGCCTTAAAGATATTCAATGACTTGTCCTCCAGGGCCATCTGAGGCAATGAAAAATATGGTTTTACGGCTACAGGGAAAATGCATATAACAACAGTCCACAAAGATACTCACAGATTGATCTCTTACGAGGACCACTGCTCGTACGTTCAATCTATGAGAAACTGAGAGCAATCAAGGTCTCCGCATACCCCGGACACTCTGTCTTGTCCCCTGTCCTGTCGAGCAAAAGATACAAAAGCTTGAAAATGCATGCCACCAGATTCAAGAACAGCTTTAACCCCATCGTTATCAGAGGCTGAGGGCGACACAGTGGTGCAGCGGTAGAGTTGCTGCCTTACCGCGCCAGAGACCCAGGTTCGATCCTGACTGTGGGTGCTGTCTGTACGAAGTTTGTACGTTCTCCTGTGACCGCGTGGGTTTTCGCCAGGTACTCCAGTTTCCTCCCACACTTCTAAGACGAACGGTTTGTAGGTTGACACAAACTGCTGGAGTAACTCAACGGCTCAGGCAGCATCTCTGGAGTAAAAAGGACAGGTGACACTTCGGGTCGGAACCCTTCTTCTGACTGAAAGTAGAGGGGAGGGAACTGGAGGCAGGCAGGAAAAAAGGGGTTTGGAGTTTGAAGGAGACTGCCGTCAGACTGAAGAAGGGTCTCGACCCGAAACATCACCTCTCCATGTTCTCCACAGTTATATAGAAAACATAGAAACATGGTGCAGGAGTAGGCCATTCGGCCCTTCGAGCCTGCACCGCCATTCAATATGATCATGGCTGATCATCCAACTCAGTATCCCGTACCTGCCTTCTCTCCATACCCCCTGATCCCTTTAGCCACAAGGGCCACATCTAACTCCCTCTTAAATATAGCCAATGAACTGGCCTCAACTACCTTCTGTGGCAGAGAATTCCACAGATTCACCACTCTCTGTGTGGAAAATGTTTTTCTCATCTCGGTGCTAAAAGACTTCCCCCTTATCCTTAAACTGTGACCCCTTGTTTTGGACTTCCCCAACATCGGGAACAATCTTCCTGCATCTAGCCTGTCCAACCCCTTAAGAATTTTGTAAGTTTCTATAAGATCCCCCCTCAATCTTCTAAATTCTAGCGAGTACAAGCCGAGTCTATCCAGTCTTTCTTCATATGAAAGTCCTGACATCCCAGGAATCAGTCTGGTGAACCTTCTCTGTACTCCCTCTATGGCTATAATGTCCTTCCTCAGATTTGGAGACCAAAACTGTACGCAATACTCCAGGTGTGGTCTCACCAAGACCCTGTATAACTGCAGTAGAACCTCCCTGCTCCTATACTCAAATCCTTTTGCTATGAATGCTAAATGCTATGAATGTTTCGCCAGCACGCTGTGTCCTCTCTGTGTAAACCAGCATCTGCTGTTCTTGTTTCTACTACTCGTAGTCATTCGATCCTGATCTCTGTTCACAGGAAGTAATTCAGCTGGAAAGACAGATGGGAGGACAACTTGTGGATGAACCAAAGACCCTTCTATTTAAGGACAGCACCTACAACCTGCGTTTGTCCGTCCATGACATTCCACACTCTCTCTGGAGAAGCAAACTACTCACAAAGTACCAGGTAAGAATCAACTCTCAATTCGAGGTGAATTCTGTTGAGGAGGGGAGGATGTATATAGAGTGATAGGCCCTTCGGTACAACTTGTCCGTGATTTCCTATCTAAGCTAGTTGGGTACAGTGGAGTAACCACTATGACCTCCACCATCCTTAGTCATTCAAGAAGACACCTGGGCAGGTACTTGGATAGGATAGGTTTTTAGGGACGTGGGCCAAAGGCAAGGAGGTGGGACTAGTGCAGATGTGTCATGTTGGTCGGCGTGGGCGAGTTGGGCCAAAGGGCCTGTTTCCACTCTGTATGATAGCAAGCATAGAAACATAGAAACATAGAAAATAGGTGGTGGAGTAGGCCATTCGGCCCTTCGAGCCTGCACCGCCATTCAATATGATCATGGCTGATCATCCAACTCAGTATCCTGTACCTGCCTTCTCTCCATACCCCCTGATCCCTTTAGCCACAAGGGCCACATCTAACTCCCTCTTAAATATAGCCAATGAACTGGCTTCAACTACCCTCTGTGGCAGAGAATTCCACAGATTCACCACTCTCTGTGTGAATTTTTTTCTTCTCATTTCGGTCCTAAAAGATTTCCCCCTTATCCTTAAGCTGTGACCCCTTGTTCTGGACTTCCCCAACATCGGGAACAATCTTCCTGCATCTAGCCTGTCCAACCCCTTAAGAATGTTCTAAGTTTCTATAAGATCCCCCCTCAATCTTCTAAATTCTAGCGAGTACAAGCCGAGTCTATCCAGTCTTTCTAGTCTCCTTCTGTGGCACAGTGGTGCATCTGGTAGCGAGCCACTGCCTCACAGCCCCATGCGACCGAGGTGCCACCTTGGCCTCCGGTGCTGAATGTGTGGAGTTTGCATGATCTCCCTGTAGTTTCTCTCAGGTGCTCCAGTTTCCTCCCACATCCCAAAAATATTGACTTGATAGACCACTGGAATTTGCCTCCAGAGTTTCGGTGATTGGTAGAATCCGAGAGATGGGAATGTGGGGAGAATGAAATGGGATTAATAAGGATAAATGGGTAGTCGATGGATATAAGTTCATAAATCAGTTCATCAGCGGTGCTGGCTCGAAGGGCCGATTGGCCTACTCCTGCACCTATTGTCTATTGCCTAAATTCAAAAGTTATAGGAGCAGAATTAGGCCATTCGGCCCATCAAGTCTACGGCCATTCAATCATGGCTGATCTATCTTTCCCTCTCAACCAGTAACCTGCCTTCTCCCCATAACCCCAGACAAAATAATGGGCATAGGTAGGGTAGTCAGTCAAAAAATGTATCCAAGAGTTAAAATATCAAGGACTAGACAGCATGGAGTCAGTGGGCCGAAGGGCCTGTCCCATGCTGTATCGTTCTGAATTTTCACGTCAATCCACCAAAGTCATGGATCCTTCCATTGGTGGCTTAATGGAATGAGCAGGCAGAATGGAATTGGCACTGACAAAGGTTCATGGACCACTGTGTGGGTACTGCTGGCTTTAAGGGCAGAGGGCACAGTTTAAAAAAGATGTACGGGGCAGGTTTTTTACATAGAGGATGGTGGGTGCCTGGAACGCACTGCCGGTGGGGTGGGGGGGGGGGGGGGTGGTGGAGGCAGGGATGATAGTGGCGTATGAGAGGCGTCTAGTTATGCACTTTGATACGCAGGGAATGGAGGGATATGGATCACATGTAGCGAATTGAGGAATGCAGTTGAACAGAGGGATCTAGGAATAACTGTGCATAGTTCCCTGAAGGTGGAATCTCATGTAGATAGGGTGGTAAAGAAAGCTTTTGGGGTGCTGGCCTTTATAAATCAGAGCATTGAATATAGAAGTTGGGATGTAATGTTAAAATTGTACAAGGCATTGGTGAGGCCAATTCTGGAGTATGGAGTACAATTTTGGTCGCCAAATTATAGGAAGGATGTCAACAAAATAGAGAGAGTACAGAGGAGATTTACTAGAATGTTGCCTGGGTTTCAGCAACTAAGTTACAGAGAAAGGTTGAACAAGTTAGGTCTTTATTCTTTGGAGCGCAGAAGGTTAAGAGGGGACTTGATAGAGGTCTTTAAAATTATGAGCGGGTTAGACAGAGTTGACGTGGATAAGCTTTTTCCATTGAGAGTAGGGAAGATTCAAACAAGGGGACATGACTTGAGAATTAAGGGACAGAAGTTTAGGGGTAACATTAGGGGGAACTTCTTTACTCAGAGAGTGGTAGCTGTGTGGAATGAGCTTCCAGTGGAAGTGGTGGAGGCAGGTTTGATTTTATCCTTTAAAAATAGATTGGATGGGTATATGGACGGGAAAGGAATGGAGGGTTATGGTCTGAGTGCAGGTAGATGGGACTAGGGGGAAGTATTTATTAAAAAAAATAAAAATAAAAAAAATAAAAAAATGTTCGGCACGGACTTGAAGGGCCGAGATGGCCTGTTTCCGTGCTGTAATGGTTATATGGTTATATGGTTATAATGGCGTTGTGTTTGGCCCGTTTCTGTGCTGTACTGTTGGGATGCCTCTCATCATCTTACATACTTCTATCAGGTCTCCCCTCAACACCCAGAGTTCAAAAGAAAGTGAATGAATTGGAACATTTGTTCGTTTAGATTTTGTCTGCGCGAAAAACAAAATGTCAGGTTAAACTAATCTCCTCTGCCTGCAGGTGATCACCACCCTTCCTTTCCCTGCATATCCGTCTGCCTATCTAAAACTCTTTCAAACGCCACTATCGTATCAGGCTCCACCACCACCCCTGGCAGTACATTCCAGGCACACCCCGCCCTCTGTGTAAAAATCTTACCCCTCACTACTGTGACATTTTATACCACTCCCTCACCTCCCCTCTCCCATCAGGCAAGAGGTACAGAAGTATGAAAACGCACCCCTCCAGATTCAGAGACAGTTTCTTCCCAGCTGTTATCAGGCAGCTGAACCATCCTACCACCAACTAGAGAGCGGTCCTGACCTCCCATCAATAGACAATAGACAATAGGCGCAGGAGTAGGCCATTCGGCCCTTCGAGCCAGCACCGCCATTCAATGTGATCATGGCTGATCATCCCCAATCAGTACCCCGTTCCTGCCTTCTCCCCATATCCCCTGACTCCGCTATTTTTTAAGAGCCCTATCTAGCTCTCCCTTGAAAGCATCCAGAGAACCTGCCTCCACCACCCTCTGAGGCAGAGAAATCCACAGACTCACCACTCCCTGTGAGAAAAAGTGTTTCCTCGTCTCCGTTCTAAATGGCTTACTCCTTATTCTTAAACTGTGGCCCCTGGTTCTGGACTCCCCCCAACATCGGGAACATGTTTCCTGCCTCTAGCGTGTCCAAGCCCTTAACAATCTTATATGTTTCAATGAGATCCCCCTCATCCTTCTAAACTCCATTCTACCTCATTGGAGATACAGATACATTGGAGACCCTCAGACTATCTTTAATCGGACTACACTGGACCCTATCTTGCACCAAACATCCTTGCCTTTATCCTGTATCTTACACTGTTGGACAGCTTGATTGTAATCATGTATAGTATTTCCGTTGACTGGATAGCGGTGAACAAAGATGCTTTCCACTGTGCCTCAGTACACGTCACAATAAATGAAGCTCAACGCAGCACCTTAGTACCTTGTCCTAGGTTGGAGTTCACATTGAGTTGTGTTGTTGGGATGGCAAGTGAGTTTAACCTTTCGCTGACTGCATAGCACGCAACAGCGTTACATTGTACCTCGGTACAAGTGACGATAATAAACTAGTCAAGTCAAGTCAAGTCACTTTTATTTCTATAGCACATTTAAACAACAACTCTCGTTGGCCAAAGTGCTTTACATTGGTGGAGGTACTAACATTATACAACTGTGGTTCATAGATTACGTACATACATAAATACATCCATATAGCCCTCGCTCAGAGGACGTCAAGAAAGGCTTGAGTGTAAAGATGAGTTTTAAGTCTCGACTTAAAGGAGTCGATGGAGGGGGCAGTTCTGATGGGAAGGGGGATGCTGTTCCACAGTCTAGGAGCTGCAACCGCAAAGGCGCGGTCTCCCCTGAGCTTATGCCTAGACCGCGGGGATATTCAGCAACCCCAAGTCGGCCGATCTGAGGGGCCTGGAGGTGGAGTGGTGGGTGAGAAGACTTTTTATGTAGGTGGGGGCAAGCCCATTGAGGGCTTTGTAGACATGGAGGAGGATCTTGAAGTTTATACGGAACCGCACAGGGAGCCAGTGGAGAGAGGCCAGGATCGGGGTGACGTGGTCCCTTTTTCGGGTGCCCGTCAGGAGTCTCGCTGCGGCGTTTTGGACCAGTTGCAGGCGGGACAGGACGATTGGCTGATGCCAGTGTAAAGGGAGTTGCAGGATCTAGGTGGGAGGAGATGAATGTGTGGATGATCTTTTCGAGGTCATCAAACTGGAGGAATTGTTTTATTTTAGCTTCGTCCGAAGCTGGAAGAAGCTAGCTTTTACCACGGCATTGACTTGTTTGTCAAATTTCAGTGCGGAGTCAAATATCACGCCAAGGTTTTTGACGTGACGTTTGAGTAGTGGGGTAAGGCTTCCAAGGCTGCCTGCTATCATTTTGATTGAGTCCGAGGGGGCCGAGAAGGATGACCTCAGACTTAGGTACACAAAAATGCTGGAGAAACTCAGCGGGTGCAGCA
>CM075977.1:259093174-259130674 GCA_038087875.1 Malacoraja senta | reverse complement strand
CATTTGGGACTGAGGTGGGAGAAAACTTTTTCACCCAGAGAGTTGTGAATTTATGGAATTCCCTGCCACAGAGGGCAGTGGAGGCAAGTCACTGGATGGATTTAAGAGAGAGTTAGATAGAGCTCTAGGGGCTAGTGGAGTCAAGGGATATGGGGAGAAGGCAGGCACGGGTTATTGATAGGGGACGATCAGCCATGATCACAATGAATGGCGGTGCTGGCTCGAAGGGCCGAATGGCCTCCTCCTGCACCTATTTTCTATGTCTATGTCTATATCTATTGCTATTAGAGGCCGGCATGGTGGCACAGCGGTAGAGTTTCTGCTTTACAGTGCCTGAGATCCGGGTTCGATCCTGACTACGGGCGCTGTCTGCACGGACTTTGTACGTTCTCCCTGTGACCGCGTGGGTTTTCTCCGGGTGCTCTGGTTTCCTCCCCCACTCCAAAAATGTACAGGTTTGTAGGATGTGGACACAAAATGCTGGAGTAACTCAGCGGGTGAGGCAGCATCTATGGAGAGGAGGAATTGGTGACGAACCGAAACGTCGAAGAAGGGTCTCGACCCGAAATGTCGCCAATTTCTTCTCTCCATAGATGCTGCCTCACCCGCTGAGTTACTCCAGCATTTTCTGGCCACCTTTGATTTTACCAGCATCTGCAGTTCTTTCTTAAACAGGTCTGCAGGATAATTGGCTTCGGTAAAATTGTAAATTGTCCCTAGCGTGTAGGATAGTTCTAGTGTACAGGGTGATCGCTGGTCAGCACAGACTCGGTGGGTCGAAGGGCCTGTTTCCAGGCTGTATCACTAAACTCGAAAGTCTATCCCTGTTTCTGTCCAAGTGTCTTTGAAATGCTGCTATAATAATAATAATAATAGATTTTATTTATATAGCGCTTAATACCTGCCTCAACTACCTCCTCCAGAATCTCTTCCATACACCCACGGCCCTCTGTGTGAATTGGTTACCCCTCAGGTTACTATTAAGTATTGTCCCTCTCATCTTAAATCTATGTCCTCTAGTTTTTTATTTGTCTGACCTGGGTAAAAGCCTGCAACCCTATCTATTCCCCTCATGCTTTTTAACACCTCTGTAAGGTCACCCCTCATCCTCCTGCACTCCAAGGAATAGAGCCCCTTGCTGCTCAACCTCTCCCTATAGCTCAGGCCCTCAAGCTTAGAGGAGGCCCTTCCAGTCATACAATGATTCGAAACATCACCTATCCATCCTCTCCAGAGATGCTGCCTGACCCGCTGATGCCAAGATGTCCAATTTAAACTAATCACTGCCTGCACGTAATCCATATCCTTCCATTCCCTGCATATCCATGTACCTCCTTTAAACTTGGTCCCCCTCAACATAACCTATGCCCTCATGTCTTTGACATTTCCACCCTGGGGAAAAAGGTTCTGACTGAAAAAAGGTTCCTATCTATTTAAGAAGGAACTGCAGATGCTGGAAAATCGAAGGTAGACAAAAATGCCGGAGAAACTCAGCGGGTGCGGCAGCATCTATGGAGCGAAGGAAATAGGCGACGTTTGATTCAGGTTGATCTCCCGGTGGCTCAGCACTTCAACTCCCCCTTCCCCTCCCATTCCGAATCCGACCTTTCTGTCTGGGCCTCCTCCATGTCCAGAGTGAGGCCCACCATATATTGGAGGAGCAGCACCTCATATTTTGCTTGGGTACTTTACAACCCAGCGGTATGAACATTGACTTCTCCAATTTCAGGTAGTCCTGGCTTTCTCTCTCCTTCCCCTCCCCTTCCCAGCTCTCCCACAGCCCAGTCTCCTCCTCTTCCTTTCTTCTTCCCGCCCCCCCCCCACATCAGTCTGAAGAAGGGTCTCGACCCGAAACGTCAGCAATTTCCTTCGCTCCATAGATGCTGCCACACCCGCTGAGTTTCTCCAGCATTTCTGTCTACCCTATCTACATCATTTGATATACTTCTAGCAGGTCTCCATTAAACATCTGGTGTTCAAGAGAAAGTGAATGAATTAGAGCATTTATTTATTTGATGTTTGTCTGTGCGGTAAATAATGCCAGGTTCAACCCACCATATCTGGCTGCATGTGATCAGTATCCCTCCATTCCCTGTATATCCATGTGCCTATCTAACAGCCTCTTAAACACCACTATATGCTTCATAGAAACATAGAAACATAGAAAATAGGTGCAGAGGGAGGCCATTCGGCCCTTCGAACCAGCACCGCCATTCATTGTGATCATAGCTGATCGTCCCCTATCAATAAACCCGTGCCTGCCTTCTCCCCATATCCCTTGACTCCACTAGCCCCTAGAGCTCTATCTAACTCTCTCTTAAATCCATCCAGTGACTTGGCCTCCACTGCCCCCCGTGGCAGGGAATTCCACAAATTCACACTCTCTGGGTGAAAAGGTTTTTTCTCACCTCAGTCTTAAATGACCTCCCCTTTATTCTAAGACTGTGGCCCCTGGTTCTGGACTCACCCAACGTTGGGAACAATTTTCCTGCATCTAGCTTGTCCAGTCCTTTTATAATTTTATATGTTTCTACCAGATCCACCAGCGGCAGCGTGTTCCAGGGACCTATCAACCTCTGGGTAAAAACTCCCCCTCACATCTCCTTTAAACTTGTTCTCGCTCACGTTAAAGCCTCACGTTGGGAAGAAGTGTGGCACGGTGGTGTAGCAGTTGAGCTACTGCCTTACAAAGCTTGTCTGTACAACGTTTGTACGTTCTCCCCGTGACCTGCGTGGGTTTTCGCCGAGATCTTCCGTTTCCTCCCACATTCCAAAGACGTACAGGTTTGTAGGTTAATTGGCTTGGTATAAATGTAAAATTGTCCCTCGTGTGTGTGTGTGTGTGTGTGTGTGTGTGTGTGTGTGTGTGTGTGTGTGTGGTAGTGTGTGTGTGTGTGTAGGGTAGTGTGTGTGTGTAGGGTAGTGTGTGTGTGTGTGTGTGTGTGTGTGTGTGTGTGTGTGTGCGCGCGTGCGTGCGTGTAGGGTAGTGTTAGTGTGCAGGGATCGCTGGTCAGTGCAGACGGTTGAAGGGCCTGTTTACGCGCTGTATCTCTAAACTAAACTAAAAAGGTTGCGATTGTCTACCCTCTCTATGCCTCTCACGATTTTACACACTTCTATCTGGTCGCCCCTTAACCTCTGGCACTCCAGAGAAAACAATCCAGCCTGTCCAATCTCTCTATGTAGCTAAACAAATTGCCGCCTAACTTGCATGTAAGAAAGGTGACTTCATCAGCTTGCTGAAATTTTGCTAAATCCTCTGTACCTCGTTCCATGTACCCGCCACCCTCTGAGTGAAAGAGTTGCCCCTCAGGTACCCATTAAATCTTTCCCATCTCACCGTAAACCTATGTCCTCTAGTTTTAGACCGGGACATCAGACGTTTGTTTGTTTTATCATTTCCAGCGCATGGAAGGAGTTTTGTTCGCGGGATATCGAATTTGAGCAGATCATAACATGAAAAGACACAAAGTGCTGGAGTAACTCAGTGGGCCAGGCAGCATCTCTGTAGAACATGGAGGGTGACGTTTCGGGTCGGGACCCTTCTTTAGACTATTCCAATCGCAATTCAATCATCTGCAGGAGAGTCCCAACCCGAAACGCCACCTATTCATGTTCTCCACAGATGCTGCCCACCGAATCCATGCCAACCAACGATCACCCCGTACACTAGTTCTATCCGACACACTAGGGACAATTTTACCGAGGCCAATTAACCTACAAACCTGCACATCTTTGGAATGTGGGTGGAAACCGGAGCACCCGGAAAAAAAACACACGCTCACAGGGAGAACGTACAAACTCCGTACAGACAGCACCCACAGTCAGGATCAAATTTATCATGTATCTGTCCACTGTGGATGGCTCGATTATAATCATGTATTGCCTTTCTGCTGACTGGTTAGCAGGCAACAAAAGCTTTTCACTGTACCTTGGTACATTTGACAATAAACTAAACTCAAACCCGGGTCTCTGGTGCTGTAAGGCAGCAACTCTACCGCTGCCTCACTGCTTTTATAAATCACGCCAACATGACTTACTGAGTTCCTCCGGCGCTTTGTGTCTCTTTTTGGAGAGAGCCAACGCCTGCAGTTCCTTGCGTTGACTTCTTGGCGTAATCTGGCCCCTTGCTTCCACAGGAGCTGCGGCCATTGGACGTGGAGCCAGAGGCCTCTGCCACCTCCCTGATGGGACCCACCGCCTTCAGGATCCCCCTCGCATCCGGCAGAAGATCTGCAGCAGCCTGGATGCTCCCAACAACAGGGGGAACGACTGGCGCCTATTGGCACACAAGCTACACCTGGACGGTGAGTCCACAGGACGGAGATGGTGGGCGAGGAAAGGGGCGCTGTTGATTTGTCCCTGTTGTGCGGGGCGGGGACAGGGACGGGGAGGACTTCAGCCTCAGGTCAAGCTTTAGCTTTACTTTCAGAGATACACTTTGGGAACAGACCCTTTGGCCCACCGAGTCCATGCCCAACACCGGGCGGCACGGTGGCACAGCAGGAGAGTTGCTGCCTTACAGTGCCAGTGATCCAGGTTCGATCCTCACTCCGAGTGCTGCCTGTACGCTCTTCCCTTGAACGTGTGGGTTTTCTCCGGGCGCTCCGGTTCCCCCCCACACTCCAAAGGCGTACAGGTTTTTCCGGTTGTACACAAAAATGCTGGAGAAACTCAGCGGGTGCAGCAGCATCTATGGAGCGAAGGAAATAGGCAACGTTTCGGGTCGAAACCCTTCGGTTAACTGGCTTTGGTGTTAAAAAAATGGTAAATTGTCCCGATTGCTGGTGCACGGGAATCGCTGGTCGGCACAGACTCGGTGGGCCAAAGGGCCTGTTTCCTCGCTGTATCCTTAAACTAAACCTAACTATACAATGCTGAGCTCTTAAAGCTTTTCTGTTTATTTTGCGATAATGTTTCTGTTAATTGGCAGAGTGGGGCTTGTTAGTTTAGCAAACAGTTTGTTCTTCTCAACACTCCCTAGAAAACAGTGCCAAAAATAATTAAACAGTAGTGCCAACAAATTCCTGTTACTTAGTGCTCGTTGCGATTTGAAAGCAAAAGCTGTCTCTCACCAGATTTGCCTCTTGCAATAGCTGAACCCACCACTGGGTGGCAAGAGTGTTCTGCCTGCATCCAGCAGGAAATGTTGCCACAAGGCGCAGTTTTCCTTATGTAAACTTTACTGTTTTTCCCCTCAATTGATTTAATTCTGCTTTTTGCAGCGTCATTCAATGCAGTGATGAATAAACCAACATTTATATTGACTCCGTTTATACCTCACGCTGCCTCGGCAAGGCCAGCAGCGTAAATCTGAGGAAGGACATTATAGCCATAGAGGGAGTGCAGAGAAGGTTCACCAGACTGATTCCTGGGATGTCAGGACTTTCATATGAAGAAAGACTGGATAGACTTGGCTTATACTCGCTAGAATTTAGGAGATTGAGAGGGGATCTTATAGAAACGTACAAAATTCTTATGGGTTGGACAGGCTAGATGCAGGAAGATTGTACCCGATGTTGGGGAAGTCCAGGACAAGGGGTCACAGCTTAAGGATAAGGGGGAAATCCTTTAAGACCGAGATGAGGAAAAACTTTTTCACACAGAGAGTGGTGAATCTCTGGAACTCTCTGCCACAGAGGGTAGTTGACGCCAGTTCATTGGCTATATTTAAGAGGGAGTTAGATGTGGCCCTTGTGGCTAAAGGGATCAGGGGGTATGGAGAGAAGGCAGGTACGGGATACTGAGTTGGATGATCAGCCATGATCATATTGAATGGCGGTGCAGGCTCGAAGGGCCGAATGGCCTACTCCTGCACCTATTTTCTATGTATCTATGTATCTATGTAAACAAGGACGAGTCACATCCTGGTCACCTCCAGTTTCAGGGACAGTTTCTTCCCAGCTGTTTGCAGGCAACTGAATCATCCTACCACAAACCAGAGAGCAGTGCTGAACTACTATCTACCTCTTTGGTGACCCTCGGACTATCCTTGCTCGGACTTTGCCGGCTTTACCTTGCAGTAGACGTTATTCCCTTATCATGTCTCTGTACACGACTCGATTGTAATCATGTGTTGTCTATCTGCGGACTGG
Source organism: Malacoraja senta (assembly GCA_038087875.1). NCBI lineage: Eukaryota > Metazoa > Chordata > Chondrichthyes > Rajiformes > Rajidae > Malacoraja > Malacoraja senta. The sequence continues at coordinate 259,124,579 of CM075977.1, read as the reverse complement.
TTAGTACACAACAAAAGCTTTTCACTGTACCCCGGTACACGTGACAATAAACTAAACGCAACTGAACTGAACTGAGTCGGAAGGAACTGCAGATGCTGGTTTAAAGCAAAGATAGACACGAAATGCTGGAGTAACTCAGTGGGACAGGCAGCATCTCTGGACAGAAGGAATGGGTGACATTTCAGGTCGAGACCCTTCTTCAGACTGGACTGAACTGATTTACGATGATGTTGCCAGGATTCAACAGTCTTGAGCTGTAAAGAGAGGATGAGCAGGCAAAGAGATTAGTCCTAGAACATAGAACACAGAATGGGCCCGACAGCCCAAAATATCTAACGCCAAGTTAAACTGACCTTATCTGTCTTTACATGATCCATATCCCTATATTCTCTGCACTTCCATGTCTCTACCTAAAAGCCTCTTGAACACCACTATTGTATCTGCCGCCAGCACCACCCCAGACAATGTGTTCCAGGCCCCCACCACTATCTAAATGCCTTGCCCCTCATGGATATGCAGGGAATGGAGGGATATGGATCACATGCAGGAAGAGAAGGGGTGGGCACCGTGGCGTAGCGGTAGAGTTGCTGCCTTATAGCGTTAGAGACCGGGGTTGGATCCTGAACATGGGTGCTGTCTGTACGGAGTTTGTACCTTCTCCCTGTGACTGCGTGGGTTTTCTCCGGGTGCTCCGGTTTCCTCCAAAGACGTGCAGGTTTTGTAGGATAATTGGCTTTGGTAAAATTGAAAAAATTGTCCCCAGTGTGTAGGATCGTGCTAGTGTACAGAGCGGTCGCTGGTCGGTGCGGACTGGGTGGGCCGAACGGCCTTTTTCCCAAGCTGTATCTCTGAAGTCCAAAGTAAACTTTCTGTTGGCATCATTGCCGGGCACAGACATTGTGGGCCGAAGGTCCTGTTCCAACACCGTGCGTTTCTTTGTATAGTTCACGTTCATACGTTATAGAAACAAAAACAGGCGATTCGGCCCATTATGTCTACTCCGCCATTCAATCAAGGCTGGTCCATCTTTCCCTCTCAACCCCATTCTCCTGCCTTCTCTCCGTAACCCCTGACACCCGTACTAATCAAGAATCTGTCAATCTCCGCCTTAAAAATATCCACTGAACTGGCCTCCACAGACTTCTGTGGCAATGAATTCCCCAGATTCATAAAACCTTCACCACCCTCTGACTAAAGAAATTCCTCTACTCTCCTTTCTAAAGGTACATCCTTTAATTATCTCTTCTCCCGTTGTCCTCTGGTCCTAGACTCTCCCACCAGTGGAAACACCCTCTCCACATTCACTCGATCCAGGCCTATGACTATTCGCTAAGTTTCAATGAGATACCCCTTCATCCTTCTAAACTCCAGCAAGTACAGAGGCCGACAGTGCAGTCAAATGCTCATCAGACATTAACCCAAACATTCCTGTGATTCTAGTTTTAGTCCTAGATAGGTCTGGTGGACACACTGCGGGAGGCTTGTGACAGCGGGAGATCGGTTCTCCATAGAAACATAGAAAATAGGTGCAGGAGTAGGCCATTCGGCCCTTCGAGCCTGCACCGCCATTCAATATGATCATGGCTGATCATCCAACTCAGTATCCTGTACCTGCCTTCTCTCCATACCCCCTGATCCCTTTAGCCACAAGGGCCACATCTAACTCCCTCTTAAATATAGCCAATGAACTGGCCTCAAACTACCTTCTGTGGCAGAGAATTCCACAGATTCACCACTCTCTGTGTAAAAAATGTTTTTCTCATCTCAGTCCTAAAAGATTTCCCCTTTATCCTTAAACTGTGACCCCTTGTCCTGGACTTCCCCAACATCGGGAACAATCTTCCTGCATCTAGCCTGTCCAACCCCTTAAGAATGTTGTAAGTTTTTATAAGATCCCCCTCAATCTTCTGAATTCCAGCGAGTACAAGCCGAGTCTATCCAGTCTTTCCTCATATGAAAGTCCTGACATCCCAGGAATCAGTCTGGTGAACCTTCTCTGTACTCCCTCTATGGCAAGAATGTCCTTCCTCAGATTTGGAGACCAAAACTGTACACAATACTCCAGGTGTGGTCTCACCAAGACCCTGTACAACTGCAGTAGAACCTCCCTGCTCCTATACTCAAATCCTTTTGCTATGAATGCTAACATACCATTCGCTTTCTTCACTGCCTGCTGGACCTGCATGCCTACTTTCAATGACTGGTGTACCATGACACCCAGGTCCAATTGCATCTCCCTTTTTCCTAATCGGCCACCATTCAGATAATAGTCTACTTTCCTATTTTTGCCACCAGAGTGGATAACCTCACACTCCTGACTCCAGACGTTCCCTCGTTCCCACGCAGCGAGGTTACTTCCGCTAACCCTCTCTTCTCCCTCCTCCCTCCCAGGTACCTGAATTACTTTGCCACCAAATCCAGCCCGACCGGTGTCATCCTGGACCTGTGGGAAGCTCAGAACTTTCCGGAAGGCAACCTGGGCTCCCTGGCCGCGGCCCTGGAGGAGATGGGACGGCACGAGGCGGTGGTGTCTCTGGCGAGGGAGATGAAGTGCTGAGAGAGAGAGAGACGGAGAAAGAGGGGGAGAGAGAGAGAGAGAGAGAGAGACGCCTGCTTTAAGTAAAGGGTGGGAGCAGTGGATGAGAGCGGACAGCCAGCCCGACTCCATCGTTCAGCCCCACTGATACCATCGCTCCAATATCGTGCATCTTTTCTCATCTGACCAACACCACTGCCACTTGGGGTGACTGCACACAAGGCCTGGTTACAGGTTTCATTATAGTGTCTCAGGAAACGGAATTATATATCCAGGAAATGGGTCCCGGCAGTCTCTCCGGCAGTCTCTCCGGGCCTCTGCCGCTTCACCAGACACGGACCTGCCACGAGTGTCTGGGGCGCAGACTCCACTGTTCTTGCTGCCTTCTCTCCGGACACGGGGCGGAGGGACGTTACTGCCCGTCGCACGGAGGGACGTTACTGCCCGGGTACGCCCCGGGACTCCTCTGCTGCCGCTGGCTGTGGCTCCAGCCCCTGCCGTGTACGAGCAGCGAGCAGCGAGCGGAGGGAGCGAGGGGAACACACCGACTATGCACGGGGACTTGGGTCAACAGAACCACTACACACACACACACGAACGCACGCACGCACACACGCACGCACGCACGCACGCACGCACACACACACACACACACACACACACATACACACGAACACACACACACACACACACACACACGCGCACGCACGCACGCACGCACGCACGCACGCACGCACGCACGCACGCACGCCCGCACGCACGCGCGCGCGCACGCGCACGCGCACACGCACACGCACATGCGCACACACACACACACACACACACACACACACCTACACACACACCTACACACACACCTACACACACACCTACACACACACACACACACACACACACCCACACACACACCGACACACACACCTACACACACACCTACACACACACCTACACACACACCCACACACACACCCACACACACACCCACACACACACACCCACACACACACCTACACACACCTACACACACCTACACACACCTACACACATACACACACACACACCTACACACACACACACACACACACACCTACACAGACACACACCTACACACACACACACACATACAACACATACACACATACACACATGCACATACATATATGCACACACACACATGAAAACACACACTTACACAGATGAAAACAAGCACATACACGCGCATACCTATGCACATATACACACACGCATGCACACACAAGTATACATTCACATACCTACCCAGATACGCAATCCCACGTACATACTCACATATATAGACATGCACATACCCACGCACACACACACATGTGCAGACACAAACACATATACGCACAGATTCATGCACCCACACACAAACACACATATATACATGCACATCCACATTGATATACACACATAGATAAACACATAACAAAACATGCACACATACAGATGCAGAATGCATATATACATGCACATACACACGTTCACACACACACACACACACACACACATGTGCAGACACAAACACATATACGCACAGATTCATGCACCCCACACACACACACACACACACACACACACATACACACACATACACACGTTCACACACACACACACACACACACCTCACCATAAGTCTCCAGGATCACATGAATTCTCTGCCCAGAACACTTTCCTCCGCCATGTTTTTTGAGTAGCTCTTTCTGCCTTTCTGCTGCCTCTGGACTTCATCTCCGTCGCGCTTTCCAGAGGTAAAATCTTTCAAGCGAACCTGTGGACACCTGGGAAGACACACTGAGGTGTGTCGATGAATTATAAGCAGTTGTGAGAAGATGTGTATAAAAGTTTTACTGTAAATCAGACATTTGTATCTAACGTCACAACGCTCATGTGAGTTCAGAATATTTTTGAATAAATTCCGCTTTTTGAGATCGTAATTCGCACTGAATCCTGGAGGTTTTTGTGACCACGAGTTTCAAACATGGGAGGGATGTCTGCAATTCAGCCACGGGATCTTCGTGTTGCAAGGCCAGCATTTATTGCGCATCCCTCATTGTGCCCGGTGACGAGGTGCCGCAAGCATGTTGCCAGGACTCCAGGGCCTGAGCTATGGGAGAGGTTGGGCAGGACAGGGCTTTATTCCTTGGGGCACAGGAGGCTGAAGGGTGATCCTATAGAGGTATTGCAAAATCATGAGAGGAATAGATCGGGTAGATGTACAGGGTAGGAGAATCAAGAACCAGGGGACATGGGTTTAAGGTGAGACTGGAAAGATATAATAGGAACTCGACGGACAACTTATACATACAGAGAGTGGTGGGTATATGGAATGAAACATAGAAACATAGAAATATAGAAAAAAGGTGCAGGAGGAGGCCATTCGGCCCTTCGAGCCAGCACCAACATTCATTGTGATCATGGCTGATCGTCCCCTATCAATAACCCGTGCCTGCCTTCTCCCCATATCCCTTGACTCCACTAGTCCCTAGAGCTCTATCCAACTCTCTCTTAAATCCATCCAGTGATTTGGCCTCCACTGCCCTCTGTGGCAGGGAATTCCATAAATTCACAACTCTCTGGGTGAAAAAGTTTTTTCTCACCTCAGTCTTAAATGACCTCCCCTTTATTCTAAGACTGTGGCCCCTGGTTCTGGACTCGCCCAACATTGTGAACATTTTTCCTGCATCTAGCTTGTCCAGTCCTTTTATAATTTTATATGTTTCTATAAGAAAAACCCCCTCATCCTTCTAAACTCCAGTGAATACAAGCCTAGTCTTTTCAATCTTTCCTCATATGACAGTCCCGCATGAGCGGCCAGAAGAGGTAGTTACGTGACAATAAACTAGTGGAGGCAAGTACCATAACGCCATTTAAAAGACATTTGTACAGGTACATGGACAGGAAAGGTTTAGAGGGATATGGGCCACACACAGGCAGGTTGGACGAATATAGATGGGGCACTGTGGTCGGCGTAGACAATTGGGGCCGAAGGATCTGTTTCTGTGCTGTGTGACAGTATGGCCTCCTTGAAGCTGGTCGGAGGAGGAAGTGACAGGTGGTATTGTAGCTAGGGGAGGAAGTGACAGGTTCCCTTGTAGGAGCTTCCTCCTGGCAGAGACTCTCCCACTCTCAGTGTCGATGTGTATGGGGTTGAGTTGATGACCAGCACACAGTTCCAGATCCTGCTGAGCCTGCCAGAATGAAGTGGTCTCCAGCAACCGTGCACCAGCTCTCTGCACTCCCATTCCTCGGAATGGGAGAAGATTCCTTGCCATCTGAAGCCAAAGGACTGTGGATACACTTTGTATCTGGTCCCACCACTATTCGGCTGCCACAGTGGCTCATCTACCACCACCCCACCGATGGTTATGGTTTTGTTGCTAGTTTTATTGAGTATTATTATTCTTAATCTGTTTTGTTTATATTTTCTGTATTGTTTTAATTATATAAGTATATTTCCACTGGGTCTAAATATCAGTGATCAGGAGGCCATTTTGTTTCTGAGTGTCATTGATCAGAAAGCCATTTTGATTCTCATTGATCAGGAGGCCATTTTGTTCCTGAATGCCATTGATTGGGAGGCCATTTTGTATCGGAGTGTCTTCGTTGGGGAGGCCATTAAACAATAAGGGACATGACCTCGGGTTTCACCACATGTGGCATGATTTGCGTCTTCAAACCACTAAGCCCTGTGGCAGTGACACCTCTGGGAATTTGGGAGCCAACGTGGTCACACGTTAAGTGGAACCAGCATGCACGAAGTGTTTAAGAAGGAACTGCAGATGCTGGAAAATCGAAGGTAGACAAAAGTGCTGGAGAAACTCAGCGGGTGCAGCAGCATCTATGGAGCGAAGGAAATAGGCAACGTTTCGTACCGAAACCCTTCTTCAGACTGATGGGCGGGGAGAAGAAAGGAAAAAGGAGGAGGAGGAGCCCAAGGGCTGAGGGAGACCTGAGAAGGGGAGGAGACAGCAAGGACTAACGGAATTGGGAAGCCTGGGGCATCTGAAATGTGATTCAGGTCCAATGCTAAGGATAAAGAGGCCATACAATAAAATATTGGATGTGAAGAGGATGTATCCACTGGTACCAGAGGCCATTGCCTCAGAATAAGAGGACTTACCTTTAGAAAGGAGGCGGTGAATCTGTGAAATTCATTGTCACAGATGGCGTTAGATGCCAAGCCATTGGGTATTTTTAAGATGGGGATAGACAGATTCTTGATTGGTAAGAGTGTCAAGGGTTTTGGGGAGAATACATGAGAACGGGGTTGAGAGGGAAAGATAGATCAGCCATGATTGAATAGCGGAGTAGACTTGATGGGCTGAATCCCATTCTGCTCCTATGACTTACGGACATATTGATCGATAATTATTAGATTGGGGGTGCAGATGGTCCAAAATCTCCAAGAAATCCATCTCCAGGTTTGATGCATGGAACAACTGAGAGATAAACTCACCATAGAACCTTCCAGAATGCCATGGATTTAGCGGACCAATATTTGTGGTCAGGGGGATAAGATTGGCTACAGGGCAAAAAAGTCTTACGGTTGTACGCAATTTGATACTAGAGTTCAGTTCTGGGCACCATGTTATATGAAAGATGTTGTTAAGCTGGAAAAGGTGCAGAGATGATTCACGAGGATGTTGGTAGGACTTGGAGCTATAGGGAGAGGTTGAGCAGGGTTGGACACTATTCCTTGGAGCGTAGCAGAATGAGGGGTGATCTTATAGAGGTGTACAAAACCATGAGGGGAATAGATAGGGGAAACGCGCAGAGTTTCCCAGAGTATGGGGTATTGAGAACCCGCATACATAGGTTTAAGGTGAGGAGGGAAGATTTTACTAAGTACCTGAGGGGTAGCTTTTTCACACAAAGGGTGGTAGGTGTATGGAATGAGCTGCTGAAGGAGGTAGTTGAGGCAGGCACTATCACAAATATTAACAGACATATGAACAAGAAGATGGATAGGATAGGTTTAGTGGGATGAGGGCAAACACGGGCAGATGGGACTAATGCAGATGGGACATGTTGAAGCTCTTAAATATATCACAAGGTTCAATGGTACAGCAGGATTGAAGGGCTGAATGGCTACTCCCACTCTTTCCTTATAGTGCTGCTGTGACTCCAGGGCCATTTCATCAGAATGTTTTGGTTCTCTGAGTCCGTAATTCTACCGACGTATGTACACAGCAGGGAGTAACAACAGGCCTGGAAATTCATCCTCTCAATAGCATTAAACTTCCTGCAAAGAAGCAGCAGCCTTTTCCCGATAGAGCTGCTGCCTCACAGCAACAGGTTAGATCCTGACCGCAGGTGCTGTCTGTGGGAAGTTTGCAAGTTCTCCCTCCTACCGGGTGAGTTTCCTCCGGGTGCTCCTGTTTTCTCCCACCTCCTTCCACATTCCTTGGAGCGCAGGAGGATGAGAGGTGATCTGATAGAGGTGCTCGAGATCATGAGAGGAATAGATTGGGTAAATACACAGAGACTTTTACCCAGAGTATGGGAATCGAGAACCAGAGAACATAGGTTTAAGTGGAGGTGGGGGACAATTTAATAGGGACCTAAGGGGCAACTTTTATACACAAAGCGTCATGAGTATATGGAACGAACTGCCGGAGGAGATAGTTGAGGCAAGGACTATCATAACATTTCAACAATAGAAAATAGGTGCAGGAGTAGGCCATTCAGCCCTTCGAGCCAGCATCGCCATTCAATGTGATCGTGGCTGATCATCCCCAATCAGTACCCCGTTCTTGCCTTCTCCCTATATCCCCTGACTCCGCTATCTTTAAGAGCCCTATCTAGCTCTCTCTTGAAAGCATCCAGAGAACCTGCCTCCACCGCCCTCTGAGGCAGAGAATTCCACAGACTCACAACTCTCTGTGTGAAAAAGTGTTTCCTCATCTCCGTTCTAAACGGCTTACTCCTTATTCTTAAACTGTGGCACCTGATTCTGGACTCCCCCAACATTGGGAACATGTTCCTGCTTCTGGCATGTCCAAACCCTTAACAATCTTATACGTTTCAATAAGATCCCCTCTCATCCTTTTAAAGTCCAGAGTGTACAAGCCCAGCCGCTCCATTCTCTCAGCATATGACAGCATATGACAGAACCTTGTTACCCGACCCCTTGGAACAAAAATTTAAGAAAATATTTAGACAGGTACATGGATGGGACAGGTTTAGAGGGATATGGGCCAAACAGGCAGGTGGGACTAATGTAGATGGGACATGCTGGCCGGTGTGGGCAAGTTGGGTCGAAGGGCCTGTTTCCATGCTGTATGATTCTAAAGGCTAACATTTCCTGCATCCAGGGCTGTGTGTTGATCAATATCTCTCCCGCCTAGCAAGTCAAGTGAGAGTATATCAGGGTGAATTGAGAAAAGCAGCTAATGTGCATAATTCTCAACTTGCTTATCCACCATCTTTTCTGGTTTGAAACTGACACCATGTAAATCACAATGTGCACACGGAACGCAACACATCACCCCCTCACCGCGTAAAATGGCCCATTAATTGCTTGCACCAGCGATGACCTCCAACAACTTTACATGGGAACCATCTGAAAGCGATGCTGTTACTATCTGCTGTGAACCCCTTGAAAAGTTTCACCCTAGAAAAGTAGCAAGTGGATTAGTTTGTTCCAAGGGGTCGGGTAAATTGAATTAGGAGTAGTTAAAAAAAAAATGTCTTGCCAAACCTAATTAAAACTAGGTAGACACAAAATGCTGGAGAAACTCAGCGGGTGAGGCAGCATCTATGGAGAGAAGGATTTGGCGACATTTCTGGTCGAGACCCTTCTTCAGACTGATGTCAGGGGAGGTGGCAGGACAAAGAAAGAATGTAGGTGGAGACAGTGGGAGAACTGGGAAGGGTGAATGAAGAGAGAGAGCAAGGGCTACCTGAAGTTAGAGAAGTCAATGTTCATGGGTGTAAACTACCCAAGCGAAATATGAGGTGCTGCTCCTCCAATTTGCGGTGGGCCTCACTCTGACCATGGAGGAGGCCCAGGACAGAAAGGTCAGATTGGGAATGGGAGGGGGAATTGAAGCGCTGGGCAACCGGGAGATCAGGTAGGTTAAGGCGGACTGAGCGGAGGTGTTCAGTGAAGCGATCGCCGAGCCTGCGCTTGGTCTCGCCGAGGTAGAGAAGTTGACACCTGGAACAGCGGATACAGTAGATGAGGTTGGAGGAGGTGCAAGTCAACTAAAACCAGGAATGGTTATGTATCTTCAGCCAATTCGCTGTCTTAATGGATGCTTTGATAATTTAGCATTTGACTTTTGATCCAGTTTTAACGGTAGGTTTTTATTCTCGTCGTGCTTTTTGCTGATTCTTGCTAACAAAACACTGCAAATGGTTATTTTTAATTGAGTGTGTTGAAGACAAAGGAGCAAAAGCACACCCCACTGTTTGAAACCCTTTTCTTACTGTTGGTCGAAGTATTGGCTAGGTTGCTGGTTACATGTTCTTTGGCACTGGTATGTAAATCTGGTTTGAATTTCTCTGCTCATTTTTTACCGTTCAAATCAGAGGTGGGTTTTTTTTTCTGTTTATTGTCGGCCAGCAAAATTGGGCGGTTTCAATTGATTAAAATAAAACTGAGGCAAACTTTTGGTTTTGATAACTCCGACCGTTCCTTGTTCAACATCCCCAAGTAGATGCTGTCCATAGGTCAGAAACTACACAAAAAACAGTCAATGAAATGGGCATTGAGGAGAAGGAGCCATCTTGGGGAACGGCTGCTAACCAGCAGCTGTCCGTTAAATTCACTTTTTTTTCCTTAGTTTTTAGTTTTTTTTGTCTATGTCTGTTGGGGAATTTTGACTTTTCATGTGGGGGGGTAAGGGGGAAACTATTTTCTAGGTCCCTACCTGGTCGGTGAGGCAGCTTTTTCTCCGGGCTGTCCCGTCGACCCGTCCCTGCGGCCTACCAACGGGCCTGGAGCGGCGTTTCCTGGCGGGGACTACCAAGCACCTTCAGCTTCGGTGGTGGCATAGCGCTGGAGCGCTATTGCGGAGCGGAGCGGGCGATGCCTTGCCTGGGTCGCCGCGCTGGATCGACGCGCTGGAGCTCCGGTGAGCTGTGACCGCCGACGTCAACACCTCCGGGCTGCGGGACCGACTCTAACATTGGGAGCCTGGGAGCTCCAAACCGGCGCGGCCTTGACGGCTTCAGAAGCCGCGGCCTCCGGTAAGAAATGCGGCCGTTCCAGGTGGCCCAGCCGCTGAGAGGACTCTCCCGACGCCAGGGCAACAGCACCCGGTGAGAACGGCCAGGAACATCGGGCCTCCGTAGAGGCAATAGCGGAGGCCTCAATAGGCCTGACTTTGGGAGAACTGGGGTTGGGGACTGGTCATTGTGCCTTCCCCCACAGTGGTAACCATTGTGGGGGGATGATTTTTGTGCGTAGTGTCTATTTTAGTCTGTGTCCAAGATGGCGGTCGGAGGGGAGAGTGTACGCTGGTGCGGTTTAGCTGCCGCTGCTCTCTCTTCACATTGTGTTTCTGATTTTTTTGTCTTTGGATCGAATTCTGTCTTTAATTTGTGTATTGGTGATGTCTTTATAATTTATTTTACTCCGATTATATGTTTCTTACTTGTTAAATTTTGTAAGGTGTCCTTGAGACTCTTGAAAGGTGCCTATAAATAAAATTTATTATTATTATTATTATACCTTCGTGGTGCATGTAATAAATGTCACCAAAAGCACACAAGATGGATACGAGTTAGAGAGAGATGAAACTTCTGCCGACTCAAGGAACTGCAGATGCTGGAATCTTGAGCAAAACACAAAGTGCTGGAGGAACTCAGCGGGTCAGGCGGCATCTCTGGAGGCGACTGGACAGGCCCTTACTAATCAAGAACCTATCAATCTCTACTTTATAAATATCCAATGACTTGACCTCCACAGCCATCTGTGGCAATGAATTCCACAATGAGCTCTGGCTGAAGAAATTCCTCCCCAATTTCCTCCGGGTTCTCCAGTTTCCTCCCACATCCCAAAGACATGCATATTTGAAGGTTAATTGGCCCTCTGTAAATTACCCCTGGTGTGTAGGGAGTGGACGAGAAAGTGGCATAAGATAGAACTCGTGTGAATGGGTGATCAATGGTCCGCGTGGACTCTAGTGTGGGTCGAAGTGCCGGTTTCCATGAGTATTTCGGATTTAAACTAAATAATCAGAAACCAAGTCCATGGTAGTGCAAGAGGCGGACTATTGTCGAGGTTGGATTAGGGGTGTGCAGGTTGGTGATTGTGCAGGCAGGTTGCCGAACAGGTGATCGATGGTCGGCGTGGACTTGGTGGGCTGAAGGGCCTGTTTCCATTTTGTACCTCTAAACTGAAAATACGGAAAGCAGATTTTCTATGCAGTGGGTGTAAAAACGAAAAATAAAATCCAAGGCCTTCCAGAAATCTTTTTACTGGAATGTGATAACGAATTGCAATATTAATTTGGGCTGCTATGTGCTTGCCTTTTCTTATTGGCAACTGATTTATCTCCAGAACTGTACCTACTAAAATAAGATTCACTTACGACAATAGAATTTACAAACCAAGTGCTAACCATGAACTGGGCCCAGCCCACGACTGATAAAGCATTTTGCTGATTTCTTGGTGTACCTTATCTGTTGGCGTGCTTGAAACTTTTTCTGTCACCTCAACATGTACAAAGTATAACAAAGGAATTTTTAAGACAAGTAATAAATTATATTTATAAGCAACTTGAAATGTAGTATCTGTGTATTTGTATGTGTGTGTGTGTGTCTGTGTGTGTGATGCATGTCTGTGTGTGTGGGGGTGTATGTGTATGTGTACGTGTCTGTGTGTGGGTGTGTGTCTGTGTGTGTGATGCGTGTCTGTGTGTGTGGGGGTGTATGTGTATGTGTACGTATCTGTGTGTGGGTGCGTGTCTGTGTGTGTGGGGGTGTATGTGTACGTGTACGTGTCTGTGTGTGGGTGTGTGTCTGTGTGTGTGGGGGTGTATGTGTGTGTGTGTAAGGCTTTTTTAATGTGAGATGCAAGATTTATGTCAGTCGATAGAGAGAGAGAGAGAGAGAGAGAGAGAGAGAGGCACAGCGGTAGAGTTGCTGGTGAACAACTCTGGTGCCCGTGAACCGGGTTCGGTTCTGACCACGGGTGCTGTCCGTACGGAGTTTGCATGGTCTTCCTGTGACCCCGTGTGTTTTCTCCGGGTGCTCTGGCTTCCTCCCACATTCCAAAGACGTGCAGGTTTGTAAGTTGATTGGCTTCGGTGAAATTTGTAAAATTGTCCCTCGAGTGTAGGATAATGCTAGTGTACGGGGTGATCGCTGGTCGGTACAGACTCAGTGGGCCAAAGGGCCTGCTTCTATGCTGCATCTTTAAAGTCTTGGTTCAGTGATAACAGGTGAGTGAATGAAATGTCTATTTGGGGAATCGAGGAAAACCCACGCGGTCACAGGGGGAACGTCAACCTCCGTACATCAGCACCCGTACACCGTTCAGGATCGAACCCGGGTCTCTGGTACTGTCAGGCAGCAACAACCGCTGTGCCGCCCCTAACCTTTGCCCACCATTTAAACTCCCCTTCCCATATCGACCCTTCTGTCCTGGGCCTCCTCCATTGCTGGAGTGAAGCCACCCACAAAACTGGAGCAACAGCACCTCATATTTCACTTGGGTAGCTCACAACCCAACGGTATGAACATTGAATCGTCTAATTTTAGCCAACACCCCCACCACCCCCACATTCTCTTTCTTGTGCCTATCCCCACCACCCCTACCTGTGCTCACTCATTCAATAAACAATAGACAACAGGTGCAGGAGTAGGCCATTTGGCCCTTCGAGCCAGCACCGCCATTCAATGTGATCATGGCTGAACATCCACAATCAGTACCCCGTTCCTGCCTTCTCTCCATATCCCCTGACTCCGCTATTTTTAAGAGCCCTATCTAGCTCTCTCTTGAAAGTATCCAGAGAACCCGCCTCCCCCACCCTCTGAGGCAGAGAATTCCATAGTCTCACCACTCTCTGTGAGAAAAAGTGTTTCCACGCCTCCGTTCTAAATGGCTTACTCCTTATTCTTAAACTGTGGCCCCTGGTTCTGGACTCCCCCAACATGGGGAACATGTTTCCTGCCTCTAGCGTGTCCAAGCCCTTAACAATCTTATATGTTTCAATGAGATGCCCTCTCATCCTTCTAAACTCCAGAGTGTACAAGCCCAGCTGCTCCACCCTCTCAGCATATGACAGTCCCGCCATCCCGGGAATTAACCTTGTAAACCTACGCTGCACTCCCTCAATAGCAAGAAAGTAATAGCATTCCTCTCATTGTACCACCCCCTTCTCCATCCTGGTCCCATATCCCTCCCTATAGGCTTCACATTTCACTTCTCCTCTTCTCTCCTTATCCGACTCCCCTGTTGTCTCCAGCCTTTGTCACTTACTCCACCCATCTGTTAATCAAACCTTCCCCCTTCACTTGTATCCACCTATCACTTGCCAGACTTTATCCCACCCCCCCATCTCTATCTCCGGCTTTCTTCCCCATACTCCAATCAGTCTGAAGAAGGGTACCGACCTGAAATGTCGTCTGTCCATTTTCCTCTACAGATGCTGGCTGACCTAATAATAATAATAAGAATAATAAGAATAATAAAAATAAAAACAATAGAGAAACTAAAATAGAGAACAGAAGTCCACCGCACATGCGAATTGGAAGGTGGAGTTGTCTGAATTTGTTTATTAGGGAAATGATAAACACAGTTACACATATTTCGAGCATATACAACTAATATTCTGTCTTCTAACCCTGATTTACAATTATATACAGTTTAAATAAGGCACTGTCTCCCAGTGTACTGCAGCTTTCTATTTTTCAAATTTCATCTGTACAGATGTAAAAACAAACCAATGGTTTGCTTCCAGTTATACAATCGAGAGAGTTTCATTAGTAGCATAACAAAATACAACATTCTCTGCCAAGTTCTGTTGCCCCCTGCATCATGTTGTCAGCTTCAGTTTTATTCTGAGGCTGAGGTTGGAGCTAACCGCACCCTTGCGGGCGAGAGAATCTCCGATCCTCTCAGCTGTCCCAGTTCACCTTGGCTCACAAAGCACCGATGGCATATCCATGATCCTATCTGAGACTGACGGGGGAGGGGGGGGGGGGCACGGAGAAAGGGAAGGGGGTGGAAGGGTGGGGCGGGGTGGGGGAGCTAGGAGGAAGATGGGAGAGAGGGGTGTAACCGGCAACGTAACACACAACTGAAGTTGCTCACTGCCACACTTTTCCATAAGTTCGTAAGTCATAGGAGCGGAAGTCGGCCTTTCGGCCCATCGAGTCTACTCCGCCATTCGGTCATGGCTGATCTATCTTTCCCTCTTTAACCCCACGGACTCAACAGTACAGCACAGAACAATTCCCTTTGACTCCAATCTGAAACCAAAACACTAGAGCCTTACAGTCTTAACTGCAAAGGGTGAGGATAAAAGAGAGAGAATAAAAACAAGGAGAGCACAATCTACTCAGACACAGGTTTATCTATAAAGGGATTATAGTTTTTTAAAGCAAAGTAATTCATGACCTTGTATGTTGCACCTAATCTTTTTTTTCTTCTATTTGGGCTTCTGAACGTCCAATATAAGTTCACAGGCCTTGTATTAACAATCAAATTTGGAGCAGAGGCACAGATGGTAGAGCCACTGCTTGTACTGCACCAGTGTCCCCGGTTCGATCCTGACCTCGGGTGCTGTCAGTACAGAGTTTGTACGTTCTCCCTGTGAGTTTTCTCCGAGTGCTGCAGTTTCCTCCCACGTCCCAAAGACGTGTGGGTTTGTAGTTTAATTGGCCCTCTGTAACTTGTCCCCGGGTGTGTACGGAGTGGATGTGAAAGTGGGATAATATAGAACCATGAACGGGTGATCAATATCCGGCATGGACCCGATGGGCCAAAGGGCCTGTTTCCCTGCTATATCTTACAATCAATTCAATCCACCGGGTGGCGCCGTCAGCGATGGCAGCCTCGCCATCTGTCTGTATTTTCGTCTTTTTTGCTATTTTTAGTGTGTTTTAAAAGTTTGTGTTAATGTTCTCTGGTTTGTTTTATGTGGGGGGTTGGGCAGGGGGGGGGGGGTTTGGGGGACACTTTTTTTTCAATCTCTTACCTTGCTGGAGATGCGATTGTTTTCCGGATTGTATCTCCGGTCACTCTGCGGCCTAACATCGTGGAGCTGGAGGCCTTGCTCGAGACTGACTTTGAGCCCCACCGCGGGGACGTGGACTTACCACCGGAGCCTGCGATCCCTCCCCTGGGATCGACGCTCCAACCGCGGCCTGCGGATTTCACCATCGAGGAGCTCGCAGTCTCGGGTAGAGACCGATGTCGGGAAGCTCCAAAAGTCGCAAGAGGTTCGACTAGCCCAGCGCGGGGGGAGCTGAGATCCCCCGATTCGGGAGTTTGATCACCCCGACACGGAGGGCCTGACCACCGGTTACGGGAGCCAAGATCGTCCCCTCAACGGAAGGTTCGAGGGCCCCCGACCGCAGGAGAACGAAGAAGGGAAGAGATTGAACTTTTTTCCCCCGCTATGCGTGACAGTGAAGAATGCGGAGGAGTCGCTGTGGTGGATGTTCATGTTCAAATGTATTTTGTGTGTCTCGTTGATTTTTATTGGTAGGGCAAATCAAATTCCTCGTATGTTGCAAAACATACTTGGCTAATAAAGTATGATTGTGATTATGATTAGGATCAATGGCTTGGAGTTAGCGATCATTTACACAGTGAAAGCAAATTCACATTTGCAGGGCTAAAACACGAACATCCAGAAGTGAAATCAGACCTCCCCAGCTTCTCTGGAGCAAGTACTGTTTATTCGGGAGTGAAGATAGACACAAAATGCTGGCGTAACTCAGCGGGTCAGGCAGCATCTCTGGAGAAAAGGAATGGGTGACGTTTCGTGTCGGAACCCTTCATCGGACCCCAAAAAAATCACCTGTTCCTTTTCTCTAGAGATGCTGCCTGACCCGCTGAGTTACTCCAGCATTTTGTGTCTATCTTCGGTGTGAAATCAGCATCTGCAGTTTCTTACTACACAAGTAATTTTGAGAACTTTGGGTATTTCTGACCTGTTCTCCTTGTAAGGCAATCTGGAAATAATATGCTTTGGTGCATTTGGTAAGATAGCACATTGACCCACAATTTGGGTTCAGCAACCTGTTCGTGCTGAATTCGATGCTCGAATTACCTCAGTAAAGTCTATTGAAATACGATGGACCTTAAATAAAATCTTGAAAATTTTCAGTCTACATATGATATTTCTGCTTGTACCTAATCATCTGCTCTGTATTTTGTGCTTTTAAGATTTTTTTTAATTGTTAATTTAATATTGTGCTTTCATTGTCCGAGAATTCTTCGATGTGATCGATTGCCGAGCCTGATTGAGGACGACACCTGTACTTTGTGCCAGGAATCCCACTAGAGTCATCGAGTCGTAGAGAGTGGAAACAGGACCTACGGCCCAACTTGTCCGCACCGAGCCAACACGCTCCATCTACACTGATCCCACCTGCCTGCGTCTGGCCCATATCCCTCTAAACCTGTCCTATCCATGTACCTGTCTAAATGTTTCTTCAACGTTGCAATAATACCTGCCACAACTACCTCCTCCAGCAGCTGGTTCCAGACAACTACCACCCTTTGTGTGAATAAGTTACCCCTCAGGTTCCTATTAAATCTATCCTCCCTCACCTTAAATCTATGTATTCTGGTTCTCGATTCCCCAGACTCTGGGCAAGAGACCCTGTGCGTTTATCCGATCTATTCCTCTCATGATTTTGTACACCTCTGTAAGATCACCTACACCTCCAGAAGATGACTACACTGAAATTGGACAGAGAATGGCATTGGTGAGGAGGAAGCTGAGGCCACACCTCAAGATCAGAGATAAGTGTCGGAGAGTCAAGTTCCTGGGCGTGCACATCTCTGAAGATCTGTCCTGGTACCCAGCACATTGATGCTATCATAAAGAAAGCCCTTCAATGCCCTCTATTTATTTTGAAAATGAAGGAGATTCAGTATGCCCGTGTGGTCTATTGCGCTTTGCTTATAATAAGATGGGCTTGCTTCATCTTGTAGGCAACACCTCCCGAGACCTTGGTCCTCATGTAAAAAGTCGCTGTCCATGGGCCTCACAGAGCGAGACCCAAGTTCGATCCTGACTACGGGTGCTGTCTGTAAGGAGTTTGTATGTTCTCCCTGTGACCTGCGTGGGTTTTCTCCGGGTACTCTGGCTTCAATAGACAATAGACAATAGGTGCAGGAGTAGGCCATTTGGCCCCTCGAGCCAGCATCGCCATTCAATGTGATAATGGCTGATCATCCATCAGTATCCTATTCCTGCCTTCTCCCCATATCCCTTGACTCTGCTATCTTTAAGAGCTCTATCTAACTCTCTTTTGAAAGCATCCAGAGAATCGGCATCCACTGCTTTCTGAGGCAGTAATTCCACAGATTCACAACCCTCTGGGTAAAAAGGTTTTCCTCATATCTGTTCTAAACCCCTTATTCGTAAACTGCGGCCCCTGGTTCTGCACTCCCACAACATCGGGAACATGTTTCCTGCCTCTAGCGTGTCCAATCCCTTAACAATCTTATATGTTTCAATAAGATCTCCTCTCATCCTTCTAAACTGCAGAGTGTACAAGCCCAGCTGCTCCATTCTTTCAACATATGACAGTCCAGCCATCCTGGGAATTAACCTTGTAAACCTACGCTGCACTCCCTCAATAGCAAGAATGTCCTTCCTCAAATTTGAAGACCAAAATTGCACACAATACTTTCAGCCAGGTGTGGTCTCACCAGGGCCCTGCACAACTGCAGAAGGACCTCCTTGCTCCGATACTCATTTGTGGATAACCTCACATTTCCTTCGACATTCTAAAGATGTGCGTGTGTGTACGTTATTGAGCGTCTGTAAATCACCCCGAGTGTGTAGGGTAGAACTAGCGTCAGGGTGATAGTTGGTCGGCACGGACTCTGTGGGACGAAGGGCTGTGTCACTAAACTGTTTCCAAGTTGTATTTCTAAACTATAACTAAACATTGTTCTACAGAGATACTGCCTGGCCTGCAGAGTTACTCCAGCACTTTGTGTCTTTTTTGTTGGGGGGGGGGGGGGGGGTAAACCAGCATCGGTAGTTCCTTGTATCTGACTCGAGAGGAGACTGCAACAGACAATCCTAAGGTCATAGTTCATAGAGTTATACCGTGCCTTATGACGCTATGACTCGAATGTCCCCCACAGCAGCACCTGTCCCCTGAGGGCATCAATCAATGAAGGTTAACAGCAGACAGAGATGATGTGAAACGTGGGAGGAAGGAACTGCAGATGCTGGTTTATACCGAAGTTATAGACACAATATGTTGGAGTAGCTGAGTATGCCAGGCAGCATCCCTGGAGAGAAGGAATAGGTGACATATCGGGTTGGAACCCTTCTTCAGACTGAAAGTGGAGGGGGTGGGGGGCGGGGGGGGAGCTAGAGGTAGGGGAAGGCCAGAACAAATGAGGGCCAGCAATAGATGGCAGGGTGGAGCCCTATAATGGCCCGTTGTTGGCTGGGGAAGAGGTGATGACGATGAGATAAAGGTATGCTAACAGTGGAACGTAGAATGACGAGTGGGAGGGGGGGAGGGGGGGGAGAGGGTAACTAGTCAAAGAGAATGGGTTTCGGCACAGTCGCGTACAACCACCCACCCAACCCTGTCAATCAGTCTGTGCTGAGGCCCGTGGGCATGGAAGGCGTGTCCCGCCCTTACTGAGCCTCAACCACTTTCTCATGAGTAGCTGAGTCTGGGCGCTCGCGTCATCTGAAGATGGTTTCACACTGCGGCTGAGAAAAGACATAGAAACATAGAAAATAGGTGCAGGAGGAGGCCATTCGGCCCTTCGAGCCAGCACCGCCATTCAATGTGATCATGGCTGATCGTCCCCTATCAATAACCCGTGCCTGCCTTCTCCCCATATCCCTTGACTCCACTAGCCCCTCGAGCTCTATCTAACTCTCTCTTAAATCCATCCAGTGACTTGGCCTCCACTGCCCTCTGTGGCAGGGAATTCCATAAATTGACAACTCTCTGGGTGAAAACTTTTTTTCTCACCTCAGTCTTAAATGACCTCCCCTTTATTCTAAGACTGTGGCCCCTGGTTCTGGACTCGCCCAACATCGGGAACATTTTTCCTGCATCTAGCTTGTCCAGTCCTTTTATAATTTTATATGTTTCTATAAGATACCCCCTCATCCTTCTAAACTCCAGTGAATATAAGCCTAGTCTTTTCAATCTTTGACAATGAAGACAATGAAGACTAGCCCAGGATATAAACCCCTGTGTGTTTCTGGTAAGTTGTACCTTGTAACATCCATCACCTTCAACTTTGGGTGGCACAGTGGTACAGCGGTAGAGTTGCTGCCTTGCAGAGCTTGACACCTGGGTTTGATCCTGACTATGGATGCTGTCTGTACAGAGTTTGTACGTTCTCCCCGTGACCAAGTGGGTTTTCCTCCGGGTGCTCCGGTTTCCTCCCTCATCACAAAGACGTGCGGGTTCGCAGGTTAATGGGCATCTGTAAATTGTCCCTAGTGTTTAGGATGGAAATAATGCTACGCGGTAATGGTTGGTCAGCACGGACTTGACGGGCCGAAGGACCTGTTTCCACGTTGTATATCTAAAGCTAAACTCCCATCAAGGGTGTTCCTCTCCGACTGCTATTTAGTTAGAGGAACTAATAGCCCAATCCATCATTCCAAGAGTGCTGGAGCTACTCAGCGGGTCAGGCAGCATCTCTGGAGAACATGGATAGATGATGTTTTGTGATTTTTAAGGGCAGGACCCTTCTTCAGATTGATTACTAACCCCCCGCACAATCAGTCTAAAGAATTGTCCTAACCCAGAATGTTCTCCAGGGATGCTGCCTGACCCACTGAGTTACTCCAGCACTTTGTGTCTTCTTTTGTAAAGGAGTATCAGCAGTTCCTTGCTTCTACATCAATCTACACATTCATTCCCTGCGTCACTGGCTCGTGTTGGCTACAGTGTGTGTCAATAGCAATGCACAGTAATTACACATCCAGGTATCTACAGATCATCCACCCAAATCATGTTCTGGTACCCAAGAAGGACAAGGGCAGCGGGAAGATGGGAACATCACCCGGTGCAGATCCCTCTCCGAGTCGCTCCGAGTTATGGCTGGGCAAATTGTTCGGCATTCCTTCACCGTTGCTGTGTCCAAATCCCCCCGTCCATCAGTACTGAGGGAACTCCCTCAGCAGATGGCTCGCTACCACCCCCTGGAGGCTAACTGAATGTGAGCAATAAATGTTGCCAGTGACAGTCAGATCCCATGGACAGAAGATGAGCGAAAGATTTCAGGTGGAAGCTGACGGTGGCAGGGTCCATGACCCCAGATGTTGCCTCAATAAAGGCTACCGAGAAGGTTCTCCAACATCGATGCAACTTGGGTTTAAGGTAGCAATCAAGAGGCATATGAGACCAGTTGCCCAAACCTCAGTCTTTCCAAAGCTCGTCAGCCACACAGAGTTTGATTTTGAGTTTAGTCTATTGTCACATGTACCCAGGTACGGTGAAAAGCTTTTGTTGTGTTACAACCGGTGCCAACCAAGGGAAGTGTCTTGGAGTTGGAGTTGGTGTGCTTGGAGTTAACATGCTGGACAACCCACCCAGCTGATGCAGAGTTCAGAACAGACTCGAGATGCCGTCTGAGTCTTGCGATGCTTAAATACTTATTTTTAAAAAAAATTGACATCAGGAGCTTTCATAGAAAGCAGGCATGCAACCTCCAATGCGTTGAACTCTGAATAGCTGTCGCTTCTCACGATAGACGCAAGCAAAAAACAGAAATGAAATTTATAACCCGTGGATGCCCGTGCGGATGTTGCCGGTGATTTAGGGCAGTGCCGTTCTCCCCCTCGCCGTGGCACCGAGTCAACGGCGATGCGATCAGAGACAACGAGAAGGAAAGAGGTTTGAAAGAGGTGGAGGTCGTGCTCCTCCCCCCCAGCTGCGGTGGGTCGGGTCCTTCTGGGATGGAGCCGGTATCCTGGGAGGGGGGAGGGGGGGGTTGTGTGGTGGAGACATCAGAGCTTTATGTCTTGAGACTCGGACATCTTAGCCAATGTCTTCTTCACTCGCAGGGCTGTCAGTCGGGAGGCTGGGTTGTGAGCCCAGCATTCGGTCATAACTTTCCCCATTTGCCTCAGGCACTGTGGGAGTAAACAGACAATAGACAATAGACAATAGGTGCAGGAGTAGGCCATTTGGCCCTTCGAGCCAGCACCGCCATTCAATGTGATCATGGCTGATCATCCCCAACCAGTACCCCGTTCCTGCCTTCTCCCCATATCCCCTGACTCCGCTATTTTTAAGAGCCCTACCTAGCTCTCTCTTGAAAGCATCCAGAGAACCTGCCTCCACCGCCCTCTGAGCAGAGAATTCCACAGACTCACCACTCTCTGTGAGAACAAGTGTTTCCTCGTCTCCGTTCTAAATGGCTTACTCCTTATTCTTAAACTGTGGCCCCTGGTTCTGGACTCCCCCAACATTGGGAACATGTTTCCTGCCTCTAGCGTGTCCAAGCCCTTAACAATCTTATATGTTTCAATCAGATGCCCTCTCATCCTTCTAAACTCCAGAGTATACAAGCCCAGCTGCTCCATTCTCTCAGCAAATGACAGTCCCGCCATCCCGGGAATTAACAGACACGAGCATAGAAACATAGACAATAGGTGCAGGAGGAGGCCATTCGGCCCTTCGAGCCTGCACCGCCATTCAATATGATCATGGCTGATCGTCCAACTCAGTATCCTGTACCTGCCTTCTCTCCATACCCCCTGATACCTTTAGCCACAAGGGCCACATCCAACTCCCTCTTAAATATAGCCAATGAACTGGCCTCAACTACCTTCTGTGGCAGAGAATTCCACAGATTCACCACTCTCTGTGTGAAAAATGTTTTTCTCATCTCGGTCCTAAAAGATTTCCCCCTTATCCTTAAACTGTGACACCTTGTTCTGGACTTCCCCAACATCGGGAACAATCTTCCTGCATCTAGCCTGTCCAACCCCTTAAGAATTTTGTAAGTTTCTATAAGATCCCCCCTCAATCTTCTAAATTCTAGCGAGTACAAGCCGAGTCTATCCAGTCTTTCTTCATATGAAAGTCCTGACATCCCAGGAATCAGTCTGGTGAACCTTCTCTGTACTCCCTCTATGGCAAGAATGTCTTTCCTCAGATTAGGAGACCAAAACTGTACGCAATACTCCAGGTGTGGTCTCACCAAGACCCTGTACAACTGCAGTAGAACCTCCCTGCTCTTATACTCAAATCCTTTTGCTATGAATGCTAACATAAAGAAAACGTAGCGGCAACCACTGACACCCCCCCCCCCCCCCCACACCCTCCCCATTCAGGGACTGTTTCTACCCAGCTGCTATTAGGCAACCGAACTGTCCTCTCACCAACTAGAGAGCGGTACTGACCTACTATCTACCTCATTGGAGACACTGGCATTATTTTTAATTGGACTTTATTGGACCTGATGTTGCACTGTACGTTATTCCCTTCATCCTGTATCTGTGCACTGTTGACGGCTCGATTGTAATCAAGTATAGTCTTTCCATTCACCGGATAGCGCGCAACAAAAAGGAATTTCACTGTAGCTCGCTAACTAAACTAAAAGTAAACAAGGTGATACATCAAACCCAGTTGCCTGCACCATTGCTCCGACATTTTACAGTCATCGAGCCATAGGGTCATACCGGGTGGGAAACAGGCCCTTCGGACCAACTTGCCCACGCCAACCAACACGTCCCATCTACACTAGTCCCACCCGCCTGCATTTGGCCCATATCCCTCGAATCCTGTCCAATCTATCTATCTATCCAAATTTTTTAAAACATTGTGAGAGTACCTGCCTCAGCTCCCTCATCTGGCAGTCCATTACATATACCTAGCGCGCCTTCGTAAAAAAGTTGCCCCTTGAGTTCCTATTGTATATTTTCACCCTCATCTTAATCCTATGTTTAGTTTAGTTCATTGTCACGTGTACTGGGGTACAGTGAAAAGCTTCTGTTGCATGCTAACCAGTCTGCGGGAAGACAATACATGATTACAATCGAGCCGTCCACAGTGAACAGATACATGATAATGGGGATAACATTTAGTGCAAGATGAAGACCAGTACAGTCCAATTCAAGATAGTCCAAGGGTGTCCAATGAGGTAGATGGGAGGTCAGGACCACTCTCTAGTTGGTGAGAGGATGATTCTAGTGCATTGACCCTATCCATCCCTCTCAATTGCATTGAAGATAGCCCAGGTCTAGGAGATATATATATAAGATAGTTGGTAATAAATCCTGGTTGTCAATGAGCTGGGCCCTTACCTCATCACTGGTCCATCTATTGGGGAACGAAGGCCTGAGCCGCTTGATACATACAACTTCCCTCATGTCTTCAAAGGTTGGGTCATTGGGCACCAACTCATGGTAAGGTAGCTGGTATTCCTCAACAATACCTGTGGACAGAAGACACACAGTCTCGGCAAACCATAGACACAAGTTCATAAGTTGTAAGAGCAGAATTAGGCCATTCGGCCCATTGAGTGTACACAACCATTCAATCATGGCTGATCTATCTTTCATTCTCAACACATTCTCCTGCCTTCTCCCCATAACCCCTGACACCCTTACTTATCAATAATCTGCCAAACTCCGCCTTATACCCAATGACTTGGCCTCCATAGCTATCTGTGGCAAAAGAAAAAATTCCACAGATTCACCACCCTCTGATTAAAGAAATTCCTCCTCCTTTCTAAAGGTATGTCCTTTTATTCTGAGTCTGTGCCCTCTGATCCTAGATTCTCCCAATAGTGGAGACATCCTCTCCATATCCACTCTATCACTGTTCAGTAAGTTTTAATTAGGTCCCCCCCCATATTCCTTCTAAACTCCAGCGTGTACAGGCCCGGGAACCGTCATATTTTAACCCAATTATTCCTGGAATCATTTTCATAAACCTGCTCTGGACCCAACACCAGCACATCCTTCTTCAGATACGGGGCCCAAAACTGCTCATAATACTCCTAATGCGATCTGACCAGTGCCTTATAAAACCTCAGCATTACATCCCTGTTTTTGTATTCTAACCCTCTCATGCCAGCATTGCATTTGCCTTCCTTACCACCGATTGGGGTCAAGGAAAGAGCGTTCACGTCGCGGCCCTGTTTCCACCAATCTTTCCACCACCACGGACAAGAAGTGACAAGACAGACACCATTGTATGCAGATGCTGACAAGTGTGTTCAGCTCTGGCTGAACAACTTCTAATCTTGTGTGTAGACTCGATAAGAAGAAGACTACCGATTCATAAGGTCATAAGTGATAGGAACCGAACTAGTTCGTTTGGCATATCAAGTCTACTCCGCCATTCAACTTGCACATTGTCGAGGCCGTTCTATCTTGTCATTGAGTCATACCTACTGTAGAAACAGGCCTCTTGGCCCAACTTGCCCACACTAACAAGCATGTCCCGTCTACACTAGTCCCACTTGAATGTGTTTGGTCCATATCCCTCCAAACCTGTCCTATCCATGTACCTGTCTAATTGCTTCTTAAAGTATAGGAGCAGGGAGGTTCTACTGCAGTTGTACAGGGTCTTGGTGAGACCACACCTGGAGTATTGCGTACAGTTTTGGTCTCCAAATCTGAGGAAGGACATTATAGCCATAGAGGGAGTGCAGAGAAGGTTCACCAGACTGATTCCTGGGATGTCAGGACTTTCATATGAAGAAAGACTGGATAGACTTGGCTTATACTCGCTAGAATTTAGGAGATTGAGAGGGGATCTTATAGAAACGTACAAAATTCTTATGGGGTTGGACAGGCTAGATGCAGGAAGATTGTTCCCGATGTTGGGGAAGTCCAGGACAAGGGGTCACAGCTTAAGGATAAGGGGGAAATCCTTTAAGACCGAGATGAGGAAAAACTTTTTCACACAGAGAGTGGTGAATCTCTGGAACTCTCTGCCACAGAGGGTAGTTGAGGCCAGTTCATTGGCTATATTTAAGAGGGAGTTAGATGTGGCCCTTGTGGCTAAAGGGATCAGGGGGTATGGAGAGAAGGCAGGTACGGGATACTGAGTTGGATGATCAGCCATGATCATATTGAATGGCGGTGCAGGCTCGAAGGGCCGAATGGCCTACTCCTGCACCTATTTTCTATGTATCTATCTATGTATCTAAACATTGCAATAGTCCCTGCCTCAACTCCCTCCTCCGGCAGCTCCCATCACCCTTTGCGTGAAACTGTTATCCCTCAGATTCCTATAAAATCTTTCACCCTTCACCTTAAACCTATGCCCTCTGGTTCTTGATTCCCCTACTCTGTGCGTTCACCCGATCTATTCCTCTCATGATGTTACGCAGCTCCATAAGATCAACCCCCTCTCCCTATAGCTGACACCCTCCAGTCCTGGCAACATCCTTGTAAATCTTCTCTGCCCCCTTTCCAACTTGACAACATCTTTCCTATAACATGGTGCCCAGAACTGAACACAATATTCTAAATGTGGCCTCAACAACTCACCAATTCTATAGAAAAGGATTAGGCGATGTTTCGGGTCGAGATCCTTCTTCAGATGGAGAGTCAGGGGAGAGGGAAACTAGAGATATGAAAAGGTTCAGAACAAAGCAGAGGCATCACTGATGACCGAGGAAAGGTTAAGGCCCCAATGATTGGTTGGCTGTGGAAGAGGTGCTAACGAAGGGTTACATGGAGGCCAACAGTGAAACTAGCAGTAACCTCTGCGTATATTTAGCCGGCAGAGGGAGTAGAAATACAAGCAGGACCACCTTACCTACAGACACGCAGCGTCGCGCTATCTCCCACAGGATCAGACCAAAACTGTACATGTCCGCCATGATGTATGACTGGAAATGATTGCGGTTAAGGCTCTCATCCAAAACCTCTGGAGCCATGTAGCGCTTGGTGCCTACCCTGGTGTTGAGGGGTATATCGACTTCATTAGTGTCGCTGGGGAGGAAATGGGAGAGAATTAAGATGTTATACTTTCCTTTGTTTATCAATGTTAACATAGAACTGTACCCAGGGGCGGCACAGTGGCGCAGCGGTAGAGTTGCTGCCTTTCAGCGCCAGAGTCCCAGGTTGGATCCTGACGACGGGCGCCGTCCGTATGGAGCTTGTACGCTCTCCGTGTGACCGTGTGGGCTTTCTCCGGTTTCCTCCCACATTCTAAAGGCGTGCAGGTTTGTAGGTTCTGTACATTGTTCCTGGTGTGCAGGGTAGGACTAGTGTACGGGTGATCGCTGGGCAGCGTGGACTCGGTGGGTCAAAGGGCCTGTTTCCATGCTAGGTACTCCACAAGTACTTTGGCCCACATTGTTTGTGCCAAACATGGTTCCAAGTTAAGCTGTTCTCATCTGCCTGTACATGATCTATAACCTTCCATTCCCTGTACTTACATGTGCCTATCTAAAAGCTCCTGAAATGCCACTATCCTATCTACTTCCACCACCACTCTTGGCAATGCGTTCCAGACACCCATTGCCCTCTGTGTAAAAAAACATGCCTCGCACAGCTCCATTAAACCTTCCTCCTTTCATCCACCATTGGAGAAAGGTTCTGGCCGTCTGTCCTATTTATGCCGCTCCTGATTTCATACACATCTATCATGTCTCCCCTCAACCTCCGACGTTGCAGAGAATGTAACTGCAGGGGCCACAGTCTTAGACCAGGGGCCACAGTCTTAGAATAAAGGGGAGGCCATTTAAGACTGAGGTGAGAAAAATCTTTTTCACCCAGAGAGTTGTGAATTTGTGGAATTCCCTGCCACAGGGGGCAGTGGAGGCCAAGTCACTGGATGGATTTAAGAGAGAGTTAGATAGAGCTCTAGGGGCTAGTGGAGTCAAGGGATATGGGGAGAAAGCAGGAACGGGTTATTGATAGGGGACGATCAGCCATGATCACAATGAATGGCGGTGCTGGCTCGAAGGGCTGAATGGCCTCCTCCTGCACCTTTTTTATATGTCTATGTTTCTAAAACAATCCAAGTCTGTCTGACCCTGCAGGTGAAACTTTCTAATCTAGGCAGCATTCTGGTAAACATCCTCTGCAAACCTCTCCGAATCTTCCTGTAATGGGGTGGCCCAACTCTCACCAACTTCTACAGATGCACCGACCGAAGAACGCATTTTATTGGGATGCATCATACCATGGTTTGATAATGGCTCCGTCCAAGACCACAAGAAATTGCAGAGTTGTGGACGCAGCAGCCCAGACCATCACACAAACCAAGCTCCATTCCATTGACTCCATCTGCACCTCATCCTGCCTCTTGAATTCAAACGATGTGCAAGGTTTTAGGTCAATTGGCTGCTGTAAATTGTCCCTAGTGTGTAGGATAGAACTACTGCAGGGGTGGTCGCTAGTCAGCATGGACTCAGTGGGCCGAAAGGCCTTGTTTCCATGCTGTATGTCCAAATAAAACTAATCCCAAACACATGAGGGTTTGTCAGTTAATTGACCTCTGCAAATTGTCATTAGTGTGTAGGATGTGAAACTAGGAATATATAGGCTTAAGTGGAAGGGGGAAAGATTTAATAGGAACCTGAGGGGTAACTTTTTCACACAAAAGGTGGTGGGTGCCGGAGGAGGTAGCTGAGGCAGTACTTGTGGAATTCCCTGCCACAGAGGGCAGTGGAGGCCAAATCACTGGATGGATTTAAGAGAGAGTTAGATAGAGCTCTAGGGGCTAGTGGAGTCAAGGGATATGGGGAGAAGGCAGGAACGGGGTACTGATTGGGGACGATCAGCCATGATCACAATGAATGGCGGTGCTGGCTCGAAGGGCCGAATGGCCTCCTCCTGCACCTGTTTTCTATGTTTCTACTATCGCAATGTTTAAGAAGCATTTAGACAGGTACATGGATAGGTCAGGTTTAGAGGGATATGGGCCAATTGCAGGCAGGTAGGACTACTGTAGATGTGACATGTTGGTCGGTGTGGGCTAAGTTGGATCAACGGGCCTGTTTTCACACTGTATCACTCTATCTGATTCTATAAGTCTCCCCTCAACCTCTGACGTTGGTTGGTGTGGGCAAGTTGGACCAATAGGCCTGTTTCCATGTTCTATGACATGGAACTAGTGCATTGGTGACAATAGACAATAGACAATAGACAATAGGTGCAGGAGTAGGCCATTCGGCCCTTCGAGCCAGCACCGCCATTCAATGTGATCATGGCTGATCATCCCCAATCAGTACCCCGTTCCTGCTTTCTCCCCATATCCCCTGACTCTGCTATTTTTAAGAGCCCTATCTAGCTCTCTCTTGAAAGCATCCAGAGAACCTGCCTCCACCGCCCTCCGAGGCAGAGAATTCCACAGACTCACCACTCTCTGTGAGAAAAAGTGTTTCCTCGTCTCCGTTCTAAATGGCTTACTCCTTATTCTTAAACTGTGGCCCCTAGTTCTGGACTCCCCCAACATCGGGAACATGTTCCCTGCCTCTAGCGTGTCCAAGCCCTTAACAATCCTATATGTTTCAATGAAATACCCTCTCATCCTTCTAAACTCCACAGTGTACAAGCCCAGCTGCTCCATTCTCTCAGCATATGATAGTCCCGCCATCCCGGGAATTAACCCTGTAAACCTATGCTGCACTCCCTCAATAGCAAGAATGTCCTTCCTCAAATTAGGGGAATTAGAATGTCCTTCCTCAAATGAGGATCGTTGGTCGGCGCGGTCTCGATGGGCCGAAGGGCCCTGTTTCCTTGCTGAATTTCTAACCTAAATAAAGTTCTTCCCTGTATCTCAGTACACCTGGCATTAATAATAAACCGGTATCAAAGGCTCCGGGCCCTCTACGTACACCGCGCGATGGAGCTGACCTGATGAATTTGACGGCCAGCCCCAGGTCTGCGATGCAGCACATCCCGTTCTTCTTCACCAGGATGTTCTTGCTTTTCAGGTCGCGGTGGGCGATGGCCGGCTTCCCCTGCGTGCCAAAGATCTCGGTGTGCAGGTGACACAGTCCACTTACGGTGGAGTAAGCCAGCTTCAGCATGGCTTTGGTGTCGAGAGTGGTAGACTTCAAATAGTCATAGAGCGAGCCGTTCTCGTGGTAATCCGTGATCAGGTACAACTGTGTCCACGACCCAGTCCCCTTGATATCGGCAGCAATGAAACCTAAACAAATAGCAAAACACACACACACACACAGTTCAACACACACACACAGAGTGGTAGAGTGATACAGTGTGGAAACAAGCCCTTCGGCTCAACTTGCCCACAACCGACCAACACGCCCCATCTACACTAATCCTACCTGCCCGCGTTTGGTCCTTAACCCTCCAAACCTGTCCAATCCATGTACCTGTCTAACTGTTTCTTAAATTTTGGGATAGTCCCAGCCTCAACTACCTCCTCTGGAGGCTCGTTCCATACACCCACCACCCTTTGTGTGAAAAAGTTAGCCCTCAGATTCCTATAAAATCTTTTCCCCTTCACCTTAAACCTATGTTCTCTGGTCCTTGATTCACCTACTCTGGGCAAGAGACTCTGTGCATCTACCCGATCTATTCCTCTCATGATTTTGACCACCTCTATAAGATCACCCCTCATCCTTTTGCGCTCCATGGAATAGAGACCGAGCCTATTCAATCTCTCCCTATAGCTCACAAACTCTAGTCCTGGTAACATCCATGTAAATCTTCTCTGAACCCTTTCAAGCTTGACAATATCTTTCCTATATCATGGTGCCCAGAGCTGAACACAATATTCTAAATGCGTCTCACTAACGTCTCATACAACTGCAACATGACCTCCCAACTTCTATACTCAATACTCTGACTGATGAAAGCCAAAGTGCCAAAAGCTTTTTCGACCACCTTATCTACTGGCGACTCGACCTTCAAGGACCCATGCACCTGTACTCCTTGATCCCTCTGCACTACAACACTACCCAGACGCCTACCATTTACTGTGTAGGTCCTGCCCTTGTTCGACGTCCCAAAATGCAACACCTCACACTTCTCTGTATTAAATTCCATCAACCATTCCTCCGCCCACCTGGCCAATCGTTCCAGATCCTGCTGCAATCGTTCACAACCATCTTCACTATCTGCACAACCACTCACTTTTGTATCATCAGCAAACTTGCTAATCTTGCCCCGTATGTTCTCATCCAAATCATTGATGTGGATGACAAACAGTAACGGGCCCAGCACCGAACCCTGAGGCACACCACTAGTCACAGGCGTCCAGTCTGAGAAGCAACCTTTCACCATCACCCTCTGTTTCCTTCCATGGAAATAATTTGCTATCCATTCAGCTATCTCTCCTTGGATCCCATGCGATCTAACCTTCCAGAGCAGCCTACCATGTAGAACCTTACTGAACGCCTTACTGAAGTCCATGTACACAACATCTACAGCTCTGCCTTCATCAACCGTTTTGGTCACGTCTTCAAAAAAATCAATCCGATTTGTGAGACACTACCTCCCAGATACAAAACCATGCTGACTATCCCTAATCAGCCCTTGTCCATCCAAATGCCTGTATAACCTATCCCTCAGAATACTCTCGAGTAACTTTCCAACTACAGATGTTAAGCTCACCGGCCTATTGTTCCCAGCATTTTCCCTGCAGCCCTTCTTGAATTTTTCAACCAGGGCTCCCACAATTTCCTCTCTAGTTTCCCGCAATGTCCTCGGATATATCTGATCAGTCCCTGGAGATTTGTCTACCTTCATACACGACAGTATCTCCAGTACT
>CM075977.1:259088431-259092974 GCA_038087875.1 Malacoraja senta | reverse complement strand
GACAGTATCTCCAGTACTTCTTCGACGGCAGCACCGACTGCTCTCAAGACACTTCCAGTGACTGCCCCCCAAGTTTCTTCCGTCCTCCTGTCTTTCTCCTCGATAAATACAGAGGAGAAATACTCATTGAGGACCTTGCCCATCTCCTGTGGCTCCACACAGAGGTGACCGCTTTGATTCCTATGGGGTCCCACTCTCTCTCTAGTTACCCTTTTCCCCCTTACGTATTTATAACATCTTTTGGGATTGTCCTTAATGCTACCCGCCAGAGCTATCTAGTGGCCCCTTTTTGCCCTTCTGATCTCCTTTGTCAGTTTACCTTTCTTAGTTCCCGAATCTCCTCCAGGGATGCACTTGATCCCAGCTGCCTATACCTGTCCCCATGCATCCTTCTTGTTTTTGACCAACACCTCAATTTCCCTCATCGTGCCAAGCATCCTTACGTTTGTCTGCTTTGCCCTTTTAAAAAAACATCCCACTTGGCCGATCTGTTCCGTTCCCCTCAAATAACCTGCTCCAGTCAACTTGAGCAAGACCTCTCAAAGTTGGGCATTTTTAACACATGGACCCTCTCCGTCCCGATCCATAACTATCTTAACCTAATTGAATTGTGGTCACTGGTCCAAAAGGCTCCTCCACAAACACTTCCCAATTTCCCAATACTGGATCCAGTCGTTGCCTTCTCATGTGGTGGGGGCCTCTACATACTGATTAAGAAAACTCTCCTGAACTCTTTTGAGGAATTGCACCCCGTTCAAACCCTTCACACTATGATTTTCCAGTCCATATTGGGAAAGTTAAAATCCCCTACTACAACAACCTTATTTCCCCTACAGCTGTCTACATCTCCCCGGCACATTTGTTCTTCCAATTCCCATAGACACCCCCAACAAGGTGACCATCCCTTCTTGTTCCTC
Organism: Malacoraja senta; assembly: GCA_038087875.1. Taxonomy (NCBI): domain Eukaryota; kingdom Metazoa; phylum Chordata; class Chondrichthyes; order Rajiformes; family Rajidae; genus Malacoraja; species Malacoraja senta. The sequence continues at coordinate 259,092,057 of CM075977.1, read as the reverse complement.
ACCTCCACCCTTGTAGCCTCACTAGACGAACCATCTGTAATGTTACCTCTGACATCCTCCTTAACCACAAATTCAACTCCCTCTCCTCTTTTTCCCCCCTCACCCCTGTCTCTCCTGAAGCTCCTGTACCCCGGAACATTGAGCTGCCAGCCCTGCCCCTCCCTTAACCAGGTTTCAGTCATGGCTACAACGTCCCAGTCGCTCGTACCTATCCATGCCCTAAGCTCATCTGCCTCACCCCTTGTCCTGCATTCTCCCCATAATCTTTGACACCCTTACCAATCAAGAACCTGTCAATCTCCATTTTAAAAAGAGCCAATGTCTTGGCCTCCACAACCGTCTGTGGTGATGGATTCCACAGATTTACCACTCCTCTGCCTAAAGAAACTCCTCCTCTTCTCCTTTCTAAAGGTATGACCCATTGGGCTGAAGGACCTGCCTCTACGCTGTATCTCTCAATCAATTCAACACCGTGATCTGTTTCACTGTACTTGTGACCACAATTTTAAAGAGCGAATTTACCTTCTCCAAATCTCTGTGAAACTCTCTCCGCATCGTATTTAACGAAACTGTATCTCTCATTAAGAGTCTTTAACATGAGTATCTCACGTGGCCCAGTATCTAATTATAAATGGATATTTCCCAGGGACCCTCGATCATATTTTTTCTGTACATAGGACTATCGCATTGCTATCTGTGGGAATTTGGCATGCACTGAATTCTTAACATCGACCACGGATACACACTTTAAAAGTCCTTCAATTCACTGGACGTGCATTGGAATGATCTGAAAGGTACAGCAGAAATCCAAGTCTTTTCTTTCCATGACCCACCCACACATCACCTGTCACTCATCCTTACCATTTTTTTCTCAAAATCCAGCCTTACTTTGAGATACAGAACGGAAACAGGCCCTTCAGCCCCAGCGTGTCCGCACCGACCAGCACATAAACGAGCACTATCCTACCAAAAACTTTGTGCTGTACTCCAAAACATGCAGGGTCCCTGGAGTGCTCGAGGAAACCAGGGTACCGTCGCAGGGGGAACGTACAAACTCCGTACAGACAGTGCCCTAGGTTCAGGATCGGACCCAGGTCTCTGCGATGTAAAGAGCAACTCTACCGCTGCGCCACGTGACGTGGATGCGGTTGAGGATGCTTCCACCAGTGGGAGAGTCCAGAACCAGAGGGCACAGCCTCAGAATAAAAGGATGTAACTTCAAAATGGAGTTGAGCAGGAAGTTCGTTCGCCAGAGGGTGGTGAATCTGTGGAATTCATTACCACAGACAGGCGTGCATGGCCAAGTCATTGGTTAGTTTTAAGCGGACATTGACAGAGTCTTGCTCGGTAAATGTGTCAAAGTTATGGGGAGAAGTCAGGAGAGTGGGGTTGAGAGGGATAGGATAGATCAGCCATGACTGAATGGCGGAGGAGACTCAATGGGCCGAATGGGCTAATTCTGCTCCTATGTCTAATAATCCCAATAGCTGTAGATGAATGGATTAGTCGAACGAGTTGGGCCGAATGGCCTGTTCCTGTGCTATATGACGCTATGACTATATGTCTGCTACTTGCAAGGATCTGCAGCCACGGGTCTCTTTGTTCTGACGTACGTACAAACACAGCCACGCTATTTGTGAATGCCAGACTATTACCTCCTTTGTGCCGGTTTAGCTGAGCACAGTACCAGGGCCCGCTGGGAGTGAGTGAGCTCGGCGATTGACATTACAAGGTCACCTGAAAGAGAGGTACCTAATAATAAAGCCGATACCCTCCAGTGGAAGGGGGGCTGACAGCAAGGGATTGGATTTCAAACGTTCTGAAAGTCAATTTGACCCTAGGGACCAATCGTCTGCAGCTCGTCAAGGTCTTGATCGAGATGAAAGACACAGCTCTCTCAGCTTTTCAATCCGTCCCATTTCATTTGGAATCATACAGTGTGGAAAAATGCCCATCGGCCCAGCTTGCCCACACTGACCAACATGTGCCATCTACATCAGTCCCACCTGCCATATCCCTCTAAACCTGTTCTATCCATGCACCTGTCTAATTGTTTCTTAAATGTTGGGATATTCCCAGCCTCAACTACCTCCTCTGGCAGCTCGTTCCATACACCCACCACCCTTTGTGTGAAAAAGTTGCCCCTTACATTCTATTAAATCTTTTCCCCTTCACCTTAACCAATGTCCGCTGGTTTTCAATTCCCCTACTCTGGGCAAGAGACTCTGTGCATCTATCTACCTGACCTATTCCTCTCAGATTTATACACTCCCATAAGATCACTCCCTCATCCTCCTGCGCTCCAATGAACAATAGACAATAGACAATAGACAATAGGTGCAGGAGTAGGCCATTCGGCCCTTCGAGCCAGCACCGCCATTCAATGTGATCATGGCTGATCATCCCCAATCAGTACCCCGTTCCTGCCTTCTCCCCATATCCCCTGACTCCGCTATTTTTAAGAGCCCTATCTAGCTCTCTCTTGAAAGCATCCAGAGAACTGGCCTCCACCGCCCTCTGAGCAGAGAAATTCCACACACTGCTGCAATTTTTGATAACCATCCTCCCTATCTACAAATGCCTTTACTCTTATATACTTTACTCTTATATACAAAATTACTATTTATGCTTATGGTGAAATATGGCGACTGGGCAGTTGTGAAAATGATTTCCACTCTGCTGTGCATACGTGACAATAAAGAGCCATTGATACAGACCACAAACAGCGATGTCTAATATTCTACTTTCGCATCTTACACACTAAACAGGAAACAGGCCCTTCGTCCCACACCATCCACGCCGACTATCGATCTCCCATTTTGTAACTTCATAAGTTACAGGAGCAGATTTAGACCATTCGGCCCATCAAGTCTACTCCGCCATTCAATCATGGCTGATCTATCTTTCTCTCTCAACCACATTCTCCTGCCCTCTCCCCATAGCCCCCTGACACCGCACTAATCACGTCAGTTCTCTGTTATACCCTTTTTCTTATCCACCCCCTACACATTTGCACACACCCTCCCTGTAACAGTAGAGTTTGCTTTAAAGATACAGCGTGGTAACCGGCTATTCAGCGCACCGGGTTCGACGATCCCTACACACTATTTCTAACCTATTAACTAGGGACAATTTACAGAGACCAATTAACCTGCAAACCTGCACAAATGTGTGATGTGGGAGGAAACTGGAGCACAGGGAGGAGCCCAGGCGGTCACAGGGAGTACGTGCAAACTCCACACAGTGGGTCAGCACCCGAGGTCAGGATCGAACCCCGGGTCTCTGGCGCTGTGAGGCATCGCGGTGGGGTCCGGAGGAGAACGCTCAGGGCGTAACCCAACCGTGGCGTCAGTGAGCAGGTTGTTGATGAGTGCAGATCAGAAGAGGACACGAGGGCCTCTTGCCATTCTCTGGAAAGTTCGCGGTGTAATAATGCTTGACTTTCTCCGCTGACTGAGAGTAGAGTGTATGAACAAGATGTACCTGGACAATGATCTCCATCGTTGGGTCCATGCCAGTCACGGTACTGAAACAGCTCTGTCAGAGCACCCTTTGTGAACTCAAGATGATAAGGGCATAGCAGTAGGGGCAGCACGGTGGCGCTGTGGTAGAGCTGCCTCCTCACA
>CM075977.1:259070931-259083431 GCA_038087875.1 Malacoraja senta | reverse complement strand
ACAATCAAGTTGTCCACAGTGTACAGATACAGGATAAAGGCAATAATGTTTAGTGGAACGTGGCATCATGTTCAGCACAGACATTGCGGGCCGAAGGGCCTGTTGCTGTGTGTACACTACTATGTTTCTCCAGAAGGTCCTGGCGATTGACACACACAAAATGCTGGAGTAACTCAGCGGGACAGGCAGCGTCTCTGGGAGAGAAGGAATGGGTGACGTTTCGGGTCGAGACCCTTCTTCAGACTGATCCCCGGAACTCGTTAAGGTGGGGGTGGAGGGGAACAAAAGTGAGGCTTCTGCTGGGGACAGACTGTTGCGTATCGGAAAGGGGGGAGGTCGGAGGGGACGGTGAAGGTCCTGGGCGAGCGGCAGCCCCAATCAACGAGGGACCCGCCTGGAGAGAGGAGAGCGGAGAGCGGAGAGGACAGGGAAACCGTGTCACCGTGCCCAGCCCCTGAAGACCGGGTCGGAGAGGAAGATGGATGGAGGGAGGGAGACATGGACAGTGGCAGACGCTGGACAAAAGGGCCGGTAAGATGAACCGAGGGTCTTACATTCTGCGCCTTCAAGGTCGGCTGCGGCAGGCGCCTCCTGGGGGACAAGGGCTGAAGATGGCCGGGCAGGGAGAGGGACGACGATTCACAGGACGAACGGAATGGAGGCGACGGCTGCAACAGGCCTCTGTGGACAACTGGAGCTGGGACTGTAAAATGGCACCAAAACCTGAGGGCTGTTCTGTACTAACCGGGGGGTTGTGCTTATGTATGGTGATAGTCCTTGCTGAGCTGTCGGCAAAGAACTATTTTCACCGTACCTAGCTTGGCAAGGCCAGCAGCACAATCAAGGACGAGTCACACCCTGGCCACTCCTTCTCTTCCCTTCTCCCATCAGGCAAAAGGTATGGAAGTGTGACAATGCACCTACCTCCAGATTCAGGGACAGTTTCTTCCCAGCTGTTATCAGGCAACTGGATCATCCTACCACAAACCAGAGAGCAGTGCTGAACTACTATCTACCTCATTGTTAACCCTCGGACTAACTTTTTTCTGGCTTTACCTTGCACTAAACGTTATTCCCTTATCATGTATTCCCTTAATTCCCTTATTCCATTATTCCCTTAAGGGGTTGGACAGGCTAAGATGCAAGAAGATTGTTCCCAATGTTGGGGAAGTCCAGAACAAGGGGTCACACAGTTTAAGGATAAGGGGGAAATCTTTTAGGACCGAGATGAGAGAAAAAAATTTCACACAGAGAGTGGTGAATCTGTGGAATTCTCTGCCACAGAAGGTAGTTGAGGCCAGTTCATTGGCTATATTTAAGAGGGAGTTAGATGTGGCCCTTGTGGCTAAAGGGATCAGGGGGTATGGAGAGAAGGCAGGTACAGGATACTGAGTTGGATGATCAGCCATGATCATATTGAGTGGCGGTGCTGGCTCGAAGGGCCGAATGGCCTACTCCTGCACCTATTGTCTATGTTTCTATGTATCTATACACTGTAAATGGACCGATTGTGATCGTGTGTTGTCGTTCTGCTGACTGGAAAGCATGCGGCAAGGGGTTTTCACTGTACCTCGGGCACGAGTGACAATAAACTAAATGGAACTGAACTGAAGGAACCATTGAACCATGTTGTACGGACAGCCGGGGTAAAGATGTGTCATAACGCACTGTTTCTTTACTATTGTTTATTCATACTACACATTATACACCCCTACGTTTCTGCCCCAGCTGTCCGTGGTCTATCACCGGAACCAGAGAGAGAGAACTGGGTGGGAAGGTTGTAATTATACTGGTGATGTGGGGAGTGGTTAGTAGTGGTGAGGTCACTATGTTAAAGGTACATGTACATCTCATCTACAGCCGGGGACTCACCTGAAGTAGCAGAAGGTGATGAGAAGGACCAGGATGATACAGCAGACCGTGACAGAGATGAGCAGGGCCATGTGATGAGTACTTCCGTCCACATAATCTGCAGGAAGGCACAGAATCACGAGGGGGTTACCCCGACCACACACAAACAAACAAACCAGCTACCGAGTTGTGACCAATGGTCATCAAAGCAGACTTCTCCCTCTCATGTTCTCCACAGATGCTGCCTGACCTGCTGAGTGAGTTACTCCAACTCTTGTGTTTTTTTCCTCCCCTTAACAGCATTGATGTACAGAGAGATCTTGGGGTTCCAAGTCCTTGTAAATGGCAACACAAGTGGATAGAGTGGTGAAGAAGGCACATGGGTGCAGCAGCATCTATGGAGCGAAGGAAATAGGCAACGTTTCAGGACGAAACGTTGCCTATTTCCTTCGCTCCATAGATGCTGCTGCTGCACCTGCTGAGTTTCTCCAGCATTTTTGTCTACCTTCGATTTTCCAGCATCTGCAGTTCCTTCTTAAACAAGAAGGCATATGGCAATGCTTGCCTTCATGAGCTGAGGCATTGAGCCATAAGAGTCGGGAAGTCACGGTGCAGCTTTATAGGACTTGGGCCTCATTTGGAGTATTGTGTGTGGTTCTGGTCCCCTCGTTACACAAAGGATGAGGAAGCTTTGGAGAGGGTGCGGTCGAGGCTTACTAGAATGATAAAAAATATAAAGACACAAATAAAGACTCAGCTGGTCAGGAAGCATCTCTGAGGGACATGGATAGGTGACATTTTGTGTCGGGACCCTTCTCCCAACTGATTGTGGTAGCGGGGGAGAAAGCTGGATAAGAGGTGGGGACGGGACAACGCCTGGCATTAATAGGTGGATACGGGGGCGGTTAATTGGCTGATGGGTGGACAGAGGCCGGAGTGAATCGGGTGAGGGAGGGGGATAAGAGGGTATTGGACAACGAGAGAAGAACACAGTGGGTCGGGCGCAGCAGTACAGCTACTGCCTGACAGCGCCGGTGACCCCGGTTCGAGCCTGACCACGGAGTTTGTGCGTTCTCCCCGTGACCTGCGTGGGTTTTCTCCGAGATCCTCGCTTTCCTCCCGCACTCCAAAGACGTACAGGTTTGTGGGTTCATTGGCTTGTGGGTTCATTGTCCAGAACACGGGGTCACAGCTTAAGGATAAGGGGGAAGTCTTTTAGGACCGAGGTGAGAAAAACATTTTTCTTTTCACACAGAGACTGGTGAATCTGTGGAATTCTCTGCCACAGAAGGTAGTTGAGGCCAGTTCATTGGCTATATTTAAGAGGGAGTTAGATGTGGCCCTTGTGGCTAAAGGGATCAGGGGGGTATGGAGAGAAGGCAGGTACGGGATATTGAGTTGGATGATCAGCCATGATCGTATTGAATGGCGGTGCAGGCTCGAAGGGCCGAATGGCCTACTCCTGCACCTATTTTCTATGTTTCAATGTTTCTATAAATGTATATTGCCCCGAGTGTGTGTAGGATAGTGTATGTGTGCAGGGATGGCTGGCCGGCACGGTGGGCCGAAGGGCCTGTTTCCGCGCTGTATCTCTAAACTAAACTAAACTATGTGGACAACATACTCTGACGGCAAAGGGCAAATTGCTGAATAAAGTGAAAGGGATTGAATCCTACACCCATTGATCTCCAGCGATATCACGCTATTAGATTTCTGATTCATGATAGCACAGAAAGAGAAAAGACAAGGGCCATCCCAGGGGGAGTATTGTCTTACCACCAGACAGTTCTGCTGGAAGTGACATGCGGCACATTGCTCGGCAAGTCAACAGCGAGACAATTCGTAATCTCCTCAAATCCGTGTTTGCCTGAGACGGATCAAGACCCAATAAATGGGCTCAGGTTTCACAGGAGAAATCTTCGTGTCTAATCATTTACAAGAGAGGAGAGAAAGGCAAAAAAATAAAAGCTCCCTCCATCCTGTAGCACAAGACGAATGGTGTGAATGGTCTCAGCTCCACTGAAGCATTAGCTGAAACTGAGACCTGACTCCAGGGAACCCTTTCCCACACTAGTGCGTGACTGCAATGTCTTACACCGTTTATCAACAGTTTAGCATTTATACCCAGCATTTTATTTCCTTCTGAAACGTGTGGTTTGTAACAGCTTAAAGTGTCGGGGCCTATCAATTTGAAACATGTTGGACAATGTTTAGTTTTAGAGATACAGCGCGTAAACAGGCCCGCGATCTCCCCGTACTCAAGCACGATCCTACACACAAGGGACAATTTACAATTTTACAAATATTCTGTGTGTTAAAGACAGTGGCCAGGGCTATGATATTATAGAAACTTAGAATCTTATAGAAACTTACAAAATTCTTAAGGGGTTTGACAGGCTAGATGCAGGAAGATTGTTCCCGATGTTGGGGGAAGTCCACGACAAGGGGTCACAGTTTAAGGATAAGGGGGAAGTCTTTTAGGACCGAGATGAGAAAAACATTTTTTACACAGAGAGTGGTGAATCTGTGGAATTCTCTGCCACAGAAGGTAGTTGAGGCCAGTTCATTGGCTATATTTAAGAGGGTATTAGATGTGGCCCTTGTGGCTAAAGCGATCAGGGGGTATGGAGAGAAGGCAGGTACAGGATACTGAGTTGGATGATCAGCCATGATCATATTGAATGGCGGTGCAGGCTCGAAGGGCCGAATGGCCTACTCCTACACCTATTTTCTATGTTTCTATATAACAACACAGAGTCTTTTAAGTTTAGTTTTGTTGAGTTTAGAGATACAGTGCGGAAACAGGCCTCTGTCCGCGCCAACCAGCGATCCCCAGACACTAACACCATCCTATACTCTGTGGACAATTTACAATTTACAGATGCCAAATGAACCTACATGACTTTGGAATGTGGGCAAAGCCCACGCGGTCACAGGGAGAACGTACGATCTCTGTACAGGCAGCACCCGTAGTCGGGATCAAATCTGGGTCTCTGGTGCTGTAAGGCAGCAACTCTACCACTGCGTCACCGTGCTGCCCAGACTTACAATGGAAAGGACTACACTCAAAAATATACTGCGGTCTGACAAAGTCTGTACCGTTCCATGTTCTAGGAGAGAGATTTCAAAAGTTGTGAGAATATTTTTAGCAAAGGAGGAAAAGACTCAAAAGTGAGTCTGAAGAAGGGTCCCGACCCAAGACGTCACCTATCCATGTTCTCCCGAGATGCTGCCTGACTCGCTGAGTTACTCCAGCACTCTTGTGTCTATCTTTGGTATAAAAACAGCATCTGCGGTTCCTTTTGCTGACACAAAATATACTACCTGCAAGTCATGGGAAATATAACCGGACAGGCGCAGTGGACGGACAGAACCTTTTTCCCGGGCTGGAAATGTCAAAGACTGGAGGGCACAGCTTTAAGGGGCAAGGGGCAAAGTTCAAAGGAGATGTGTGAAGCATTTTTTTTAATATATGAGGGAGTGGGTGCCTGGAACACACTACCAGGGGTGGTGGTGGAGGCAAATATGATAGTGACATTTAAGAGGCTTTAGACAGGCGCATGGGTATACAGGGAATGAAGGGGTATGGGTCAAGTGCAGGCAGAGGAGATTAGTTTAAGGTGACATCATGTTTGGCACAGACTTTGTGTGCTTGTTCCTGTGCTGTACTGCTCTATGATCTGTGTTTTAAATTCTACAGGGCCTGTCCCACTTGCGTGTCCTTGGCATGCAAATTACGCGACCTCGTGGTCGCGTTGAGGCGCACGGGCATCGTCTGCAGAGAGTAGTTATCCATTTAGCACTATAAAATGGTGCAATATTGGGGTGGCATGGTGGTGCAGCGGTAGAGTTGTTGCCTTGCAGCGCCAGAGACCCGGGTTCGATCCTGACTTGAGGTGCTGTCTATACATTCTCCCTGTGACCACGTGGGTTTTCTCTGGGTGCTCCGGTTTCATCCCACACTGCAAAGACTGCACAGGTTTGTCGGTGAATTGGCTCCGGTAAAAAAAAGTTGTAAATTGTTCCCTAGTATGGTGTTAGTGTGCAAGGTGATTGCTGTTCAGCGCTGACTCGGTGAGCTGAAGGGCCACACTGTATATCTAAAGTCTAAAGTGTAATACAACAACACACCAACAGCATCTGAGGTCAGGATTCGACCTGGGTCTCTGGTGCTATGTGGCAGCAGCTCTACCCACTGTGCCACAGTGCCAACCTGGAGATATAATACTTATCTAAGAGATATTTTGTCTCATCTCACTCTCATGGAAACTTCGAATATCTACTACCTCTTCATTAATTCTGCTTGAGCAATAATTGATCTTTATTCACTCACCACATTCAACGTCAAACCTTATAATGTTTCAAAGAGCATTTGGACAAGTACATGGATCGGAAAGGTTCAGAGGGATTATGGGCCAAATGTGGGCAAGTGGGACTAGCTCACGTTGGCACGTGGTCAGCATGGATGAGTTGTACCGAGAGGCCTGTTTCCATGCTTAAAAAAACATTCGAATAACTTTTGAAATCTCCCTCTCAGAAGATAGAATGGTATAGCACGGCAACAGGCCCTTCGGCCCACAATGTTGCTGCCGAACATGAAGCTAATCTCCACTCCCTGCACTTGATCCATATCCCTCCATTCCCTGCCTGTCCATGTGCCTATACAAAAGCCTCTCAAACACTGCAATCGTATCTATCTCCACCACCACCCCCTGACAGCGTGTTCCAGGCACCCGCCACTCTCCGTGTAAAAAACTCGCCCCGCACATCTCGTTTACACATTTCTTCTCTCACCTTAAAACTATGTCTTCTACTCTTTGCCACTTCCACCCTGGGGAAAAAAGGTTATGTCTGTCTGTGTTTCTCATCATTTTATATACTTCTATAAGGTCTCACTTCAACCTCCGACATTCCAGGGAGAACAAACCACATTTGCCCAACCTCTTCTTATGGCTAAGAAAGACACAAAGTGCTGGAGTAACTCAGCGGGTCAGGCAGCCTCTGTGGAGAAAAGGGAATAGGTGACTTTTCGGGTCGAGACCCTCCTTTCAGACTGAGAGTCAGGGGAGAGGGAAACGAGAGATGTAAAAAGGCACAGGGAACGAGATGGATGAAAGATATGCAAAAGGTCAAATCAAAGCAAGCAACGATGATCAAGGAAAGGTGGAGCCCACAATGGTCCATTGTTGGCTGTGGGGAAGGTGATAATGAGGTGTAGCTAATGCCCTCTAATCCAGGCAGCAATATACTGATAAAGTGCAAATAACAGTATTGGCTAGTAAAGTTCAGTGTTATGTCCGAGCCAGGTTTAATAGCCTGATGGCTGTGGGGAAGTAGCTATTCCTGAACCTGGTCGTTACAGTCTTCAGGCTCCTGTACCTTCTACCTGAAGGTAGTAGGGAGATGAGTGTGTGGCCAGGATGGCGTGGGTCCTTGATGATGCTGCCAGCCTTTTTGAGGCAGCGACTGCGATAGATCCCCTCGATGGAAGGGAGGTCAGAGCCGATGATGGACTGGGCAGTGTTTACTACTTTTTGTAGTCTTTTCCTCTCCAGGGCACTCAAGTTGCCGAACCAAGCCACGATGCAACCGGTCAGCATGCTCTCTACTGTGCACCTGTAGAAGTTAGAGAGAGTCCTCCTTGACAAACCGACTCTCCGTAATCTTCTCAGGAAGTAGAGGCGCTGATGTGCTTTCTTAATAATGGCATCATTGTTCTCGGACCAGGAAAGATCTTCAGAGATGTGCACGCCCAGGAATTTGAAGCTCTTGACCCTTTCAACCATCGACCCGTTGATATAAACGGGACTGTGGGTCCCCATCCTACTCCTTCCAAAGTCCACAATCAGTTCCTTGGTTTTGCTGGTGTTGAGGGCCAGGTTATTGTGCTGGCACCATATGGACAGTTGCTCGATCTCTCTTCTATACTTGTGATAAAAGGCCGAAACACCCAGTGACGTTGAGGTACACAACTGAAGATGTGTCTGATTGGTAGCAAAATCACCTCGTGGTCACCCCCAAGAATACCAGGTGTCAGTGGTGGTGAAGAACCTTAGGGATTGTAACATCCAGTCCTACTAATCAATATGATCTGATCGGATCGCATGCTTGTCACTGTACCCCGATACACGTGATGACGACAAACCGAACCCCCCTAATCTTGAACCGAAGCACACTCGCAAAGGGCCGAGTGGCCTTTTCCCTGGAGTATTTGCATGTACATATATAAATCCCATGCACCATACGATACGATAGAACTTTATTTATCGCAGGAGGGAAGTTGATCTGCCAACCGTCATAAAACACACAAAATACTTGAAGCATGAAATTAAAGTGACGAGTGGAAAGGATTGGGGATGTGCAAAGATTGGGGCGGGTGGGGAGGGGGGGAGGGGGGAGGTTAGTCAGTTTACCCCACAACAGGAGGGGAGGAGTTGTACAGTTGTACATGTGTATAACATCATTGTGCATGAGCTGGGCGCACGTGGATGCAATAAAATAATTAGCAGATGATCTGAAGAAGTCCATGTCTCTCAGAGTTTCATTACCACTTTGCAACACGATCCTTCAATTAACACAACTTCAAATAAGACTGAGAGTTTTGGAGTCCACATGTGGTAAGTGTTTTCAAGGAATTCCGAAGAACACTATATTTCACTTGGGCAGCTTACAGCCCAGCGGTATGAGGTTTGATTTCGCTAACTTCAAGTAACCCTTGCATCCCCTCTCTCTCCATCCCTACCCCATGCGGGTCGTCCTATGCTTAGTTTCACTGTTTGTATCCACTGGTTATCACCTTCTCCTCAGCCAACAATGAACCATTGTGGACTCCACCTTTCCTTGATCATCGCTGCTGGCTTTGATTTGTCCTTTTGCATACCTTCCATTCAATTGTTCCTTGCACCTTTCCATATCTCTAGTTTCCCTCTGCCCTGACACAGTCTGAAGAACAGATGCTGGCCTGACCCGCTGAGTTAAGTAAGTAAGTAAGTAAGTAAGTTTATTGGCCAAGTATTCACATACAATGAATTTGCCTTGGTGCTCCGCCCACAAGTAACAACAGTGACAGTTACGAATGACTCAGAAAACACTAAACATTAATAATAATAAAACATTAATGATAAAACACCATTGATCAAGTATGTGAACCAACAAAATACCAGATCAAAGGGAGGCTACAGATTTTTGGCTGTTGAGTAGAGCAACTACTCGTGGATAAAAAACTGTTTTATGTCTGGCTGTGGCAGCTTTGACAGTCTGGAGTCGCCTTCCAGAGGGAAGTGATTCAAAGAGTTTGTGGCCAGGGTGAGAGGGTCAGAGATGATCTTGCCCTCTCGCTTCCTGGCCCTTGCAGTGTACAGTTCATCAATGGAGCATACTCTAGCATTTTGTGACTAGCCAAGACATTGATGGGCCAAATGGCCTCATTCTTCTTCTAGCACTTATGACATCACCTTATGTCTTTTGACCCTAGACAACAGTGAAAGCTCAACCGTTCTAAACTTCCCATCATGGTTGAATTAAAGTCTTTGCAAATCTTTGCAACATCCGACTATCCAGCGGGCTTACGTCAATACCTGCTTGCATGGTCAAAGCAAACGGTGGAAATGGGGAACAATGGGTATATTCCTTGGACATAGATATTGCAGAGTCAGCAATCTTCTCCTGTGCCTCTCCAATGGATGCAAGCGTACAGGCATCACATCACACATGCTCCCAACAACACGGTTACACCAAAATTAACGGCTGGACAAGATTCTGGCTTCAAGTGATTTTCCAAAGTTACTCCTTCTGTCCATTATATTTAAGCTTAGCATGGAAACAGGCCCCACAGAGTCCTCGCTGACCGTCGATCAACCATTCACACATGTTCCATGTTATCCCACTTTCTCATCCACTCCCTTCATATTAGGGGCAATTTTACAGAGGCCAATACATGGGATAAATACATCTACTGACCATCAACCAGCCATCTACACAATAATCCTACATCAATCCCAGTTTTTATTACGCGCACACTTCAATCAACTCCACTGGTGTTATACCACTCATCTACACACTGGAGGCAATTTACAGGGAGCCGATTAACCTACAAAACCCCACCCGCATGTCCTTGGATGTGGGAGGAAACCAGAGAACCCGGAGGAAACCCACGTGGTCACAGGGAGAATGTGCAAACTCCACACAGACAGCAGCCATAGTGAGGATCGAACAAACCCGGGTCTCTGACACCGTGAGGCTGTAGCTGCACCACTGTATGGCAACTGTAGTTTACTCTCAGATTCACAGTTGCCAATTGCTTCTACACATGATCATTTGTGCTACGGGTGCTGTCTGTACAGAGTTTGTACTTTCTCCCCGTGACTGCGTGGGTTTTCTCCTGGTGCTCCGGTTCCTTCCACATTCAAAGACACATGGTTTGCAAGGTTAATTGCTTCCGTAAATAGTCCCCAGTGCGTAGGATAGTGCTGGTGCAGAGGTGATCGCTGGTCATCCGAATGACACGGAACATGTGGGCTGAAGGGTCTGTTTTTGACATTGGATCTCTAAATTAAACTACCTAAGTGGTTTGGTGTCAATGACTTGACCTCAACCTTCCCTGGTGTAGACCATAATACCTTGGAGGCAAATATGCCATTCAATAAAATGAAGGTCAGTAGACAATAGACAATAGGTGCAGGAGTAGGCCATTCGGCCCTTCGAGCCAGCACCACCAAGGGTCGGCTAATCTTGGCCTCAATCCCAATTTTCCTCTCTCCCTTAACTTGCTGACATTCCAAAAATCTATCTCGGGGTGGAGAATTCAAAGAATCACGATGCTCCAAGGGAAAGAAAATTACCTCATCTCCTTCTTATACTGAGAGGGAGGGAGAATTAAGAGGGACTTTGGGCAACTTTTTTGCCCCAAAGACCCCTCGGGGCACGAAGGCTGAAGTTGGCCGGGCGAGGAGAGGGACGACGGTTCGCTGACGATCCGGACGGGAGGCGACGGCTGGAGGCCCTGCAGCAGCCTGGGGCTCGCCTGGATCGGGCACCGCTCCAGAAGACCGAGTGCCCGGACCGGACTACACGTTGAAAGCGGTGCAAAAACCTGGCAACTCTTGCACGCGGTCACAGTGGACTATTTCTGTACACTTTGTACTAATCGGGGATGGTGCATGGTTATGGCAATACTTTAGAGAACTGTATGCAAAAAATGGATTTCACTGTACGTCCGTACGTATATGTTTGTGATAATAAAGAACCATTTAACGCACAGAGGGTAGTCCGTATCTGGAATGTGCTGCCAGGGTAGCTGTAGAAGTGGATACAACCATGACTCTTAAAAGCCAATTGGGCAAATATAGATAGGAAGGGATTAGAAAGCTATGGGCCAAATAATTGATGGTATTTATCTGTAGTATTACCTGATTTGATTTGGATAACATGTAATACAAATCTTTTCCACTGTACCTCGGTACATGTGACAGTCAAAATCTAAATCAAAGACAAATGGGACTTGCCTAGTAAGCCAACTTGGTTGCATGGACAAGGTGGGCCGAAAGGTCTGTTCCCTGCTGTATAGCTCGAGGATGAGCCTTGGCCTGGATAGAGTGGATGTGGAGAGGATGTTTTCCACCAGTGAGAGAGTCTAGGAGCAGAGGGCACAGCCTCAGAATTAAAGGACGTACTTTAGAAAGGAGATGAGGAGGAATATATTTCACAGAGGGTGATGACTCTGGAATTCATTGCCACAGACAGCGGTGGAGGCTCAGTCATTGGGTATTTATAAAGTTGATAGGTTCTTGATTAGTAAGGGTGTCAAGGGTTCATGGGAGAAGCAGGAGAATGGGATTGAGAGGGAAGATAGATCAGCCATGATTGAATGGCAGAATGGACTCGATGGGCCGAATGGCCAAATTCTGCTCCAGTGACTCCCCCATGGAGTGAAACATTCTCCAGCATGGCTTCACCAAGCCTCATTGAATCTTAAGAGCAGCTGATGTTATTCTTAACGTGATTGAGTACAGGCTCGACCTGCGTAATCTTTCCTTATGAGGCAACTCCAATACAGTGGGGAGTCCGGGTTTATTCTGGTAATAAATGATATCATAACTAACCTCCCATCAGCAATTAAAACACGGGCTTGAACAAACAGCTTTCCTATGCAACAAGAACTTGGAAACTGCGCCCCTCTTAGGGGTTTTATGACATACATTTTCCAAGCATGAAGGATTGCTCCATTTGCCGCAAAAAAAGAACCTCATGAAAATAAGCGAAACACAAAGTGCGGAAAAACTCAGCGAGTCAGGCTGTATCTGTAGTATCAATGGGCCAACGATGTTTTGGGTCGGGATTCATTTCTCAATCAATGTCAGTAAAAAAATAAATTGCTGGTCATTAGCACATTGGTAATTATGGTTGCTCTATGCATATTGATAGTTATACAGTCATACAACACAGAAACAGGCCCCTCAGTCCAACTTGTCCATGCCAATCAACTTGCCCATCTACACGTCCCAATAGACAATAGACAATAGGTGCAGGACAATGAGCCAGCACCGCCATTCAATGTGATCATAGCTGATCATCACAATCTGTACCCCGTTCCTGCCTTCTCCCCATATCTCTTCACTCCTCTATCTTTAAGAGATCTATCTAACACTCTC
>CM075977.1:259014199-259070731 GCA_038087875.1 Malacoraja senta | reverse complement strand
ATCAACAACTATCGAGCGGTCCTGACCTACTATCTATCTCATTGGAGACCACGTACCTTTGATCATATTTTATCTTGCACTAAATGTTATTCTCTTCACCCTGTGGACGGCCCGATTTGTAATCACATATAATATTTCCGCTGACTGGTTAGCACACTATAAATTATTTTATGCGTGTCGGTGACACGTGACAGGTACATGGATAGGTCAGGTTTAGAAGGGTAATGGGCCAAAAGCAGACAGATAGGACTAGGTAGATGGGGCATGTTGGTCAGTGTGGGCAAGTTGGGCCGAAGGGCCTGTTTCCACGGTGTATGATTCTACGACTGCTACAGGCATTGAGTCATACAGCACGGAAACAGGCCCATCTGTCCTTGCCGTCCAAGTTGCCCATCCTAGTCAGTCCCACGTGCCACGTTTGACCCACATTCCACCCATGTTGGAAATGTCAAATGGCTAGATGGCAAAGTTCCATGGTGAGAGGAGCAAAGCTTCAAGTAGATGTAGGAATGTTTTTTACAGACCGTGGTGGGTGCCTGGAATGTGCTGCTGGGGGTGGTGGTGGCGGTAGTTACAATAGTATCTTTTAAAGCGCTTTTAGATGGGCACATGTATGTGCAGGGAATGGAAGGATATGGATCACGTGCAGGCAGCGGGGGTTAGTTTAACTCGGCATCATGTTCGGCTGCACACTGTGGGACGAAGGGCCAATTCCTGTGCTGTACTGTTCGATATTCTATGTCCATATTCATCCAACCCATTCCTATCCATGTACCTATCAATTGCCATTTAAACATTGTTACTGCACCTGTCTCAAACTACCTTCTCTGGCAGCTCGTTCCATACACCCACCACCCTTTGTGTGGAAAAAGTTGCCTCTCAGGTTCCTATTAAATCATGTCCTTCTCACTTAAACCTATGACTTCTGGTTCTTAATTCCCCGACCTTACCCCTAGGTAAAAGATTCTGTACATTCTATGGAGTCATACAACATGGAAACCGGCCCTTCCCTCTTTCTTCCTCGTCCCTCCTTGGCGTGGACGCATTTGTCCCGCGATCTTCCATCCTCCCAATACCCCGGTTCCTTTCCCCGTGCAGTGGATGTGCTCATAAGACATAGGAGAAGAATTAGGCCATTCGGCCCATCAAGTCTACTCCGCCATTGAATCATGGCTGATCTATCTTTCCCTCTCAACCCCACTCTCCTGCCTTCTCCCCATAACCTAAGACACCTTTACTGATCAATTGCCGTTTTTAACATTTCTGTTGACGTCCTCCACAGCCATCTGTGATTATAAATTCCACAGGATCACCAAGCTCTGGCTAAAGGAATTCCTCCTCATCTTCATTCCAAAGATATGTCCTTCTATTCTGAGGCTGTGCCCTCTGGTTCCTAGACTCTCCCACTAGTGGAAACATCCTCTCCACATCCACTCTATCCAGGCCTTTCAATATTAATTTAGTTTAGTTTATTGTCACGCGTACCGAGGTGCAGTGAAAAACTTTTGTTGCATGCTAACCAGTCAGTGGAAAGACTATACACGATGGCATCTCATAAACCTCCTCTGGACCATTTTAAGCTCCACCGCATCCCCCCACAGATATGGGGCCCAAAACTCGACTAATATAAGCTTTGAGCTTCTTGACTCCTGTTGCAACTAACCTCATCTGGGCAAGTGGAAACTATTCCATCACCAAGACAGACACAAAATTCTGGAGTAACTCATCGGGCCAGGCAGCATCTCTGGAGAAAAGGAATAGGTAACTTTTTGGGTGGAGACCCTTCTTCAGACTGAGAGGAGTTCAGGGGAGAGGGAACCGAGAGATATGAAAAAGGTACAGGACAAATTAATGAAAGATATGCCATTAATTTGACAGATCAAAGCCAGCTACGTTGATCAAGGAAAGGTGGAGCCCACAATGGTCCATTGTTGGTGTAAAGAAAAAAATACTTGAAGTTAGAGAAATCAATATTCATACCGCTGGGCTGTAAGAGGTGAGGAGCTGTTCCTCCAATTTGCGTTTGGGCTCACTCTGACAATGTTTAGTTTAGTTTAGAGATACAGCGCGGAAACAGGCCCTTTGGCCATCCGAGTCCACATCGACCTGAGAGTGGTGAATCTGTGGAATTCTCCGCCACAGACGGTAGTTGAGGCCAGTTCATTGGCTATATTTAAGAGGGAGTTAGATGTGGCCCTTGTGGCTAAAGGGATCAGGGGGTATGGAGAGAAGGCAGGTACAGGATACTGAGTTGGATGATCAGCCATGATCATATTGAATGGCTCAAAGGGCCGAATGGCCTACTCCTGCACCTATTTTCTATGTTTCTATGTTTCCATGGCCAGCGATCCTCCCACATTAACATTGCACTACACATACTAGGGACTATTTACTTTTATACTGAGCCAATTAACCTACAAACCTGTACGTCTTTGGAGTGAGTGAGAAACCGAAGACCTTGGATAAAACCCACGTGGTCACGGGGAGAAGGTACAAACTCCATACAGACAGCACCCGTAGTTGGGATCGACCCCGACTCAGTCTCTGGCGCTGAAAGCACTGCAAGGCAGCAACTCTACCGCTGAGCCACCGAGCAGCCCTGTTGGCAGTGGGGAAGGTGATAATGAGTAATACAAACAGGGAACCTCAGCAGGAAGACAGTGAAACTACTACGACGACCAGGGTGGGAGAGGGATGGAGAGAGAGGGAGGGCAGGGGTTACTTGAAGTTAGAAAAAATCAAATTCATACCCCTGGGTTGTAAGTGGCCCAAGCAAAATATGAGGTGCCGTTCCTCCAATTTGTATTCCAAGTTGTTCCTTGGAGAACAGTGTCGTCAAACTGTTTTTCCCTCCCCCAACCCCGGAATACTTGGGATATTATTCATCCCATGTAAAGATTGCTTGACTTTAAAAGTCCTTTGATTTCTCTAAGCACACGGCTCTGATTTGGGATTTTAATTAAATATGGCAGTCAGCTTAAATGGCCATGACAGACCAATGATAATCAGGCCGGGAGATGTGCTTTGAAACAGCTTCGGAATAGTTTTGAAATGGTCTCAACGTTCAAACAAAATCAAAGGCGATGAGAAACTAATTGGAATCGTTACAGGTAATCCTTCACTACTCACCACGGCAAACTGTTGTATACATTCGCACAGCCCTGGTCTCTAACCTCCCTCTGGAATATCATCACACCAGCTGTTCAGCACAGAATCTCCTTTGATGTTAACATCAGTGAGTTCAATTTGTCGAGCGCTATTATGCATCTTGCACCAGTCAGTCTGTGCAATCAGACTATCTGAAGACCAGACGAGACTCACAAAGACTAACCCTTTCCTCTGCCCCCTCGCACTTTGCACCCCTTTCCCCCTGCCCACCCTTCGTCCCCCATCCCCATCCCCCTCCATCCTTTCTCCTCCCCATCCCCCTTTCTACCTCCTGTTTACCTTTCCACACCCCTCTCCCACCTTCCCCCTCTTCCCCTCATTTCTCCTTTCCCACCTTCCCCTCTTCCCCTCATTCCTCCTTTCCCACCTTCCCCTCTTTCCTCTTTTCCCACCTTCCCTCTCCCTAGCCACCCTTTCGCTCCATCTTTCTCCTCCTCCACTCTCTTCTCCCTTCCCCCCCCTCCCCCCCTCCTTTCTGCTCTCCCTACCCCCCCCCCTCCTCTCTCCTTTCTGCTCCACCGCTCCTGTCCTTTACACCCCAGCGGTATGAACATTGACTTCTCCAACTCCAAATAGCCCTTGCTTTCCCTCTCTCTCTCTCCATCCCCTCCCCCTTCCCAGTTCTCCCACCAGTCTTGCTGTCTCCGATAGGGTTGCCAACTTTCTCACTCCCAAATAAGGGACAAGAGGTCAAAATAAGGGACAAATTCCCGACGGCAATTCGTTGCCCGACTCTGCCGTGTCTGGGTGAATGATGAGTTGGCCCGGGTGCTGGACTGTACACAAAGCCCAGCCGGCGGGCCAGCTGAGGAGTTTTGGCCCCGGCATCACATCCAACTCATGAACCGATGATCGACCATGTGGTGGAGGTGTCGGTTGTAAGCGAAGGTCCGAAGGTCGGACAGCTGGCCGGGCTGCCGACCACTGGGGCCACGGGCGAGGCGCTGCTGCTGCTGCTGCACTCCATGGGCTGCACTACGTCGGGACGAGTGAGGCGGGGCCTGACGAGGCGCTCCGACCCGACAGTCCCCTCGACCCGAGTAGAAGCAGCCAAATACGGGACAAGGAGCGGTCCCGTACGGGACAAACCAATTTAGCCCAAAATACGGGATGTCCCGGCTAATACTGGACAGTTGTCAACCCTAGTCTCCAACTACATTCTATCTCTGTCCCACCCTCTCCCCTGACATCAGTCTGAAGAAGGGTCTCGACCCAAAACGTCACCCATTCCTTCTCTCCAGAGATGCCGCCTGTCCCGCTGAGTTCCTCCAGCATTTTGTGTCTACCTTCGATTTAAACCAGCATCTGCAGTTCTTTCCTACACAGAAAGTTTAATGGAGATGTGCGAGTCAAGATTTTTACAGAGTGGCAGGGGCCTGGAACGCATTACCAGGGATGGTGATGGAGGCAGATACGATAGCGTTGTTTAAGGAGATTTTAGATAGGCACATGGAAGTACAAGGAATAAAGGGATATCGGCAGATGAGATCAGTTTAAGTTTGTATCATGTTTGACACAGATGTTGTGGGCTAAAGAGCCTGTTCCTGTGCTGTGCTGTTCTATATTCTATGTTTAATCTGTGTACTATCTAAATGGCGTCAAGTTGGGAAAAGAGGAAGTACAACGGGATCTGGGGGTCCTTGTACATCAGTCTATGAAAGTAAGCATGCAGGTACAGCAGGCAGTGAAGAAAGCGAATGGCATGTTGGACTTTATAACAAGAGGAATCGAATATAGGAGCAAAGAGGTCCTTCTGCAGTTGTACAGAGCCCTAGTGAGACCACACCCTGGAGTATTGTGTACAGTTTTGGTCCCCTAATTTGAGGAAGGACATTCTTGCTATTGAGGGAGTGCAGCGTAGGTTTACAAGGTTAATTCCCGGGATATGCTGAGAGAATGGAGCAGCTGGGCTTGTACACTCTGGAGTTTAGAAGGATGAGAGGCGATCTCATTGAAACATATAAGATTGTTAAGGGCTTGGACACGTTAGAGGCAGGAAACATGTTCCCGATGTTGGGGGAGTCCAGAACCAGGGGCCACACACACAGTTTAAGAATAAGGGGTGAGCCATTTAGAACGGAGACGAGGAAACACTTGTTCTCACAGAGAGTGGTGAGTCTGTGGAATTCTCTGCCTCAGAGGGCGGTGGAGGCAGGTTCTCTGGATGCTTTCAAGAGAGAGCTAGATAGGGCTTCTCTCATGTGTGACCAAACATAGAGTGAAAAGCTTTGTTTCGCATGCTGTCCAATCAGCCCAGATAACCCATACACAGATACAATATGGGGTGGGAGATTGCAACCTTCACGTGGTTTCAACGAATGCAGTCAACCTGGCATGCACAATCAAATAAGATCAAATATAACAAGTTGTCCTGCAACTTTAGGCTGTGCACGCCATACGCAAGAAGAAGAAGAAGATACAACACAGATATAAAAGAGTGAAGCTAATAAGTGCAGAATATAGTTCTCAGCTATTGTAACGCATCAATGCCAGAGACAGAGCCTAGTGGCTGCAAAGGGGTAGAGGTGAATCGGACAGTACCCTAGCTTATGGAGGGACCTTTCACAAGCCTAATAACAGAGGGGTAGAAGTCTGGTGGTGCTCGCTTTCAAGCTTCTGTACCTTCTGCCAGACGGGAGCGGAGAGAGGAAGGAATGTCCGGGGTGGGACAAGTCTCTGATTAAGTTGGCTGCTTTTCCACCATCCACTTCCACCTCTCCCCAACTAGTCTCGGCGTCCTGGCGAGGAATATGGTATATGTATTCGGTTAAAGGCAAGTTGTTAATTCACTACCTGTTTGCGTTTCCAGAAGGAATTCTGTTGTTTGTTGCTAAATAGATCTATTTTTACTGTGATCCGCCCAATTATTTGCCAAGGAAAAACAAAATAGTTGATTCTTTCCCAAGTTCACTCACACCCTTAGGAGTTTGAACTCTAACTCCTAAGGGTGTGAGCGACGATGGCCGCACAGCGGTCGGCTGCCTGCCCCTTTTCCGGGGTTACGTCCGTGCCCGCGTGTCCCTAGAGAGGGAACACGCGGTGTCCACGGGGACTGTGGAGGCCTTCTGTGAACGCTGGTCACCGCAGGAGGTTGAATATATTATAGATAAAAATGTTAATATTTTAATTTGATAATTTTGTTTAAGTGTTTTTTTAAATTGTGTGAGCTTTCTACCCTCCCTTGTAAATTGTACATTTGTTTAAAAATCTAATAAAAAACATTTACGGAAAAAAAAAGGGTGTGAGCGAACTTGGGAAAGAATCAACTATTTCGTTTTTCCTTGGCAAATAATTGGGCGGATCACAGTTCCTCGGTGCCTGTCTGAACCGCTGACCCATTCCTTCTCTCCAGAGATGCCGCCTGTTCCTCTGAGTTACTCCAGCATATTGTGTTTATGAACTGCTGGCTCTTTCGGTTTTTTATTTGTGTGAACGCTGGAATTTCGTCACGGGAGCAGGCCATTCAGCCCATTGAACATGGTGCGATATGCAGGGAAACACAGCTGACCTGTGACCTAACTCCATAAGGAGGCACAGGGGCGCAGCTGCAGAATTGCTGCCTTAACAGGGCCAGAGATCCAGGTTTGATCCTGACATAGAAACATAGAAAATAGGTGCAGGAGTAGGCCATTCGGCCCTTCGAGCCTGCACCGCCATTCAATATGATCATGGCTGTTCATCCAACTCAGTATCCTGTACCTGCCTTCTCTCCATACCCCCTGATCCCTTTAGCCACAAGGGCCACATCTAACTCCCTCTTAAATATAGCCAATGAACTACCTTCTGTGGCAGAGAATTCCACAGATTCTCTGTGTAAAAAAATGTTTTTCTCATCTCGGTCCTAAAAGACTTCCCCCTTATCCTTAAACAGTGACCCCTTGTTCTGGACTTCCCCAACATCGGGAACAATCTTCCTGCATCTAGCCTGTCCAACCCCTTAAGAATTTTGTAAGTTTCTATAAGATCCCCCCTCAATCTTCTAAATTCTAGCGAGTACAAGCCGAGTCTATCCAGTCTTTCTTCATATGAAAGTCCTGCCATCCCAGGAATCAGTCTGGTGAACCTTCTCTGTACTCCCTCTATGGCAAGAATGTCTTTCCTCAGATTAGGAGACCAAAACTGTACGCAATGCACTGTACTGACTACAGTGCTGTCTGTACGGAGTTGGTACGTTCTCCCTTTAACCGTGTGGGTTTTCTCCTGGTGCACCAGCTTCCTCCCACACTCCATAGACGTGCAGGTTTGTACGTTAATTGGCTTCTGTAAATTTGTAAATTGTCCCTGGTGTGTAGGATAGTGTTAGTGATTTGGGTTGATCGCTGGGCGGCGCAGACTCTGTGGGCCGAAGGGTTTGTTTCTGCGCTGTATCTTTAAAGTCCAAGGACATGCAGTAGGTATAAGGTGGGAGGGGAGAGATTTAATAGGAATTTGAGGAACACTTTTAACACACATAGGGGGGTGGGTATATATATAACGAGCTGCCAGATGAGGTAGTTGAGGCTGGTGATAAACAACATTGAAAAGACATTTAGACAGGTAACTGGACAGGAAAGGTTTGGAGGGATATGGGCCAAACGCGGGCAGATGGGACTGGGGTGTAGATGGTCGGCATGGGTATGTTGGGCTGAAGGGCCTGTTTCCGGGCTGTATATGACTCTATAACTCAGAAAGACCCAAACTTCACTACACCTTTGAGAAAAAATTTTCATTCACAAACTTTAAAATGAGTAACTTCAGTTCGAGCACATGGACAGGATAGTAACCTCGCACTAGATTTGAGAGCAAGACAAGAATCCACAAACTGAGACACAAACAGTGAAGAGTTTGTGGGATAAACTGCAAGCTTTTGAAGTCCAATCCAGTTCGTCTCAATTGCTGCAGCAATTTATCCGTAATCTCTATCAATTCACTCTTCTTGTTCCATTCTGGGCAGTAATATTTAATGTATACAGTTCATACACTGTGAGATGGCACCATAGGATCATAAGACATAAGAGCAGAATTAGGCCATTTGAGTTTACACCAGCTTTCGTCCATGGGTGATCTATTTTTCCCCTCTCAACCCCATTCTCCTGCCTTCGCTCTGTAACCTTTGACACCCTTACTAATCAACAACATATCAATCTCCGCTTTTAAAGTACCCAATGATGGCCTCCACTGCCGTCTGTGGGAATGAGATCCACAGATTCACCGTCCTCAGGCTAAAGAAATTCCTCCTCATCTCCTTTCTACAGTATTGTGTTAAAGAAGGAACTGCAGATGCTGGAAAATCGAAGGTACACAAAAATGCTGGAGAAACTCAGCGGGTGCAGCAGCATCTATGGAGCTGTGTAAAAAGTCTGAAGAAGGGTTTCGGCCCGAAACGTTGCCTATTTCCTTCGCTCCATAGATGCTGCTGCACCCGCTGAGTTTCTCCAGCATTTTTGTGTACCTTCCTTTCTACAGTACGTCCTTTTATTCTGAGGCTGTGCCCTCTGGTCGTAGACTTTCCCACCAGCGGAAACATCCTCTCCACAGGTGTCAGAGGTTATGGGGAGAAGGCAGGAGAATGGGGTTAGGAGGGAGAGATAGAATGGCGGAGTGGACGATGGGCCCAATGGCCTAATTCTGCTCCTATTCCTTGTGATATTTATGACTCTATCCAGTCCGTTCATTATTCATGCCTCTTACGCTTTACCTATGCTGTCCTGCGGTGGAAGGGTGGGGTGTAGATCTCGATTGCAGAAATCTCGGTCTGTGCAACACTCGATCGCTCTC
This sequence comes from Malacoraja senta, assembly GCA_038087875.1. NCBI lineage: Eukaryota > Metazoa > Chordata > Chondrichthyes > Rajiformes > Rajidae > Malacoraja > Malacoraja senta. The sequence goes on along the minus strand of CM075977.1, from coordinate 259,061,806 downwards.
CGTTGCGATGACTTGGGTGTGTCCTAAACCGGAAAAGGAGGAAGAGTGAATTAGAAAGTGTAAACATGGTGGGAACATTCACGTCTTTTGAAAAAAGATTCCTTCCTCATTCTGTTTAAGAAGGAACTGCAGATGCTGGAAATAGGCGACGTTTCGGGTCAAGACCCTTCTTCAGACTGAGGAAGGGTCTCGACCCAAAACGTGGCCTATTTCCTTCGCTCCATAGATGCTGCCTCACCCGCTGGGTTTCTCCGGCATTTTTGTCTACCTTCTTCATTCTTCTCTTTCTATCTGTCTTGGTTTAGCTTCAGAGGTGCTTCATGGAAACGGGCCCTTAGGCCCACCAAGTCCACGCTGTGTCCACTTCTCACTGCTACCGTCGTGCAGGAGCTACAGAAGCCTGAAGTCACACACAGAGTCAGCCGCAGATACTTTCCTACAGCCATCGTGTTCCTGAACCGACCTGCGCAACTGGAGACGAGGAAACACTTTTTCTCACAGAGAGTGGTGAGTCTGTGGAATTCTCTGCCTCAGAGGGCGGTGGAGGCAGGTTCTCTGGATGCTTTCAAGAGAGGGCTAGATAGGGCTCTTAAAAATAGCGGAGTCAGGGGATATGGGGAGAAGGCAGGAACGGGGTACTGATTGGGGATGATCACCCATGATCACATTGAATGGCGGTGCTGGCTGGAAGGGCCGAATGGCCTACTCCTGCACCTATGGTCTATTGTCTATTGTCAACCCTAATGCGACCACAACCATGGACTTGTTTTCTAATCATTTAGTTTAGCTTAGTTTAGAGATACACACGGAAACAGGGCCATCGACCCATCGTGTCCGCGCCGACCATCGATCACCGGCTCACACTAGTTCTACCTTATTCTACTTCCGCATCCACTCCCTACACGTGAGAGGCGATTTACAGAAGCTAATTAACCTACAAAACACGTACGTCTTTGGGATGTGGAGGGGAAAACTGGAGCACCTGGAGGAAACCCACGCGGCCCTAGGGAGTACGTGCAAACTCCACACAAACAGGATCATACCCGGGTCACTGGGGCTGTGAGGCGGCTGCTCTGCCCGCTGTGCCACCATTTACAACTACCGCCACACTCAGTCATCCTTTCCCTTCTTAATATTCCAATGCAGACATATTTTCAGGAGAGTTGAGGGGATTTTCCAATAGGAATATGGAGAGGGGAACAATGATGTTTCTTCCCACCTGTTCCCAGGCAACTAAACATCCTATCACCGACTAGAGAGCCGTCCTGATCAACCATCTACATCATTGGAGACCACCGGACTATCTTTAATTGGACTTAACTGGATTTTATTTTGCACTAAACGCAATTCCCGTTATCCTGTATTTGCACACTATGTACAGCTTGATTGTAAACATAAAAACATAGACAATAGGTGCAGGAGGAGGCCATTCGGCCCTTCGAGCCAGCACCGCCATTCATTGTGATCATGGCTGATCGTCCCCTATCAATAACCCGTGCCTGCCTTCTCCCCATATCCCTTGATTCCACTAGCCCCAAGAGCTCTATCTAACTCTCTCTTAAATCCATCCAGTGACTTGGCCTCCACTGCCCTCTGTGGCAGGGAATTCCATAAATTCACAACTCTCTGGGTGAAAACGTTTTTTCTCACCTCAGTCTTAAATGACCTCCCTTTTATTCTAAGACGGTAAGCCATAGAAAATAGGTGCAGGAGGAGGCCATTCGGCCCTTCGAGCCAGCACCGCCATTCATTGTGATCATGGCTGATCGTCCCCTATCAATAACCCGTGCCTGCCTTCTCCCCATATCCCGTGACTCCACTAGCCCCTAGAGCTCTAATGGAAACATTGAAAATAGGTGCAGGAGGAGGCCATTCGGCCCTTCGAGCCATAATCATGTATAGTGCTTTCGCTGACTGGATACACTAAATGCAACCAAAGAGGTTTTACACTGGACATTTTCACTCTGACAATAATAAACTAAAAATTCTTTTTTTTTAGATCATACATCCTCAATGCACATTACCAATAAAAAAAAAGGGTATATCATTTATATTCAAATTCCTTCTACAGGCAATAACACTGGGCAGCTTACAACCCAGCTGTAATTTCAAGTAACCTTTGCATTCTCTCCCCTCCCCTCCCCTCCCCTCTCCTACCTTAACCATCTTACTGATTTCACTGTCCGCATCCTTGTAACCCTTCATTATCACTTCTTCCCCAGCCAACAATGGGGCCTTTATGGATTCCATCCTTCCATGTTGCCAGTTCATCCTGGCCTTTGCTTTCCTCCCAGTTCCCTCCCCTCTACTTTTAGTCTTGAGGAAGGGTGTCGAGCCAAACCCTCACCCATCCTTTTTCCTCCAGAGATGCTGGCTGACCTGCTGAGTAACCCCAGCACGTTGTGGTCTATCTTCAATAACACGCCGCATTCATTTCCCCATTCTTCGCTAGGTTCGTTTGTTTAAAATTGACTGGTTGCTTCTCTGTGCCCTTACCAGCCTAACATATCTCTCCGCTGGCAGGGTGACCAAAACCAAACACAATACTCCAAGGTTTCATGGTTGTTGTCACGGTGGAGCAGCGGTAGAGTTGCTGCCTTACAGCGCCAGAGACCCGGGTTCAATCCTGACTTTGGGCGCTGTCTGCATGGAGCTTGTACGTTCTCCCTGTGACCACGTGGGTTTTCTCCGGGTGCTCCGGTTTCCTCCCACACTCCAAAGAGGTACAGGTTTGTAGGTTAATTGGATTCTGTAAATTGTCCCTAGTGTGCAGGTGGGCGGTGGGACTCTGTGGCACGAAGGGCATGTCACCATGCTTTATCTCTAAAGTAAAGTGTAAGGTAGAACTAGTGTACGGGTGGCATTGGTCAGCATGGACCTGGTGGGCTGAAGGGCCTGTTTCCACACTGTATCTGAGTCTAAAATGTAAAGTAATGTCCGCAAGAGTCAGCACTGAGGGAAGACAGGTTGGGCACCATCCACAGAGTCAGAGTGATACAGTGCGGAAATAGGCCCTTCAGCCCGACTTGCCCACGCCGACCAACATGTCCCAGCGACACTAGTCCCACCTGCCTGCGTTTGGCCCATATCCCTCCAAACCTGTCCTATCCATGTACCTGTCTAATTGTTTCTTAAACGTTGCAATTATCCCTGCCTCAACTACCTCCTCCAGCAGTTCCTTCCATACACCCACCACCCTTTGTGTGAAAATGTTGCCCCTCAGGTTCTTATTAAATCTTTCCCCCCCTCACCATAAACCTATGTCCTCTGGTTCTTGATTCCCCCTACTCTGGGCAAGAGTTAACCCAACCTATTCTTCTCATGGTTTTGTACACCTCTATGAGATCGCCCCTCATCCTCCTTCGCTCCAAGGATCAAAGACTCTTAATAAAATGGCGAGTTGTCCTGAAGTCAATAAATTCCTAACAATTCTGCCTTCGAGTGGTCTGTGCAGTTTAACAAATCTGCCACAGCAAGAGAGGAACTACACGGTGTTCACACGTCAGGGGACCCTGCACTCTGTGAAGTTGTGGCAGTACATTCATTTACACATGAACACAATTACAGGTCAAAACCCTGAGCTGAAATCCTTCCTCTCTTCGCTCTTGTGTGATTTATGCGTCAGCGGATCTGTGTGAAATCTGGCTCCAGTCAGCGCGGATCAGATTGATTGCACCTGCCCGTGTGAAAGGGGAGTTTTATGATGTTCTGTTGCCACTAGTTTACACCAGGCGGGCCGGGGTTCCACACCGCTGCACGCCCTCAAGATTAACTGCTGCAAAGTGCGGCTACGGCCACTGGGCACAAGAGCGATGGTAACCACAGGGCTGAAGACCCACTTGCAGGTCCGAGTTCTGCAGATAGACGTACAATGCTGGAGGAACTCAGTGGGACAGGCAGCACCTCTGGAGAGAAGGAATGGAGACCCATCTTCAGGCTGCTCCACTGCGAAATCTCCTCAAGGTGTGCCTACTTTGAAGAGGTTTTCCTCCTCCCTCCGACCCTTCCTCTTCTTGCGTAGGGCGTGCACAGCCTAAAGTTGCAAGACAACTTGTTCTGTTTGATCCTCTGTTTGTGCACGCCAGGTTGATTGCATTCGCTGAAACGGGGTGAAGATTGCAATCTCCCACCCCCCCTCCGACCCTGAAGTAGGGTCTTGACCTGAAACGTCACCCATTCCTTCTCTCCAAAGATGCTGCCTGTCCCGCTCCAGCACGCTGTATCTATCTTTGGTATCAACCAGCATCTGCAGTTCCTTAGTTTAGTTTAGAAACATAGAAACATAGAAAATAGGTGCAGGAGGAGGCCATTCGGCCCTTCGAGCCAGCACCGCCATTCATCGTGATCATGGCTGATCGTCCCCTATCAATAACCCGTGCCTGCCTTCTCCCCATATCCCTTGACTCCACAAGCCCCTAGAGCTCTATCTAACTCTCTCTTAAATCCATCCAGTGATTTGGCCTCCACTGCCCTCTGTGGCAGGGAATTCCATAAATTCACAACTCTCTGGGTGAAAACGTTTTTTCTCACCTCAGTCTTAAATGACCTCCCCTTTATTCTAAGACTGTGGCCCCTGGTTCTGGACTCGCCCAACATTGGGAACATTTTTCCTGCATCTAGCTTGTCCAGTCCTTTTATAATTTTATGTGTTTCTATAAGATCCACCCTCATCCTTCTAAACGCCAGTGAACACAAGCCTAGTCTTTTCAATCTTTCCTCATCTGACAGTCCCGCCATCCCAGGGAGCTTCTCCTTCTGTCGTGTGGCGTGCACAGCCTAAAGTTGCCGGACAACTTGTTCTATTTGATCTTCCGTTTGTGCTCGTCGAGCTGATTGCATTAGTCGAAACAGTGAAGGTTGCAATCTTCCACCCCCATTTAGAGATACAGCGCGGAAACAGGCCCTTCGGCCCACCAAATCTGCGCCGGCCTGCGATCACCCCGTATACTAGCACTATCTTGCACACTAGGGTCCATTTACAATCTTTATCAGAGCCAATTAACATGCAAACCTACATGTCTTTGGAGTGTGGGAGGAAACCGGAGCAGCCGGAGAAGACCCACGCAGTCACAGGGCAAACTCCGTACAGACTGCAACGTGGTCAGGATTGAACCTGGGTCTCTGGCGCTGTGAGACTACAACTCCACTGCTGTGCCACCGTGCCACCCTTCGTGCAAGATAATGTCCAGTATAGTCCGATCAAACATAGCCCACTTATTCCCTTTTGATTTTGATACCCTGACTATGGGGAAAAAAACGTTTTGAAATACTTCAGAACCCTTCCGCCAAGGCTACTCACGCGACATTGGAAGTCCGAGCCCTCTTTGCCCAGACATCCAGAGGTGATGACGTGCTCTCCAGACTCTCCTTCCTCCATGATGGTGAAACAGTAGCCATCTGTTCTGTGGACACAGAAATGCAATCGCAATAAGAGCACTTAGGCGGAGAGGATCAGCTTAGTTTAGAAGACAGACACATCCCAAAGACGTGCGGGTTTGTAGGTTAATTGGCCCTCTGTAAATTGCCCGCTAGTGTGTAGGGAGTGGAGGAGAAAGTGGCATAACATAGAATGGGTGTATGCGAGTGATGGATGCAGCCTTACAGCGCCAGAGAACCGGCTTCGATCCTGACTACGGGTGCTGTCTGTACGGAGTTTGTACGTTCTCCCTGTGACCGTGTGGGTTTCCTCCGGATGCTCCGGTTTCCTCCCACATTTCAAAGACGTGCGGGTTTGTAGGTTAGTTCCTTGCGTAGGATGTGAAACTGGGATCACATAGAACTAGTGTGAAGGGGTGATCGATGGTTGGCGTGGGCTCGGTGGGACGAACAGCCTGTTTCCATGCTGCATCTGTAAACTGAACTAAAGTATTCGAAACAAAGAACTGCAGATGCTGGTTTATACCACACAAAAAGAATAAGGAGTAAGCCATTTAGAACGGAGACGAGGAAACACTTTTTCTCGCAGAGAGTGGTGAGTCTGTGGAATTCTCTGCCTCAGAGGGCGGTGGAGGCAGGTTCTCTGGATGCTTTCAAGAGAGAGCTAGATAGGGCTCTTAAAAATAGCGGAGTCAGGGGATATGGGGAGAAGGCAGGAACGGGGTACTGATTGGGGATGATCAGCCATGATCACATTGAATGGCGGTGCTGGCTCGAAGGGCCGAATGGCCTGCTCCTGCACCTATTGTCTATTGTCTATTGTCTAAAAAAAACAGTTGGAGTAACTCAGCAGGTGAGGCAGCATCTCTGGAGAAATCAGAATGGGTGACCAGTACACAAAGACGTGGGTGGCACAGTGGTGGCTGTACGCTCTACCATACAGTGCCAGAGTGAGGGTGTCACAGGTTACGGGGAGAAGGCAGGAGAACGAAAAGCAGATCAGCCATGATTGAATGGCGGAGTAGACTTGTCAATTCTTCCCTCCCCTCCCATACCACCCCCTCCCCGGGTACTTTCCCTTGCAACCGCAAGAGATGCAACACTTGTCCCTTCACCTCCCCCCTCTACTCCATTCAAGGACCCAAGCAGTCATTCCAGGTGCGACAGAGGTTCACCTGCATCTCCTCCAACCTCATCTATTGCATCCGCTGCTCTAGATGCCAGCTGATCTACATCGGTGAGACCAAGCGGAGGCTTGGCGATCGTTTCACCGAACACCTCCGGTCGGTCCGCAATAACCAACCTGAGCTCCCGGTGGCTCAGCACTTCAACTCCCCCTCCCATTCCGTATCTGACCTCTCTGTCCTGGGTCTCCTCCATGGCCACAGCGAGCAACACCGTAAATTGGAGGAAATGCACCGCATATTCCGCTTGGGCGGTCTACATCCTGGGGGCCTGAACATTGAATTCTCCCAATTCTGCTAGCCCTTGCTGTCCCCTCCCCTTCATCAGCCATCTGGTTGTCTCCTCCCCTCCCCCAGCCCTCGGGCTCCTCCTCCGCCTTTTTCCTTTTTTCCTTTCTCCTCCCCACCCCCTATCAGTCTGAAGAAGGATTTCGGCCCGAAACGTTGCCTATTTCCTTCGCTCCATAGATGCTGCTGCACCCGCTGAGTTTCTCCAGCATTTTTGTGTACCGGCGGAATAGACTTGATGGGGTGAATAGTCTAGTTCTGCTCCTTTGCCTTATGGCAACATCTCACTGTATGTGGACTGTGTGTGAGGCCGTTGTGCCACTCGGCCACTAACTTACTTGCAGGTGTTGTTCACAGACTCTTCAGGACAATGGTGGTGGCAGTGGCACCACAGATCTCTCTGAGGAGGCGTTGACACTGTGCTGTCTCCATACTCCCCCTTGTTTTCCACACTCAGCTTGCCCGTACTTCGAAGAAGCATGTTGTCCAAGCAGTTACCTGTGAAAAGAGTTCAGAGGGGGTTAGGCTGATTGAAGGATGTGGGGATGGGCACCAGCCACCTTAAGAGAATGGTTTCATTTTTGTTTAGTTTACCTTGTACCTTGTGGTCATTACTTCCGAAGAGTCCACCAGGGACTTTTCCTGAAAGTTGGACAATTTTTACATTTTATCAAGCCAATTTATCAAGCCAATTAACCTGCGGACCTCTACGTCTTTGGAGGGTGGGAGGAAACCGAAGATCTCGGAGAAAACCCACGGGGAGAACGTACAAACTTCATACAGACAGCACCCCTAGTCGGGATCGAACCCGGGTCTCCGGTGCTGCATTCGCTGTAAGGCAGCAACTCTACCGCTGCACCACCGTGGCCGTTTATTTATTGTCATGTGTTCCGAGGTATAGTGAAAAGCTGAAAATATGTCATCTGGTTCTGGATTCCCTAACTCTGGGTAAAAGACTATGCATCTACCCTATCTATTCCCCCCATGATCTTATACATCTACGTAAGATCATCCCCTTGTCCTCTTTCGCTCCAAGGAGTAAAGTCCGAGCCAGCCCAACCTCTCCCTGTGGTTGGCCTCGTCCAACAGATGCACGATGCAAGACCATGAGAAAATCCACCATCAAAGGGATCTATGGGAGGAAAGGTTGATAAAGTGCTCTGTAAATCTGCGGGTCAAGCAGCCTCTCTGGAGAACATGCAGTCAAGACCCTTCTTCAAACTCTACCTCAGGAAGGCAGCCATCATTAACAAAGCCCCACACTGCTCAGGCCACGCTCTCATTTCACTCCTACCATAGGTACAGGAGTCTGAAAACTGTGAACACCAGGTTCAAGAACAGCTTCTTCCCAACAACCATCAGGCTTCTGAAAACTACACAACACTAGTTTAGTTTAGATATGTTTGTTGTCACGTGTACAGACGTACAGTTAAAACGCTTTTTTTTGTGTGTGCTACAGTCTGAGAAAAGACTATACATGTTTACAATCATGCTGTCAACCGTGTACAGATACAGGATAAAGGGAATAAAGTTTAGCGCAAGATCTTTCCAGTGTAGTCCGATTAAAGATAGTCTGAGGGTCTCCAATGCATGTGTATCTGTATCTCCAATGAGGTAGATATGAGGTCAGGACCGCTCTCTAGTTGGTGGTAGGATGGTTCAGTTGCCTGATAACAGCTGGGAAGAAACTGTCCCTGAATCTGGAGGCGTGCGTTTTCATACTTCTGTACCTCTTGCCTGATGGGGGAAGGGAGAAGGTGGAGTGACCAAGGTTGGACTGGTCCTTGATTATGCTGGTGGCCTTGCCGAGGCAGCGTGAGGTGTGGATGGAGTCAATAGGAGGGAGGTTGGTTTGTGTGATGGTCTGGGCGGGGCCCACAATTGCCTTGGTACTAGGGCACTGTGTCATTCTTTTTTTGCATACAGATCAGTAAGATAATTGCCGTACATAAATCCCCGATTAGTACAGAATGTATAGGAACAGCCCACTAAATCTATATGCAAGAGTTGCCATGTTTTGCCACCATTTTCACAGTCCCAGCTGGCTTTAAGTGGCCGAGGCAGCCATCGCCTCCATCCGGATCATCCCGCAAACCGTCGTCCCTCTCCTCACCTTCAACCTTTATGCCCTGGGGGCTCCTCCCGCAGCCAACACTCAGGGCACGGAAAGTAAAGGGCCTGTCCCACTTACGTGTCCTTGGCAGGCAAATTACGCGACCTCGTGGTCGCGTTGAGGCACACGGGCATCGTATGGCCGCGCGGGGCCAGTCCCACTGAGAAGCGCGGAGGGGTATGTAGTTGTGCGCGACATCGCGCGGGGCTCCGAAGTTTTTGTAGTGAATGAAATCTTCGCGCGCCACCGGCCTGTCGCGTAACTGACGGCCAAAGTGGGACAGGCCCAAGACCCTGGGGCGACGCAACGTTTCACCTCCAACAGCAACAGAAGCAGGCAAACGATCGCCGAGCTCGGCCTGGGGCTCACGGCCGTTGCGGTCCGGATCCGCTCCCACTTCTACTCCCAGAGCGGGGCCAAGAAAATTGAAGATAGACACAAAATGCTGGAGTAACTCAGCGGGACCGGCAGCATCTCTGGAGAGAAGCAATGGGTGACGTTTCAGGTCAAGACCCTTCTTTTCAGACTGAAGAAGGGTCTCGACACGAAACATCACCCATTGCTTCTCTCCAGAGATGCTGCCGGTCCCGCTGAGTTACTCCAGCTTTGTGTCCATCTTCAAATGACGTCACCCGTTCCAGACGGTTGTGCGTACGCATGTAATCGCGCCCGACCTTCGCGGGACCGTCGCGGCTCAACGCGACCACGAGGTGGCGTAATTTGCATGCCAAGGACACGTAAGTGGGACAGGCCCTTAAGAGCCAACGTTGACATTAAACTAAGCACGTGACAGAAAACGAAACTAAACTGAAAACTAAACGAGTAAAGTACCACTGAACCATTGTAATGATCAAAGACTGAAACTGGCCATGAGGAGAGTAGAGGAGAGGCAGCAACTTGAATCTTGGCCAGAACATGAGACTCGATGACAAAAGACTTCACGGATAGATTGTCTCTGACATCTGCTCAGTAAACAGTGCATTAGGACGGCATGCAAAGAAATCCATTGCTCAGCTTCAACTTAATTGCTTTCACGAAACAAGGATAAGCAATTCTGACCACAGACAGGAGGGCATGGTTTGTTGAATTTGATCTTCAGTTGCTGAAAGCATTTCAGTGTTTGAAAGCCTCGGTTTACACTCTCACCTCCACTGTAAAAAGGAGGCAGCTATTCATTCATTCATTCATTACGCCTTTCAGACCAGCAGCTGATTGGCATCAGCTAGCCCAAACATGCCGTCAATTCCACTGAGAGATCCTCGACGTTTAGTTTCGCTTAGGAAAGGTATACAGCGTGGAAACAGGCCCTCTCGGCCCACCGAGCCCACGCCGACCAACAACCACCCCGCACACTAGCACTATCCTTCACGCTTGGGACAATTTTACAATATTACCCAAGCCATTTAACCTACAAACCCTGTGCGTCTTTGGAAAGTGGAAGGAAACCGGAGCACCTGGAGAGAACCCACGCGGTCACGGGGAGGAAGGACAAACCCCTGACAGACAGCACCCGTAGTCAGGATTGAACCCGGGTCTCTGGCGCTGTAAGGCAGCAACTCTACCGCTGTGCCACCATGCTGCCCAACTTTGGGATTGATTAAAACTATAAAGTGCCTATTCCATCTTTTTCATATCTGTATCCCATCGTCCAACCACAGGATAATTCTACTAACTATAACTGCTGAAGACACGAGAAGGAAAGATGGTTACCGTTCTTTTGTACAGCAATTATATTATGTTCTTTAAGGTTTAAGCTTATTATTACCATGTGTACTGAGGTAGAATGAATAGCTTTGTTTTGCATCCTATTCAATCCAATTAGATAATATACACAAATGCCATCAAGCTAAATTCCAGTACAATAGGTAGAGCAAAGAAGATGATACAGTGTAGAATATAGCTCATTGTTCCGCATCAGTTCCATAGACAAAGTCCATTGTCCGCATTGGGGTAGAGGTGAATCGGACAGTAGCTTATGCAAGGACCATTCAGAAGCCTGATAACAGAGGGGAAGAAACTGTTCCGGAGCATGCTTTCAAGCTTCTGTATCTTCTGTCCAAGGAGAAGAAGGAATGATCGCTGGTTGACAGGGACTCAGTGGGCCGAAGGGCCTGTTTCCATGCTGTATCTCCAAGGTCTAAAGTCTAAAGGGACAGGACGATTGTTTTGAATTGCTGGGGAGGAAATTGTTAAGTGTTCTGTACAGATTCAAATGAAACATTTTTCTTTTAAACTTGACGGGCTTGGACGGATTTGTTTTTGTGCAATATTCTTCAGTGCAATTGAAAATTGCTGTGGAGGTGAAACTCGTAGCAAGTGACAAACTCTGAGGCTAAATAAGGAATACTTTACACTACGATTCCTTAAAAGGGCCTGAGCATCAAAAGTATGAGAGTGCCATTCTTTACTTGTCCCTCCACACAAAAAAATTGCTTGACTCCTCCAAACGCTTGAAAATATTGAGGTCTCCCCACCCCCCTCACCCCCCCCCCCCCCCCTCCACAAAATAGGAACTCTCCCTCTGCTAAAGCTGCCAAATTTTAAGAGCTTCTTTACATTTTACACCTGACCGTGATATTCCACAGTAACAGTCTTTGAAAACAACGTGTGTAGTGTTGGGAGTAAAATGTGAGCTGTGCCTCTCCTCTATCACATGTCTGGGAGTCAGACCACTCGTTAGACTTGAGCAATTGACACGGGGTATCCAAGGAATATGGGGAGAAAGCAGGAAGGGGGGTACTGATTTGGGGGGATCAGCAACTATCATATTGAATGGCGGTGCTGACTCAAAGGGCCGAATGGCCTATTTTTTTTATGTTTCTAACCATTAGGAACATTTTTTTTCATCATTCATAAAATCACAATTTAATCCTACAATCCGCAGTGGTGCAGGGAAAGTCTTCAAACTGTGGGAAAGAAATAAGAACGAGAGAACGATGGCACATTTGTAAAACCAATAATTCACGCGTCTCGGTAAATAAATGTCGGATTTAAAATAACATCGCCCATTGTGATTACACTTCAATTCACATGTCATTTACTTCAGGTTGTGCTTAAAGAATGTTTCTGGAATAACTCTTGATGCCATTATCTTACATGAAATAATTCATACTCACTTGCCATAACAATTTTTAAAAAGGTTTTAAAGTTGAGATAGTTCAATTGCGATCATGATTTAATACTTCAAGGTGTGGATCAATAAAGGTTTGAACAAGGTTAGCAAGTTACCCAGGGTTTTAATGGTGAGGTGAACAATCTATTAGAGTAATAATATAGGACATACAGCGCCCTCAATAATGTTTGGGACAAAGACCCGTCATTTATTTATTTGCCTCTGTACTCCACAATTAGAGATTTGTAATAGAAAAAACTAACACGTGGTTAAAATGCACATTGTCAGATTTTATTAAAGGCCATTTTTATAAATTTCCATTTCACCATGCAGAATTTACAGCAGTGTTTATACATAGACCCCCCCAGTTAGATGACCATAATGTCTGGGACACAACAATGTCATGTAAATGAAAGTAGTCATGTTTAGTATTTTGTTGCATATGCTTTGCATGCCAATGACTGATTGAAATCTGTGATTCATGGACATCACCAGTTGCTGGGTGTCTTCTCTGGTGATGCTCTGCCAGGCCTGTATTGCAGCCATTTTTAGCTTATGCTTGTTTTGGGGGCTAGTCCCCTTCAGTTTTCTCTTCAGCATATAAAAGGCATGCTCAATTGGGTTCAGATCGGGTGATTGACTTGGCCACTCAAGAATTGACCATTTTTTAGCTTTGAAAACTCCCATGTTGCTTTAGCAGTATGTTTGGGACCATTGTCTTGCTGTAGAATGAACCGCCGGCCAGTGAGTTTTGAGGCATTTGTTTGAACTTGAGCAGATAGGATGTGTCTATACACTTCAGAATTCATTCTGCTACTACCATCAGCAGTTGTATCATCAATGAAGATAAGTGAGCCAGTACCTTCAGCAGCCATACATGTCCAGGTCATAACACCCCCACCACCATGTTTCACAGATGAGGTGGTATGCTTTGGATCTTGGGCAGTTCCTTCTCTCCTCCATACTTTGCTCTTGCCATCACTCTGATATAAGTTAATCTTCGTCTCATCTGTCCACAGCACCTTTTTCCAGAACTGTGGTTGCTCTTTTAAGTACTTCTTGGCAAACTGTAACCTGGCCATTCTATTTTAGCGGTTAACCAGTGGTTTGCATCTTGCAGTGTAGCCTCTGTATTTCTGTTCATGAAGTCTTCTGTGGACAGTGGTCATTGACAAATCCACACCTGACTCCTGAAGAGTGTTTCTGATCTGTCGGACAGGTGTTTGGGGATTTTCTTTATTATAGAGAGAATTCTTCTGTCATTAGCTGTGGAGGTCTTCCTTGGCCTGCCAGTCCCTTTGTGATTAGTCAGCTCACCAGTGCTCTCTTTCTTCTTAATGATGTTCCAAACAGTTGATTTTGGTAAGCCTAAGATTTGGCTGATGTCTCTAACAGTTTTATTCTTGTTTCTCAGTCTCACAATGACTTCTTTGACTTTCATTGGCACAACTTTAGTCCTCATGTTGATAAACAGCAATAAAAGTTTCCAAAGGTGATGGAAAGACTGGAGGAAAGATTAGGTGCTGAGAGCTCTCTTATACCTGCATTAAGGAGGCAATTAAACACACCTGAGTAATTACTAACACATGTGAGGCCATGTGTCCCAAACATTATGGTGCCCTAAAATGGGGGGGACTATGTATAAACACAGCTGTAATTTCTACATGGTGAAACCAAAATGTGTAAAAATACCCTTTAATAAAATCTGACAATGTAACCACATGTGATTTTTTTTCTATTACAAATCTCAAATTGTGGACTACAGAGGCAAATAAATAAATGATGGGTTTTTGTCCCAAACATTATGGAGGGCACTGTAAATTGCTGGGGTAACTCAGTGGGTCAGGCAGCATCTCTGGAGAAAAGGAATAGGTGACGTTTTGGGTTGAGACCCTTCTTCAGTTTAGTTTCATTCATCATTGTCCTGTGTGCTGAGGTACAGTGAAAAGCTTTTTGTTGCGTGCTATTCAGTCAGTGAAAAGACTACACATGATTACTATCAAGCCATCCACAGGGTACAGAGATTCAGGATAAAGGCTGTAACATTTAGTGCAAAATAAAGACCAGTAAAGTCCAATTAAACAAGTGTCTTGATCTGAAATGTCACCTATCCATGTTCTCCAGAGAAGCAGCACTTACACCAGCTCTTTGCATTCCTTTCTATTATCAAATCAAATCAAATCAAATCAAATACGTGTATTGTCATTGCACAACAACTGTACAATGACATTTCATTGCATCTCCTTCAGTGGTATACATAGAAGACACGGGATACAAGATTAAAAGAACAAAAACACAAACAACCATTGACTCTCATATACCGGCAAGATCAGTAAATGAAGGTAAACCAGATCACTTCCACCTGACGTGGTCTGCATTTATAGAATTATTACAAACATAGGGTGCAAAAGTACTTAAAAAAAAAAAAAAATTGAGGTCAGGTAAGGGGGGATGATAGTTGAAGATGGTATGTCCCATTTACGTAATGCTCATAAAAATATTTGTTTCTCTCTTTTTCCTCTTTCTCTCTTTCTTTCTTTCCTAGGGTCTATTTCTTAACTCTTTTTCTTTTGTTTTTAATTTTGCTCTTATAGGGTCTTCGTCCTTTTTTGTTGCCACATTTCCTACACTTTCACTTTTTCCTTCACTTTCTTCTTTCTTTCAATCTTTTCCTTTTCTAGTGTAAAAAATAAATGGAGTACATTAATTGTAAGAAGATATAAATGACAAGTACTAATGTATGTGGTTGTAATGTAATGTACTTCTAATAAAATACAAATTAAAAAAAAAAAAAAAAAAAAAAAAAAAAGATCAGTAAATGAAATTAATAAAATTAAATTAATAAATAGATAATAGAAATATAAAAACATATTGCTCATTATATAACCCCACGCATAGTGTTGTGTTGCCAGCAGTGTTATCTATTTGAGTTTAGTTCTTTAATGGCACGTGGGTAGAAACTGTTAATTAGTCTACAAGTGTGGGCCTTCAGAGACCTGTATCGCCTCCCAGAGGGCAGCAGAGTGAAAAGGTGGTTGGCAGGGTGGGATGAGTCCTGTTTGATGTTTGTGGCCCAGCGTAAACATCGGGCCCTGTAAATGTCATCCAGGGAGGGTAGTTGAGTGTTATTAGCCAGCATCTGTAGTTCCTTGCTACCACCATCAAAATAATAGTGCACTCTTCAATATCAATATCTTCACTTAGTTCCTTCATGTAATTTTGGATTTTAATCCTTATTTAATTCGACGTCATTCTTGTCACACACTTTTCACTAACTTTATTTACGTGTCCTATTCATTCACTCCACTACTCCCATACCACCCCAGCATAAAGGTGTCTTGACATTGAGACACGTGGGTAATCTTGCCTGTTGGATGTTCCTTGCTCCTTCGGGAGGTGAGATGCCAGGAAAAAAAAAAAAGAACACAGCAGTCCTGGAGGTGTACCTAATAAAGCACACCGCGTTCTGGACCAGAAGATTGGAAACTAACAGAGCAGTTCATGCTATTAGTCCTTGCCACCAATATTCCATTTGTCCTTGGCTTGATGGTTGAACCATGAAAAGGTACACTCAAGCCACTCACGAATGGCAACCCATTCCGTTAACAACTGAGGGATAAATGGGAAGAACTTCCTAACTCAACTTCCAAGTTGGACCAATGGTGCCTGTCAACCCTTCTCGGAGAAAGACGGCAAAGCTTGACGTCTCCAACGTGAGATAGTCGGAGATAGCTTGCAACATGTTGAGAAGAAGTGATAGCCAGCACAGTGGGCTTCTTTTCCAATGTCAACATTCCCACGATCCAAATCTCATTGAAAGGAAAAAGCTGAGGCTGTTCTATGGATGTGCTGCATTCTCAGACTCAGTGTTATTGCATGTTCTGGTTTAGTTTAGAGATACAGCGTGGAAATAGGACCTTCAGCCCACCGAGTCCATACCAACCCTTGATCACCCATACACTAGTTCTCTGATATTCCAGTTTTGCATCCTACTCACACAGCGTGGTTTGGGAACAGCTCCATCCAAGACCGCAAGAAATTGCAGGGAATTGTGGACGCAGCCCAGACCATCACACAAACCAACCTCCCTTCCATTAACACCTCACGCTGCCTCGGCAAGTCCATCAGCATAATCGAGGACGAGTCACACCCCGGCTACTCCCTCTTCTCCCCTCATCCATCGGGCAAAAGGCAGCAGCTAATGAAGAAGCATATTTCACTTGGGGGGGGGGGGGGGAAGCTACAAAATAAAAGTCATCTGGAAATAATTCCCATTAACCCAACTTACAGGAAGGCATAAATGGCAGCTATTGTTGATGATAACATATGATGCTCTAGCAACTGATGAATGCATTAAATGTAACAACCAAAAAATGTATAGCCCGGAAACAGACAGTTCAATCAATCCAATCTGGTTTAAATTGATTGATTGATTGAAAGATATAGAATAAAACAGGCCCTTTGGCCCAGCGAGTCCATGCTGAGCATCAATCACCCATTCATACTAGTTCAATGCTATCCCACTTTCATATCCTCTCCTTACACACTTGGGGCAATTTACAGAGGTTAATCAACATACAAACCCGCACTTCTTTGAGATGTACGAGGAAACCGGAGCACTCAGAAGAAACCCACGCGGTCACAGGGAGAACATGCAAACTCCACACAGACAGCACCCAAGGTCAGGTTAGATCCCAGGCCTTTGGCGCTGTGTGGCAGCACCTCTACAGCACATTAAGGCATCATTCATCTCAGCTCTTTTTATCTTACCGAATCAGCCTTCTATCACACTTATCTTTCTTCCTTTCCGCACATTATTCATTTTGCCTCAATCACAACTGTGTTTGGAAAGGGAAGATGCTTAGAGAGTGCCTCACCTCCTGAGGGCATCCAGAACTACAGGCAGATCCTTATAGACTAAGGAGACACATTGACTCCATCTACACCAAGCTACCTTGGCCAGGCCATCAGCATAATCAAGGACCAGTCCCACCCTGGTCACTCCCTCTTCTCCCCTCTCCCATCAGGCAAGAGGTACAGAAGTGTGGAAATGCACCACCTCCAGATTCAGGGATAGTTTCTTCCTAGCTGTTATCAGGCAACTGAACCATCCTATCACCTGCGAGAAGGGCAGTCCTTTCCTCCCATCGACCTAATTGGAGATCATCGGACGATCTTTAATCGGATTTTGCTGGCCTTTATCTTGCACCAAATGTTATTCCCTTTATCCTGTATCAGTACACAGCGGACGCCCTGATTGTAATCATGTATTGTCTTTCCGCTGACTGGATAGCTCGCAACAACAAAACTTTTCACTGTACCTCGGAACACGTGATAATAAACAAAACTAAACTAAACAAGGAACTGCTGACACTGGATTCTTGAGCAAAACACAAAGTGCTGGAGGAACTCAACGGGTCGGGCACCATCTGTGGAATGAATGGACAGGCAAAGCTTCGGGACAAGATCCATCTTCAAACTGAATCCGTCTCAAGAAGCATCCCGACACGAAACATCGTCTGTCCACTCCCTTCAAAATATTGCAGTGAAGGAATGATTCTTCAGACTGAAAAATGCAGGATTGAGATCTGTTGCGTGACTTGGGGGGGAAAAAAGCAAAGAGTCTTTTATCCATTGTCATTGAGGTTAGTTAATGAAAAGCCTCAGGCTGCCTATGCGTAGTGTCGACTAATGAAGGCCATGTGGGTGAATTAATTTCTTGACATCCTTGACAGATTTCGCAGTACACTGCGTGCCTCAGCCGCACACAGAAACAACAACTATTGGCTGTTATTGACAAAAACAAACCAGAAGTCTTATCAGAAGGGCTATTCAGTAATAGATCAAGTAGCGCAGATGAAAAATTTGTTCCAGTTTGTTAACTGAGTCAAAATATTCAACAGTATTGACTTCCTGTAGGAGAATCACCATCTGCACGATACATTTCATACCACAGTTATAAGAAGGCACCTTTAAAGTGCCTAAAAAAGACCAATTATGAAAGGGCGGTAGAGTAACGCAGCGGTAGAGTTGCTGCTTTACAGCGCTAGAGGCCAGGGTTCGATCCTGACTATGGGTGCTGTCTGTACGGAGTTTGTACGTTCTCCCTGTGACGGCGTGGGTTTTTTCCGGGTGCTCCAGTTTCCTTCCACACACCAAAGACGTGCAGGATTGTAGGCTAATTGGCTTTGGTAAAATTGTAAATTGTTCCTAATGTGTGGAAGCGGCCTCCAACCGGAACGACCTGGGGCTCCAGTCGTGGAGCCTGCGGACTTACTCACCATGGTGGGGCTGGCCGAGTTCGGAACGGGAGGAGCTGTGGTGGCGCGCGGCTGCGGCCCGACCCCGGAGATTCGGAGGCTCCAGCCACCGGCCCTGTGGACGGTGACATCGGGAGCTCGCGGGTCCCTGGTGGGAGACCGCTTTTCGGAGCTCCCGCTACGGCAACTTCTCCCGCCCGAATCGCGGGGTTAAAAACGACCCGGAGCGGGGCCTTAGATCGCCCGGCGCGGCTTTAACGGCCGCGGAACTTACCATCGCCCGCCGAGGGCTCCAACATCAAGACCTGGAACGGGGCCTTACATCGCCCGGCGCGGCTTTAACGGCCACGGGACTTGCCATCGCCCGCCGGGGGCTTTAACATCGGGAGAAGAATAAAGTACAGGGGAGAGACAAGACTTTGCCTTCCATCACAGTGAGGAGGTGTTTGGAGATTCACTGTGATGGATGTCTGTATAAATTGTGTTAATTGTGTATCTTGGGTATTTTTCTTGTTCGTACGACTACAGAAACGGAATTTTGTTTGAACTTAGGTTCAAATGACAATAAACGGTATTGTATTGTATCTTACTTAGCATGGACAAGTTGGGCTGAAAGGCCTGTTTCCATACTGTATGCCATTAAGTTCAACAGAGTATGCCAAGAAGATTTACGAGGATGTTGCCAGGATTCGAGGGACTGAGCTACAGGGAGAGGTTGGGCAGCAAAAGATTTTATTCCTCAGAGTGCAGGAGGATGAGGATCTTATGCAAGTGGATAACATCATGAGGGGAATAGATCGGGCGAATGCACAGTTTTTTACCCAGGCAACTGAACCATCCTATCAACAACCAGAGAGCAGACCTGTGCTACGATCTACCTCACTGGAGACCCGTGGACTATCTTGAATCAGACTTTACTGGACTTCATTATCCACTAAACATGATTCCCTTTTTCATGTATCTGTACACTGTGGACAGCTCGATTGTAATCATGTGTTGTCTTTGACTAGTACAGTCTTTGACCAACTAATCTGTGACTGGTTAGCAGGCATGAAAAGCCTGTACCTTTCACTGTACCTCGGCACATGTGACAATAAACCAAACTAATCATGATTGGCGTGGACAAGTTGGACCACGGGCCTGTTTATATGACTCTATGCCATATGACGCTATGACTGAATCTATGTGCATGATGCATTTCATTTCATACTACAGTTATTCAAAGCCATCTTTAAAGTGCCTGCCTCGCTTTAAAAAACCTCTCACTGGAAGGGTCGGGTTTGGGGGGGAGGGGGGGGGGGGGTTGGTGTTAGGATATTTAAGCCCGCATATGTTCCTCTCATTTGCCATGTGTCAGGCAATCTATCTGTGCTCTCAGATGGCAGGGCTGTGAGGATGCACAGAGCTCCCTCAGATGCTGTCGACGGAACGCGGGGGGTTAATCCCGCACCTGCAGGCCTTCCCCCGGCAGCGTGGAGAGAGAGCCCAGCGCACATGGCCGTCCGACTAATGCCACACAGCTGCTGACGCGGCACTCCGTCAGAGCGCCTTTGATTTCAGGCAGGCACGAAATTTGCTCCAGCTCGCCTGGCAAATTGTTAGATTAGGTGTGAAGAGCGACTCTTGAGGGAGCGGGGAGAGAAGAGGGCGCACGGCCGCTAACCCTGGGAAGAATTTTTCATTTGTTGAGCAAAGGATTAGGGAATTGCCACAGAACGTCCAACACAACACATGTGGTTTGAAGCGGAACATTAATGGAGAGAGTCGATCAAGGCATCCTGAGCACTCAAAGCTTCAATTACAGTTTTTAATAGCAGTCATTCAAGAAGCTGTTGGTGCTGTAATCACCATTGCTCTGTTTCCCTGACTGTGCTTGCCAAACAAGACAAATTCATATCGTCATGTAGTCACAGAGAACAGAAGCAGGCCCTTCGGCCCAACTCGTCCATGTCAACCACAATGCCCCATCTAAGCTGTTCCTGTTTTCCCACATCTGCTCCATATCTCTCTCTCTCCCTCTCACGCACACACGCACACACACATTTATTTTAGTTTCGTTTATTGTCACGTGCACTGAGGTACAGTGAAAAGCTTTTGTTGGGTGCCAACCAGTCAGCAAAAAAGACTACATCATTACAATCGAGCCACCCGCATTGTACAGGTACACGATAAGGGGAATAACGTTTAGTGCAAGATAAAGTCCGATTTAAGATACTCTGAGGGTCTCCAATGAGGTAGATGGTGGCTCAACACCGCTCTCTAGTTGTTGATAGAATGGTTCAGTTGCCTGATAACAGCATAGAATGCTTTTCTATATATATATATATATATATATGTGCACAGGCGTACATTAATACACACATACACACGCTTATAGTCAAATGTAGACAGTTAGGACCTTTTCCCAGGATGGAAAGTCGTCAAGTTAAGTCAAGTCAAGTCAAGTCAAGTTTATTCGTCACATACACATACGAGATGTGCAGTCAAATGAAAAGTGGAAATGATCGCGAATTGTGCAAAAAAAACAAACAAACAAACAAACTTCAAACAGAATATTCACATATTACATATTTGTGGGATGAATGAAAAAGGGAAAATAGCAGCAATTTTAAAAGGACACCACACAACAGTAGAATGGTTCAGTAAAGTTAGTCCCTGGTGAGGAATGAGTTTACAGTCCTAATGGCCTCTGGGAAGAAACTCCTTCTCAACTTCTCCGTTCTCACAAATATCAAATACTAGAGGGAATAGCGTTACGGTGAGAGGGACCAAGTTTAAAGGAGATGCGTGGGGGCAAGTTTTTTTACACTGATGGTGGTGGGTGCCTGGATCGTACTGCCAAGGGTGGTGGTGGAGGCAGATGCAATAGTGACATTTAGGTGACTTTTGGATTGGCACACGCATATGCAGGGAATGGAGGGATATGGATTATGTACAGATAGATAAGAGGCAGCACAGACATTGTGGGCCAAAGGGCCAGTTGCTCTGCTGTCGTTTGAGTTTGAGTTTTTAGAGGTGCAGCATGGAAAAAGGCCCTTCGTCCCACCGAGTCCATGCCGACCATCTATCACCCATTCACATTGGTTTATGCCATCCCATGTTCACGTTATAGGAGTAGAATTAGGCCATTCAGCCCATCAAGTCTACTCCACCATTCAATCATGGCTGATCTCTGCCTCCTAATCCCATTTTCCCGCCTTCTCCCCATAACCCTTGACCCCTGTTCTAATCAAAAATTTGTCCATCACTGCCTTAAAAATATCCACCGACTTGGCCTCCACAGCCCTCTGTGGCAATGAGTTCCACAGATTAACTACCCTCTGACTAAAGAAGTTCGTCCTCACCTCGTTTCTAAAAGATCACCATTGAATTCTGAGGCTATGACCCTCTGGTCCTAGACTCTCCCACCAGTGGAAACATCCTTTCCACATCCACTCTATCTATGCCTTTTATTATTCTGTAAGTTTCAATGAGGTCCCGCCCTCAGCCTTCTAAACTCCAGCGAGTAGAGGCCCAATGCTGTCAAATGCTTATCGTATGCTAACCCACTCATTCCTGGACTCATTCTTGTCAACCTCCTCTGGACCCTCTCCAGAGTCAGAACATCCTTCCTCAGATATGGGGCCAAAATTTCCTCACAGTATTCCAAATGCTGCCTGACCAGCGCCTTATAGAGCCTCAGCAGTACATCTCTGTTTTTGTATCCCAAACTATCCCACCATCTCAATCACTCCCTACACACTAGGAGGTAATTTACAGAGGGCCAATTAACCTTAAACCATATCTTTGGGATGTGGGAGGAAACCAGCGCACCCAGAGGAAACCCATACGGTCACAGGCAGAACATGCAAACTGCATGTAGACAGGGTCTCTGGCGCTGTGAGGCAGCAGTTCTACCTGCTGCACCACTGTGCCGCCTAGTGTTCTATGTTCTACGCACTATATCTACATTCTAGTTGCCAGCGCTACTGAGACAAGACTGGGTCCAGACTCCTGCCATAGAGCCTGATCAAGGCCCCGACCAGGAATAGACTGCCCAGCCGATAGAGAAGGACGGAACTGCAAATGCTGGTTTATACTGATACAGAATGCTGGAGTAACTCAGCGGGTCAGGCAGCATCTCTGGAGTATATGGATAGGTGACGTTTCGGGTCGGAAACTTTCTTCAGTCTGAAAGGCAGAGGTGGACTTGGAAACTGGAGTTGAGAAAATACATCGAACACCCTCACCCTGAACACAGGATCCCCCCAGGGTTGTGTCCTCAGCCCCCTACTGTACTCCCTGCACACACATGACTGTGTGGCCAGGTTCAGCTCCAACTCCATAATCAAGTTTGCTGATGACACTGTGGTGGTGGGCCTGATCTCAGATAACGATGAGAAGGCCTACCGGGAGGAGGTGGCTGATCTGGCACTTTGGTGTCAGGACAACAGCCTCCTCTTGAATGTCAAAAAAACTAAGGAGCTGATCGTGGACTTTAGGAAGGTCACAACATCCGAGGACTTACACACCATTGAGGATAAATGGGGCTACTGTGGATAGGGTGAGCTGCTTTAAATACCTGGGAGTCCACATCACTGAGGATCTGACATGGACAACACACACTGCCGCACTGGTGAGTAAGGCAAGGCAGCCCCTTTACCACCTCAGGCAGCTGAGGAAATTCAGAGTCTCTCTGAGGATCCTCCAGTGTTTCAACTCTGGGGCTGTAGAAAGCATCTTGTCTGGCAACATCACAATCTGGTTTGGGAACTGCTCTGCCCAGGACAGGAAGGCTCTGCAGAGAGTAGTGCGTTCGGCCGAACGCACTACGGGAACAACACTCGCCCCCCTGCAGGACCTATACATCGGAAGGTGCAGATCCAGAGCCAGCAACATTATGGGGGACCCCTTCCACCCCAGCAACGGACTGTTCCAGCTGCTACGGTCAGGCAAACGCCTCCGCTGTCATGCTGTGAAAACAGAGAGGATGAGACGGAGTTTCTTCCCACAGGCCATCAGGACTGTAAACTCTGATCTCACCAGGGACTCATTTACTGTAGTGTTGTGTCTTTTTAAAATTGCTGGGTTTTTTCTAACATGTAAATACTGATTCTGTTCTGTTCTGTTCTGTAGATTTTTGCACAATCCGCAGGCATAGCCACTTTCATTTCACTGCACATCTTGTATGTGTATGTGACAAATATACCTGACTTGACTTGACTTGTCAAGAACAGGGCAAAACAGAACAGGGCCAGCACCAGATGACCTCAGGAAGGGTGGAGCCCATAGCTCCTGCAGTCCATTCCCGCCCCCTCTACCGCCCCGCCCGTCCAACTACTTCCACTGGTCACATCCTTGTATCCCTGTCATTAGCACATCTTCCCCGGCCAACAATGTGACATTATGGGCTCCACCCTTCTTGAGGCTCTCTGGTGTACAATATATACACACACACATATACAGTATTTAAGTATGTACATATGTATATAGACACAAAATGCTGGAGTAACTCAGCAGGACAGGCAGCATCTCTGGAGAGAAGGAATGGGTGACGATTTGGGTCGAAATGTCACCCATTTCTTCTCTCCAGATGCTGCCTGTCCCACTGAGTTAATTCATCGTTTTGTGTTGATGTTCGATTTACACCAGCATCTGCAGTTCCTTCCTACACGTATATGTGTGTATATATATATGTATATATTTTTTTATAAAACAGAACAGACAATTAAACAAACAATAATAGTGCAAAGTTAAAAATAAGCCAAGTCTATATAGTTTGGAGCCTATTTGGAGGTTGTGGTGTTTAATAGCCTGATTGGTCCTAGGAGGGGTTTGAATTTGGGCTTCAGGTCCAGGATATTTGCACTACCAATCTGTTATTTTAACCACTGCATCAACAGCATAACTAGCTGATGACTGGGAGGTTACTGAAACATTACCAGGATGGATGAAAAGAGTTAGTTTGAAAGCAGGATTATACAAGGGCACTGAAGCATGCATAAGCCCAGCTAACACCAGAGGGGAAACATAAGTTCAAAATATTTCCATAACGCACAAGGTGAAATAAAATGCTTTACAGAATGTGGAACACAACGATTTAACAACCTCGGGGATGTGAGGAGCTGCTTTAACACAGAGAGTGCGGCCTGTATCCTTCCTGGACCACACGAAGATCAGGCAGGGAGAGGCCAGCTGGGGCAACAAGGCTACCCCACAGTCCGTGGGTCGAGACACTTCCTTCCTCCCTCTGATACCCACCTCAGCCAAGTAATCTCTGGGGCAAAGCGTAGCCCATGATTAATAAATGAAAAAACAAACAGGGGAAAAAAAATCTGAGAAGGTTTTTATACAAGAATGATCTCAGGAATGAGTGGGTTAACATGTGATGAGTGTTTGACGGCACTGTGGGCCTGTACCCGCTGGAGTTTAGAAGGATGAGCGGTGGCCTCATTGAAACCTACCGAATAGTGAAAGGCCTGGATAGAGTGGATGCGGAGAGGATGTTTCCACTAGTGGGGGGAGTCTAGGACCAGAGGGCACAGCCTTAGAATAAAAGGACATAACTCCACAAAGGAGACGAGGAGGAATTTCTGTAGCCAGAGGGTGGTGAATCTGTGGAATTGATCGCCACAGACGGTTGTGGAGGCCAAGCCAATGGGTATTTTTAAGGCAGAGATTGACAGGCTCTTGATTAGTGTGGGTGCCAGGGTTTATGGGGAGGAGATAGGAGAATGGGGTTGAGTGGAAAAGATAGATCAGACATGATTGAATGGTGGAGCAGACTTGATGGGCCGAATGGCCTCAGTCTGCTCTTATAACATGCACATTAACAAAAATATCCAAGAAAAAAGTCAAGAAGAAAGATTGACCTGAAACGTCACCTATTCCTTTTCTCCAGAGATGCTGCCTGACCCGCTGAGTTCCTCCAGCTTTTTGAGCCTATCTTTGATGACTTCTAGTGTTGGCATCACCGACTATCCAAGGTTCTACAGTATTTTTAATGCAGAATGACAGGTCTCTAATTAAGTGAAGGATTTGTTTTCCTTCGTCCATTCCCCTGCCACCATCACTGTGCTTTTTCAATGCCTGACCAATTTTATACGTAGGCATCACTGTAGACACTGTGTTCTTCAACTCAATTCAAAGAGAGAGGTGAGTGGACATTTGGGAGAAATGCTTACAGGGAGGTCAATGGCATTGCTCTGAGAGCTAGCATAGAATAACCAGGCCAAATGGCCTCCATCTCGATCGTAAGAATCCAGGAGAACTCATTGAACCCTCTCATGATCTTAAACACCCGTTAGTTGGCAGTCCAACTCCCTCCTTCCGTGAACACACACCAAAAAACCCTACTCAGTTTTTCCATTGGCTTTAATATTCCTGGTCTGGCAACGTCGTCTAAACTTCTGGAACTTTCCATCCAGTGCAAATTATGAAGGAAATCAGGAAGAGTGAGAATCCACCCATCAGAAAATCCAATAGATGTGGTTATTGCTATAGATATGACATAATCACTGTGGGATTTGTCTCGTGACTCAGGTACGGTGACGTCTTATATAATCTAACACCATCCCTAAGTGATTTGATCATTGAAGGGAAATAAAAATTGAAAGCAGTGACTTTAAATGCAACGGTTATTAGTGTAGTTTTAGTTTTATTTTGTTTATTGTCACGTGTACCGAGGTGCAGTGAGAAGCTATTTTCTTGTGCTATCCAGTCAGCGGAAATACTAGACATGATTACAATCGAGCCTTCCACTGTGTACGGGTGCATGATGAAGGGAATGACTCGTAGTGCAAGATAAAATCCCATAAAGTCCAATTAAAGATAGTCTGAGGTTCTTCCGTGAGGGGACGAGTCAGAGTATACAAGTGAGATCGACCGATTGACCAAATGGTGCCAGCACAATAACCTGGCTCTCAACACCAGCAAAACCAAGGAACCGATTGTGAACTTCGGTAGGGGTAGGATGTGGACGCACAGTCCCGTTTATATCAACGGGTCGATGGTGGAAAGGGTCAAGAACTTCAAATTCCAGGGCGTGCATATTTCCGAAGATCTCTGCTGGTCCCAGAACACTGATGCAATTATAAAGAAAGCACATCAGCGCCTCTACTTCCTGAGAAGATTACGGAGAGTCGGTATGTCAAGGAGGACTCTCTCGAACTTCTACAGGTGCACAGTAGAGAGCATGCTGACCGGTATCATCGTGGCTTGGTTCGGCAACCTGAGCGTCCAGGAGCGGAAAAGGATGCAGAAAGTAGTAAACACTGCCCAGGCCATCACCAGCTCTGACCGCCCTATCATCGAGGGGATCTATCGCAGTCGCTGCCTCAAAAAGGCTGCCAGCATCATTAAGGACCCACACCATCCTGGCCACACACTCATCTTTCCGCTGCCTTCAGGTAGAAGGTACAGGAGCCTGAAATCTGCAACATCCAGGTTCAGGAATAGCTACTTCCCCACAGCCATCATACTATTAAACACAACTTCAAACAAACTATGAACTATAACAGCCTATTGCACTTTATCTGTGTATTTATGTGTGTATATATATTTCTATGGTATATAGTCACACTGATCTGTTCTGTATTTATGCCTAAAATATTCTGTTGTGCTGCAGCAGGCAAGAATTTCATTGTCCTATCTGGGACACATGACAATACACTCTCTTGACTTGACTAGACAGTAGATCAGGACCTCTCCCTATTTGCTGATAGATAACATCAGTTGCCTGATAACAGCTGGGAAGAAACTGTCCCTGAATCTGGAGGTGTGCATTTTCACACTTTTGTACCTCTTCCCTGATGGGAGAGGGGAGAAGAGGGAGTGACAGGGGTGAGACTGCTCCTTGAGTATGCTGGTGGCCTTGCCGAGGCGCAGATGGAGTCAATGGAGGGGAGTTTGATTTGTGTGATGGTCTGGGCTGCGTCCACAATTCTTTGCATTTTTTTAATGCCATCTTGGATAAAGCTGGGAACTTTGATAGTAGAGAGTGGAGCGAGAGAGAGTATTTGCTGCAGGGGCAGGAAGGACAAACTTGGATGGCTTTCTCTGGAGCAGCGGAGTTTTAGGGGAGACCTGATAGAAATATAACATTATGAAAAGCATAGATAGGATATGCAGTCAGATTCTTTTTCCAGGTTGAAAATGTCAAATGCTCGAGGACATAGGTTTAAGGTGAGAGAGGGAAAGATGAAAGAAAATATGTGTAGTTAGTTTTGTTTTACGCAGAGTGGTGGGTGCCTGAAACATGTTGCCAGTGGTGGTGGTAGAATAGCCACATTTAAGAGGCATTTATACAAGCACATGTACAGTGCCCTCCATAATGTTTGGGACAAAGACCCATCATTTATTTACTTGTCTCTGTACCGACATTTTTGGGGCCCTGAAGTTTGAACTGTTATGGGGGCCCCTTCGCAACCAGCAACGAGGTCTGGGTAACCGCTGTTATCTTCTTCAATGGGGTTGTTCCACGACAGATCACCACAAATCTTAATTCCTGTCATAAATGTTAATAGTGTTTTAAATTATTTATAATTATTATATATTAAATATATTTAAAATGAAACATCCTTCATTTGAATGTTTTTTTCCCGTTTATGGCTAGCCTACATGATGCTTTAATAACCTTTTACTTTTTCTTTTAACTATTATTTTGTATTGAATTACCCTATATTATTAATATATATATATTTTTTAAACTCCTTCTCATACAGTAGGCCCAAATTTTTTAAGCAATGTGGACTAAGCATGATATTCACCTCCAGAAAAAAGTAGGAAGTATTGGCCGGGGGTCCAGGAGGCTGGCTAAGCCCCCGGCCGGGCCCCGGAGCAGTGCCCCCTGAAGCTCCTGCATTTTCAATAAATTGAAAGTGATTCTCAAGCTTTCTGCTGGTAGTTTACATAACAGAAGCTTAGAATTTTTCGAACACATAAGCAGTAAAATAACCCCCAAAAGATATATATTTCATGAAATAGACAATAGACATTTCTATGAACATCCCCAATCAGTACCACATTCCCGCCTTCTCCCCATATCCCTTGACTCCGCTATCTTTAAGAGCTCTATCTATCTCTCTCTTGAAAGCCTCCAGAGAACTGCCTTCTGAGGCAGAGAATTCCACAGATTCACCACTCTCTGTGTGAAAACATGTTTCCTCGTCTCTGTTCTAAATGGCTTACCCCTTATTCTTAAACTGTGGCCTCTGGTTCTGGACTCTCCCAGCATTGGAAACATATTTTCTGCCTGTAGCGTGTCCAAATCATTAATAATCTTATAAGTTTCAATAAATGGCCTCATACAGCGAAAAAAATCTTTACAAAAAATGTTACCTGAAATGTCTCTTTCCCTAGCAATGAGATGAGAAAAAACGTTTTCACCCAGAGTTGTGAATTTGTGGAATTCTCTGCCACAGAAGGCAGTGGTCTCGTCTCCTTCAGCAGCACCTCGCTCTCCCTTCCTGAGCTCAAACACCCACCTCCTCACCTCACCTACGCTCACTTCCCCTCACCTACACACCTACACCACGACTAATCCCCTCGTCCCACTAAACCCCTCGACGATACCTCACTACCAAACTTCTCCTCACACCTAAACCTCGCCTCGACTAAACCGTACCTCACTAAACCTCGCCCCTCAAATAAACCTCACACCTCATCTCACACCTTAACCTCACCTCAACTTAACTAAACCTCCCACCTCACACTAAATCCGCGCCTCGACTAATCGCCGCCTCTCTCCGGCTCCCACTATTAAAAGCCACCCCCTCCCCCACGGCCGTTGACAGCGCCTCACGTGAGCAGAACGGCTCCAACCAGGGGGGCAGGTACGAGCACGGAGAGTGGCACTGGCACATTGCCCGAGAGAGCCGGTGGGAGGGGAGGGGCGCACACGCGCTGACGTTGAGCCCAAGCTACGCCCCCACCCGTGTCGACCGCAGCCCCTCCCCGCAGCTGGGAGAGAGGCGAGATTAGTCGAGGCGGAGA
This sequence comes from Malacoraja senta, assembly GCA_038087875.1. Lineage (NCBI taxonomy): Eukaryota > Metazoa > Chordata > Chondrichthyes > Rajiformes > Rajidae > Malacoraja > Malacoraja senta. The sequence goes on along the minus strand of CM075977.1, from coordinate 259,032,502 downwards.
TTAGGTGTAAGGTGGCAGGTTTACTCGAGGCAAGGTTTAGTGAGTTGAGGTTTAAGTGTGAGGTATAGTTTAGTCGAGGCGAGGGGTTTAGTCGAGGTGAAAAATCAGATTAATTTCTAGGAAAACAAAAAAATCGGAATTCCGATTTAGATCGGAAGAATATCTGGACTAAAGTCATTTCTGGAGCCCCTCCGGGATTAGGGGCCCTGAAGCTTAAGCTTCATTAGTTTCACAGTAGATCCGCCCCTGCTCTGTACTCCCCAATTTGAGATTTGTAATAGAAACAAAATCACATGTGGTTAAAGTGCACATTGTCAGATTTTATTAAAGGGTATTTTTATACATTTTAGTTTCACCATGTAGAAATTACAGCTGTGTTTATACATAGTCCCCCCATTTCAGGGCACCATAATGTTTGGGACGCAACAATGTCATGTAAATGAAAGTAGTCATGTTTAGTATTTTGTTGCATATCCTTTGCATGCAATGACTGTTTGAAGTCTGCGATTCATGGACATCACCAGTTCCTGGGTGTCTTCTCTGGTGATGCTCTGCCAGGCCTGTATTGCAGCCATCATTAGCTTATGCTTGTTTTGGGGGCTAGTTCCCTTCAGTTTTCTCTTCAGCATATAAAAGGCATGCTCAATTGGGTTCAGATCGGGTGATTGACTTGGCCACTCAATAATTGACCATTTTTTAGCTTTGAAAAACTCCTTTGTTGCTTTAGCAGTATGTTTGGGATCATTGTCTTGCTGTAGAATGAACTGCCGGCCAATGAGTTTTGAAGCATTTGTTTGAACTTGAGCAGATATGATGTGTCTATACACTTCAGAATTCATTCTGCTACTACCATCAGCAGTTGTATCATCAATGAAGATAAGTGAGCCAGTACCTTCAGCAGCCATACATGCCCAGGCCATAACACCCCCACCACCGTGTTTCACAGATGAGGTGGTATGCTTTAGATCTTGGGCAGTTCCTTCTCTTCTCCATACTTTGCTCTTGCCATCACTCTGATATAAGTTAATCTTCGTCTCATCTGTCCACAAGACCTTTTTCCAGAACTGTGGTTGCTCTTTTAAGTACTTCTTGGCAAACTGTAACATGGCCATCCTATTTTTGCGGTTAACCAGTGGTTTGCATCTTGCAGTGTAGCCTCTGTATTTCTGTTCATGAAGTCTTCTGTGGACAGTGGTCATTGACAAATCCACACCTGACTCCTGAAGAGTGTTTCTGATCTGTCGGACAGGTGTTTGGGGATTTCTCTTTATTATAGAGAGAATTCTTCTGTCATCAGCTGTGGAGGTCTTCCTTGGCCTGCCAGTCCCTCTGCGATTAGTAAGCTCACCAGTCCTCCCTTTCTTCTTAATGATGTTTCAAGCAGTTCATTTTGATAAGCCTAAAGTTTGGCTGATGTCTCTAACAGTTTTATTCTTGTTTCTCAGTCTCACAATGGCTTCTTTGACTTTCATTGGCACAACTTTGGTCCTCATGTTGATAAACAGCAATAAAAGTTTCCAAAGGTGATGGAAAGACTGGAGGAAAGACTAGGTGCTGAGAGCTCTCTTATACCTGCATTAAGGAGGCAATTAAACACACCTGAGCAATTACAAACACCTGTGAAGCCATGTGTCCCAAACATCATGGTGCCCTGAAATGGGGGGAACTATGTATAAACACAGCTGTAATTTCTACATAGTGAAACCAAAATGTATAAAAATACCCTTTAATAAAATCTGACAATGTGCACTTTTTTCTATTACAAATCTCAAATTGTGGAATACAGAGATAAATAAATAAATGATGGGTCTTTGTCTCAAACATAATGGAGGGCTCTGTACATGAGGGACTGAGTGATATGAATCGCATATTGAGGTCTCATTTGGAGTACTGCGTGCAGTTCGGGTTGCCCCTACATGTGGAGGCATTGGAGAGGGTGCAGAGCAGGTTCACCAGAATGCTGTCTGGATTAGAGGGCTTCAACTGCATGGAGAGGTTGGTTAGGCTTGCATTGTTTTCTCTGGAACATCGGAAGTTGATCAGAGACGATAGAAGTATATAAAATCTTGAGAGGAATAGATAGGGTAGACAATCAGGGCCTTTTTTTCACAGGGTGCAAATGTCCAACACTACAGGACATAGCGATAAGGAATGTTTAATTGAGATGTGTGGGATAGGTCCTTTTACACGGTGGGGTCTGCAAAGCATTGAAAGGGGTGGTGGTGGAAGCAGATACAATAGTGGCATTTAAGAGGCATTTAGATAGGCACGTGAAAGTGCAGGGAATGGAGGGATGTGGATCATGTACAGGCAGATGAGATCAGTTGAACTTGGCATCATGTTCAGCACAAACATTGTGGGCTGAAGGGCCCGTTCCTGTGCTGTCCTGCTCTGTGTTCAATGTTCAGGAAGATAGGAATGGTTTAATTTGGCCTCATGATCAACGCTGTTCAAAGTTTCATGTTTTATCTACTCCGTTTCCCATTATTCTCAGAGGGGATGAAACCTTGGAATGCTAAGTTAGTTGACAGCTGTATTTCGTACAGCATAGCAGTGCGTTTTAACAACAGCTCACTGGCAATGGATTGCTTTGGGATACTCTGAGATGGTAAATCTTGTTCTATTTTTAAACTCTGGCTCCATGGCTCCCTGTACCACAGCAACCATCCAGAAACTGCCCAGTGTAAAATCTAACCAGTAGACAATAGACAATAGACAATACACAATAGGTGCAGGAGTAGGCCATTCGGGCCTTCGAGCCAGCACCGCCATTCAATGTGATCACGGCTGATCATCCCCAATCAGTACCCCGTTCCTGCCTTCTCCCCATATCCCCTGACTCCGCTATTTTTAAGAGCCCTATCTAGCTCTCTCTTGAAAGCATCCGGAGAACCGGCCTCCACCGCCCTCTGAGGCAGAGAATTCCACAGACACTCCGCACTTTGGTGCGAAGGTGTACACAGAAAATAAACTGGGGCTGCAAAATGGTTAATGGTGATTACTTTGACCCCATTGACTGAACAGGGGTGACTGAAATACCACAATAAGGTGAGAGGGCAAAGAATTTGGGGCAGAATTTGGGGCAAAGTTGGGTTGCGAAGGAATAACCCAGGTGAATATATCAGTGAAACATGCACCAGAGAAAGCATTTTACCAGGATGCATCGCACCCTGGTTTGAGAACAGCTCCATCCAACACTGCGAGCAAGCTATTACAGAGAATTGTGGACGCAGCCCAGACCATCAGACAAACCAACCTCCCTTCCATAGACTCCATCTATAGCTCATGCTGTCTCCGCAATAACACCGGCATAATCAAGGATGAGTCTCGCCCCCAGACACTCCCTCCTCTCCCCTCCCCCATCAGGCAGAGATACACTGAGATACACTGAGAACTATTATTAAGAAAGCACATCAGCGCCTCTACTTCCTGAGAAGATTACGGAGAGTCGGTTTGTCAAGGAGGACTCTCTCTAACTTCTACAGGTGCACAGTGGAGAGCATGCTGACCGGTTGCATCGTGGCTTGGTTCGGCAACTTGAGCGCCCTGGAGAGGAAAAGACTACAAAAAGTAGTAAACACTGCCCAGTCCATCATCGGCTCTGACCTCCCTTCCATCGAGGGGATCTACCGCAGTCGCTGCCTCAAAAAGGCTGGCAGTATCATCAAGGACCCACACCATCCTGGCCACACACTCATCTCTCCGCTACCTTCAGGTAGAAGGTACAGGAGCCTGAAGACTGCAACGACCAGGTTCAGGAATAGCTACTTGCCCACAGCCATCAGGCTATTAAACTTGGCTCGGACAAAACTCTGAACATTAATAGCCCATTCTGTTTATTTGCACTTTATCAGTTTATTTATTCATGTGTGTATTTACGTATGTAATGGTATATGGACACACTGATCTGTTTTGTCGTCAATGCCTACTATGTTCTGTTGTGCTGAAGCAAAGCAAGAATTTCATTGTCCTATCAGGGACACATGACAATAAACTCTCTTGAATCTTGAAGTTTGAAGACGCACACCTCCAGATTGAGGGACAGTTTCTTCCCAGCTGTTATCAGGCAACTGAACCATCCTATCAACAACTAGAGTGCGGTCCTGAGCTACTATCCACGTCATTGGAGACCATAAGACTATCTTTAATCAGACTTTAATGGACTTTACCATGCACTAAACATCATTCACATTATCATTCATCTGTACACAGTGGATAGCTCGATTGTAATCATGCGTTGTCGTTCCACTGACTTGTTAGCAGGCAACAAAAGCTTTTCACTCTACCTTGGTATACGTGACAATACACTAAACTAAAAAACTAACTTTATTTCCTTCTGCTATTAGTTAACAAGCATGGAATTGCTCATAGGAAATGAGGGGATAGGTTGATTTATAATAAACAGAGATCTTATAATGCATTGTTCATTATATAGCACGATACAGTTGATCCATTATGTAGCTATGCCACAGGAGGAACAATGCACTGTTTCTTTGGTGTTTCTATGGAAAAGATGCCAGGACATTGGAAGGTTCCCTACACAATTCTACTCCAGAATGTAACGTACGGGCATCATATCACTGCAGAATAAAACATAGATTCCATTAAGAAACACCATCCAAAAAGGATGGATACTAAATGCTGGAATAACTTGGCGGCTTTGAGATACAGCGGTAGAGTTGCTGCTTTACAGCGCTAGAGACCCGGGTTCGATCCTGACTACAGGTACTGTCCGTACGGAGTTTGGCACGGTCTCACTGTGACCTGCGTGGGTTCTCTCCGAGTTCTCCGGTTTCCTCCCACACTCCAAGACGAACAAGTTTGTGGGTTAATTGGCTTCAGTAAAATTGTAAAATTCCTCTTAGTGCATAGGATAGTGTTGGCGTACGGGGTGATTGCTGGCCGGCGCAGAATCAGTGGGCTGAATGGCCTGATTCCACACTGTATCTCTCTAAAGTCTAAAGTCAGCGGGTCAGACAGCATCTCTGGAGAACGTGGATAGGTGACGTTTCGGGCCAGGGCTATTCTATTGCAGTGGGGAGACTGTGGACAGCAAAACTGGAAGCAAGAAAAAACCAGGGCAAATGAGGCCGGCAACGAATGACCTCAGGCAAGGAGGTTAAAAATAAATCGGCCTGTCAGGGAACCTCCTTGCTTGAGTTCTTCTGTTGCCGGCCCTGGATTGTCCTGTTTTCTCTTTGCTTCTATTGTATTTCCTCACTTCCCCCCACTACAATCAGTCTGAAGACCTGAAACGTCACCTACCCGTATTCACCAGAGATGCTGCCTGACTCGCTGTATTACTCCAGCACCTTGTGTCTATCTTTAGTATCAACCAGCATCTGCAGTGCCCTTTTAGATACAACCAAAAACTATGCAGACCCAGTGGAAATTATAAACGCCCCATTCTGTTTCTAAGTCAAAATAAATTTCACAGTTCATTCATACAAGGGAGCTGCTGTCAAACATAGAGCTTCTGAAAAAAAAAGTAGGGAAACAAAGTCTTGCATTTCCGCAGCAACGTTTACAAACGGAGAAGGTCCTGAGTGCTTTGGAGACCAAAAGGAAGTTGCTGGTGAAAGTGCATGAACTACATAAATTTGCATCACACCTTGGTTTGGGAACAGCTCTGCCCAAGACCTCAAGAATTTGCAGAGAGTTGTGGATGTAGCCCAGTCCATCACTCAGACCAGACCCTCCCACCATTCACTCCAGGTACACTTCACGCTGAATTGGAAAAGCCTCCCACCATTCACTCCAGGTACACTTCACGCTGAATTGGAAAAGCAGCCAACATAATCAAAAAGACTTGTCCCACCCCGGTCATTCCTTCCTTTTACCGTTCCAGTCAGGAAGAAGATACAGAAGCTTGAAAGTGCGCACCACCAGACTGGTGAAACAGCTTTCCCCCTCTGTTATCAGGCTTCTGAACGGTCCTTCCATAAGCTAGGGTACTGACCGATTCACCTCTACCCCATTGCGGACATTGGACTTTGTCTGTGGAACCGATGCACTACAACGCTGAGAACTATATTCTGCACTCTGTATCTTCCCCTTTGCTCTGCCTCTTGTACTTGAGTTTGATTTGATTGTATCTGTGTGAATATTATCTGATGCGATTGAAAGATTTCACTGTACCTTGGAACACGTAACAACAATGCCCTAAACCTAAACAGCGGTGGAGGCCGGTTCTCCGGATGCTTTCAAGAGAGAGCTAGATAGGGCTCTTAAAAATAGCGGAGTCAGGGGATATGGGGAGAAGGCAGGAACGGGGTACTGATTGTGGATGATCAGCCATGATCACATTGAATGGCGGTGCTGGCTCGAAGGGGCGAACGGCCTCTACTCCTGCACCTATTGTCTATTGTTTATAATGTGATATTCCTCTACTTTTTTGCCATTAACAATCTGTGGTACCTGTCCTCGATTTCAAAGCCGTTTTCTGCTGCATTGAATAGTTTGCAGTCCTCCACCTAAAGATGCACGGTACTAAATTACCCTTCCATAACCTGGTGCATTTTGCCAGCCTTTTCCCCTCGCAACATTTGGCTCAAAAGATATCTTTTCCAGAAAGGCAGCAACACATTCCTTTTGTAAACCAAAGAGTGACTTTAATTCAAATTTAATGCTGGTGAGAGAACAAGGAGAATAGTCTCAGAGAACCAGACCAGCAGTACAGGGCCGGCACACTGGCGCAGCGGTAGAGCTGCTGCCTTGCAGCGCCAGAGACCCGGGTTAGATCCCGACTACGGGTGCTGTCTGTATGGAGTTTGCACGCTCTCCCCGTGAATTGCGTGGGTTTTCTCCGGGTGCTCCGGTTCCCTCCCACACTCCAATGACGTACAGGTTTGTAGGTTAATTGGCTTGGTAAAATTGTAAATTGTCCCTAGTGTGTGTAGGGTAGTGTTGGTGTGTAGGGGATCGCTGGTCGGCACGGACTCGTTGGGCCGAAGGGCCTGTTTCCATGCGGTATTTCTAAAATAAACTACAAGTACAGGGCAGGAACAGATCCTTCAGCCCACAATGTCTGTGCCAAACATAATGGCAAGACCAACTTTTACCTACATGCACATAATCCATATCCCTCCATTCCCATGTGCCAATCCACAAGTCTCTTTAATGCCTTTAGTTTAGTTTAGTTTAATTTAGTTTATGTGTACCAAGTTACAGTGAAAAGTTTTTGTTGCGTGCTATCCTGACAGCGGAAAAACTATACATGATTACTTGAGTCAAATTCAAGTACAATTGGTAGAGCAAAGGGGAAGACACAGTGCAGAATATACAGTGCCCTCCATAATGTTTGGGACAAAGACCCATCATTTATTTATTTGCCTCTGTACTCCACAATTTTAGATTTGTAATTTAAAAATTACATGTGGCTAAAGTGCACATTGTCAGATTTTATTAAAGACCATTTTTATACCATTTTGGTTTCACCAATGTAGAAATTACAGCTGTGTTTATACATAGTCCCCCCCATTTCAGGGCACCATAATGTTTGGGACACATGGCTTCACAGGTGTTTATAATTGCTCAGGTGTGTTTAATTGCCTCCTTAATGTGGGTATAAGAGAGCTCTCAGCACCTAGTCTTTCCTCCAGTCTTTCCATCACCTTTGAAACTTTTATTGCTGTTTATCAACATGAGGACCAAAGTTGTGCCAATGAAAGTCAAAGAAGCCATTATGAGACTGAGAAACAAGAATAAAACTGTTACAGACATCAGCTAAACATTAGGCTTGCCAAAACAACTGTTTGGAACATCATTGAAAAGAAAGAGAGCACTGGTGAGCTTACTAATCACAAAGGGACTGGCAGGCCAAGGAAGACCTCCACAGCTGATGACAGAAGAATTCTCTCTATAATAAAGAAAAATCCCCAAACACCTGTCCGACAGATCAGAAATACTCTTCAGGAGTCAGGTGTGGATTTGTCAATGACCACTGTCCACAGAAGACTTCATGAACAGAAATACAGAGGCTACACTGCAAGATGCAAACCACTGGTTAGCCGCAAAAATAGAATGGCCAGGTTACAGTTTGCCAAGTACTTAAAAGAGCAACCACAGTTCTGGAAAAAGATCTTGTAGACAGATGAGACGAAGATTAACTTATATCAGAGTGATGGCAAGAGCAAAGTATGGAGGAGAGAGGAACTGCCCAAGATCCAAAGCATACCACCTCATCTGTGAAACACGGTGGTGGGGGTGTTATGGCCTGGGCATGTATGGCTGCTGAAGGTACTGGCTCACTTATCTTCATTGATGATACAACTGCTGATGGTAGTAGCAGAATGAATTCTGAAGTGTATAGACACATCCTATCTGCTCGAGTTCAAACAAATGTTTTACACTGTATCTCTGTAGATGGGATAATAATAATAAAACAATACCAATATCACTGAATTAGGGTTATTCAGCATGAAAACTGGCAGTAATATCAGGATCCAATCCTATCAGTGGTAAACCCATTGAAAAAAGATAGGCACCAATTGCTGGAGTAACTCAGAGGGTCAGGCAGCATCCCTGAAGAGCAGATGACATTGCGGGTAGGAACTTTTCTTCCGACTGATTTGGGGGGGGGGGGGGGGGGGGGGAGGAGAAGATATGTGAACATATGTGAGGGAGTTATCTGATGGGCAGATTGTTGGACAAAGGCCAGAGTTATGGAGACAGGTGTGGGGCTGAGAGGATAAAGAGTTGTGAATTGTTAAGCTCAGGGATAAAAAACGTTGTGAATTGTGTATCGATTGTAAAGGGGAAGCGGGAGTAACAGGTTTAAAGGCAGCCAGGTTTGGGCAAAGAGAGAGAGAGGGTGGAAGAAGGGGAGAGATTCAGGGGAGAAAGGGAAGGAGACTGTTGTGGCTTAGTTACTTTAAAATTGGAGAATTCAACGTTCATAGATACATAGATACATACAAAATAGGTGCAGGAGTAGGCCATTCGGCCCTTCGAGCCTGCACCGCCATTCAATATGATCATGGCTGATCATCCAACTCAGTATCCCGTACCTGCCTTCTCTCCATACCCCCTGATCCCTTTAGCCACAAGGGCCACATCTAACTCCCTCTTAAACATAGCCAATGAACTGGCCTCAACTACCCTCTGTGGCAGAGAGTTCCAGAGATTCACCACTCTCTGTGTGAAAAAGTTTTTTCTCATCTCGGTCTTAAAGGATTTCCCCCTTATCCTTAAGCTGTGACCCCTTGTCCTGGACTTCCCCAACATCGGGAACAATCTTCCTGCATCTAGCCTGTCCAACCCCATAAGAATTTTGTAAGTTTCTATAAGATCCCCCCTCAATCTTCTAAATTCTAGCGAGTACAAGCCGAGTCTATCCAGTCTTTCTTCATATGAAAGTCCTGACATCCCAGGAATCAGTCTGGTGAACCTTCTCAGTACTCCCTCTATGGCTATAATGTCCTTCCTCAGATTTGGAGACCAAAACTGTACGCAATACTCCAGGTGTGGTCTCACCAAGACCCTGTACAACTGCAGTAGAACCTCCCTGCTCCTATACCAGGTTCATACCATTGGGTTGTAAGCTGCCCAAGTGGAATATCAGATGGTGTTGATCCAGTTTGCATGTGGCCTCACTCTGGCCATGGAGGAGGCCCAGGTCAGAAAGATCAGTATGGGAATGGGAAGAGGAGGGGAGGTAAAAGGATTTGCTAAAGTTACTCAAGGAAAAGTTTAGAAACGGATAGGAAAGGCTTAGAGAGAGATGGGCCAACACGGACATGTAGGACGAGCGTAGCTGGGACATTTTGGACGGCTTTGTCAAGTTGGGCCAAAGATCCTATTTCCACGCTGTATGACTCTAAAATTGAACGACATCAACGATTTCCGTTACCAAAGGCTGGTTCAGTTTAATTTAGAAATCCAGCATCAAAGCAGGCCCTTCAGCCCATGTCGACCAACGATCACCCTAGTTCTATGCTATCCCAGATCCTGTACACAAGGGGCAATCTACAGAAGCCAGATTAACCAGCAAACACGCTCGCTTTTTGGAGTGTGGGATGAAACCGTAGCACCCCGGAGAAAACCCACGCAGTCACAGGAAGAAAATACAAAGTCCTTGCAGATAGCAGGATCGAACCCGGGTCTCTGGTGATGTAAGGCAGCAACTCTACCGCCGTGCCACTGTAACGCCCTATCTGCACCAGTAATAAAGCCACTAGCCACACAACTCTAACGACTAAAGGATAGGACAGGTTTAGAAGGATATGGGGCAAACGCTGGCAGGGGGGGACCAGCGTTGATGGTACATGTTGGTCGGTTACTACAAGTTGAGCAGAAACATAGAAACATAGAAATTAGGTGCAGGAGTAGGCCATTCGGCCCTTCGAGCCTGCACCGGCCATTCAATATGATCATCCAACTCGGTATCCCCGTACCTGCCTTCTCTCCATACCCTCTGATCCCTTTAGCCACAAGGGGCCACATCTAACTCCCTCTTAAATATAGCCAATGAACTGGCCTCAACTACCCTCTGTGGCAGAGAGTTCCAGAGATTCACCACTCTCTGTGTGAAAAAAGTTCTGCTCATCTCAGTTTTAAAGGATTTCCCCCCCTTATCCTTAAGCTGTGACCCCCTTGTCTGGACTTCCCCAACATCGGGAGCAATCTTCCTGCATCTAGCCTGTCCAACCCCTTAAGAATTTTGTAAGTTTCTATAAGATCCCCTCTCAATCTCCTAAATTCTAGAGAGTATAAATCAAGTCTATCCAGTCTTTCTTCATAAGACAGTCCTGACATCCCCAGGAATCAGGTCTGGTGAACCTTCTCCTTGCACTCCCTCTATGGCAATAATGTCCTTCCTCAGATTCCTCAAGGGCCTGTTCCTACTCTGTAAGACTCTATGACTATGACACAAAGGTGTACAACACTGGCCAAAACCCTAGAACTATGATGAACCTGTGGTACAGAGAAAAGGCAGTGCAAAGTATGCTTCACATTAATTTATGATCAGTTAGAAAGATTGGTGACTGTCCAAATTTCCTTAAATAGTAAACGAAACATTGAAAAAAGTGTTTCATATTCCACCTACTTCTGATACTAACAGTTCCGAGAATCATTGTTTATAAGCCACACTATTAAGATATTTATGCGCTGTGTAAACAAAGCAAATTGTTGGGCCTGTTGTCCCTTTGCCAAGGAGAAAGAATTAGTGCCTGTTCATTCCACTATAAACATAATTAAACTAACTTTAGCCGAATCTTCCCAGGAGACGGGGGTAAGCAGGGGCGATCACTGTTCCAGATTTCGTCTCCCAATTAACACGATAACTAATTGGAGAGAGACGGTTGCGGGCACCACTAGCGGCCCCAAGGTCATGAGAGCCTTCGTACCGTGTTAAATGTTCAGGCTCCCATTGCAAGATGCAGGGAGCAAATGCATCAAGGTCATTATTTGCAGCCAGTACTGTCTACAAGATAACGCTGACTCTAACTTCAGGAAACATTTGAATGTAAACATGGCCATGCAAGGCCACTTATCCAGAGTTTTGTTTTGAAAGATAAATTGTTTAAGAGTCATACAGCAAGGAAACAGGCCCCTTTGACCCAACTTAGCACGCCGACCAAACATGTCCCATCTACACTAGTCCCACCTGCCTGCGTTAGGGCCCATATCCATCTTAACCTATCCTATCCTATCCATGCATCTGTCAAAATGTTTTTTAAAACGTTGCCTCAACTATCTCCTCTGACAGCTCGTTCCTTACACACCCACCACTTTTGTGTGAAAAAAGTTACTACTCTGGATCCTATTAAACTTCTTCCCCCCCCCCCCCCCCCCCCCCCCCCCCTCACCTTAAGCCTATGTCCTCTGGTTCTTGATTTCCCTACTCTGGCCAAAAGACTGTGCATTTACCTGATCTATTCCTCTCATGATTTTGTACACCTCTATAAGATCAACCCTCATCCACCAGCGCTCCAAGGAATAGACTCCTAGCCTGCTCAACCTCTCCCTGGAGCTCACGCCCTGCTTGAATTTGGCCCATATCCCTCTAAACCTATTCCATGCACCTGTCTAAATGTTTCTGAAAGGTTGCGATTGTCCCTGCCCTCAACTATCTCCTCCGGCAGCTCGTTCCACACACACACCCGCCACCCTTTGTGTAAATAGGTTATGTTTTTAAATGAGAGCATCTTGAGATTGGTCAGGGTTATACAGAATGTGCCCGGCACAAAATTGCAATAATACAAAACTTTAGATAATAGGTCAGTAGAGTGTTATCAAATAATAACACCAGCATTGCTGAGCTAACCAATATATATTTTTAAATTTAGTTTACTTTAGAGATACAGAGTAGAAACAGGCCCTTCGGCCCACCAAGTCCACGCTAACCAGCGATAATCCGTTCACAATAGTTCAATGTCATCCCACTTTGCTGACCTAACCACCAATTAAAAAATGAATAGACAATAGACAATAGACAATAGGTGCAGGAGTAGGCCATTTGGCCCTTCGAGCCAGTACCCGCCATTCAATGTGATCATGGCTGATCATCCCCAATCAGCACCCCGTTCCTGCCTTCTCCCCCATATCCCCTGACTCCGCTATTTTTAAGAGCCCTATCTAGCTCTCTCCTGAAAGCATCCAGAGAACCTGCCTCCACCGCCCTCTGAGGCAGAGAATTCCACAGACTCGCCACTCTCTGTGAGAAAAAGTGTTTCCTCGTCTCCGTTCTAAATGGCTTACTCCTTATTCTTAAGCTTCTTAAGGTTTTGTTCAGTTTAGTTTGGCTGAGAGATGCATCATGGATAACTGGCTCTTTAGCCCACCGAGTCCATGCTGACCATTGATCACCTGTTTCCACTAGTTCTAATTTATCCCACTTTCTCATCCACTCCCAAAACAGTAGGGGGAATTTACAGAAGCTAATGAACATACAAATCTGCGTGTCTTTAGGATGTGGGAGAAAACTAGAGCACCCCTGAGGAGCACAATTGTTTTTTGTATCATTTGTTCCCTCTGTTCACAGATATAGCATGGAAACAGGCCCTTCGGCCCAGCGAGTCACGCTGACCAATTCCATGGCACTATTCTACACATTGGGGACAATTTACAATTTTCACTAAAGCCAATAAACCTACGGTCATGTCAGTCTGAAGAAGGGTTTCGGCCCGAAACGTTGCCTATCTCCTTCGCTCCATAGATGCTGCCTCACCCGCTGAGTTTCTCCAGCATTTTTGGGTACCTACAAACCTGCACGTCTTTGGGGTGTGGGAGGAAACCAGAGCACCCGGAGAAAACCCATATGGTCACAGGGAGAACGTGCAAACTCCACACAGACAGCGCCCAAGGCCAGGATCGAACCTGGCGCTGTAAGGTAGCTACTCTACCAACTGTGAGCTCCAAAAGTATGATAATGTGGAATCTCTTAAATTAGTGCATGGGCCAATCTTGTTTTGTTGAGAAAGGTGTAGAACACAGAACATAGAACAGTACAGCACCGGAACAGGCCCTTCGGCCCACAATGTCTGTGTTGAACATGATGCCAAGTTAAACTGATCTCCTCTGCAGATGATCCGTATCCCTCCATGCCTATATACAGTATCCGTTTGCCTATCTAAAGCCTCTTGAATACCATACGGTATCTGCCTCCACCACCAGCCCTGGAATCACTTGCATTTTATGTAGGGTCTTTTGCAAACAGTACATTCCAAACAGTACATGTTACAAAGTACAGTCAAAACTGCACACAACAATTAATTCAGGTTAGTTTATTATCAAGTGTACCGACGTGCAGTGAAAAGCTTTTTGTTGCATGCCATCCAGTCAGCAGAGAGACAATACATGATTACAATCAAGCCATCCACGTTGTACAGATACAGGAGAATAATGTTTAGTGCAAGATATATTCCAGTAAAATCCAGTTAAAGATAGTCTGAGGGTCTCCAATGAGGTAGATGGGAGCATGGGCGGAAATCCTGGGAGGGACAGGGGGACGGGGGGGGACATCCCCCCATGTTTTGAGAGGTGGGGGACAATCCCCCCCCCCATGTTTTGTAATCCAGACTTTATCCAGACGCTTTCTAAGGGCTGAATCGGCCCGTTCGTGGGGCCTTCCAGCGCCCGGCGCGGCTTAAAATCAAACTGCTGCATCGAGGCGATCGAGACTCCCGATGTTGAAGCCCCGCCGGCCGATGACAGACCCCGCGAACGGGACGATTCAAGCCCCACGATTCGGGGCGGACGAAGCTGCTGTTGCTGGAGTTCAGAGTCGGTCACCAACCAGGTCAGCTCCCAATGTTACCGTCCACAGGGCCCACGGCCAAAGCCTCGCTGGTGTACGCATGCACGCGCACGTGCGGCCGCCAAGAAATTGTGTCCCCCATGTTTTGATAGCGATTTCTGTGCCTGGATGGGAGGTGAGGACCGCTCTCAAGTCGGGATGGTTCAGTTGCTTGATAACAGCTGGGAAGAGACTGTCCCTGAATCTGGAGCTGTGGCCCCACCCAACATGTTGTAATGATTAGGTTCATATTTAAGTTTCTTATTGTCATGTGTACCGGGGTCCTGAGGATGGAGTTGGATTCATGGGAGGTTGGTCTTGGAGGGGAGGATACTCCTCAAACTGTGGAGCATCCTGGACAATACAGCTCACCCCTCCCCCTCCATGACACACTGGTCAACCTGAGGAGCACCTTCAGCAACAGACTGGTTCCACCAAGATGCAGGACAGAACGCCACACGAGATCCTTCTTCCCTGTGGCTATCAAACTGTACAACTCCTCCCCCTTCTGTCGTGGAGTAGACTGACTCCTTCACCCAACTAATCTTTGTACATCCCCAATCCTGGACTTTCCACTCATCACTTTCATTTCCTGTTTCATGTATCTTGCTGTGTTTTATGGTTGTTGGCAGACCAATTTCCCTCCTGGGATAAATAAAGTTCTATCGTATCTCTCGTATCGTTGCCACGACTTGAAGGTCTGAGCTATGGGAAGACCTGAAGCAGGCTGGGACTCTATTCCCTGGAGCGCAGGAGGATAAAAGGTGATCTTGTAGAGGTGTATAAAATCGTGCAATGAAGAGATCGGGTCTCTTGCCCAGAGTGGGGGAAATCAAGAACCAGAGGGCATGGGTTTAAGGTGAAGGGGGGAAGATTTTATAGGAATCTGAAGGTTAAGGGGTGGTGTATTTAAGGGACGAGCTGCCAGAGGAGGTAGTTGAGGCGGGGACTATTGCAACGTTTAAGATGGAATTAGACAGGTACATGGATAGGACAGGTTTAGAGGGACATGGGCCAAACGCAGACAAGTGGGTCTAGAGTAAATGGGACATGTTGGTCGGAGTGGGCAAGTTGGGCCAAAGGGCCTGTTTCACACTTTATGAATTTATGGCAAATGCTGGAAAATACTCAATACAGGCTGCATCTGTGGAAGATTGACCTTTTATGTCCAAGACCCTTCATCACAACTCTATGGGGAGGTGCAGCGAAACCTGGGTGTCATGGTACACCA
This sequence comes from Malacoraja senta, assembly GCA_038087875.1. NCBI lineage: Eukaryota > Metazoa > Chordata > Chondrichthyes > Rajiformes > Rajidae > Malacoraja > Malacoraja senta. The sequence continues at coordinate 259,017,032 of CM075977.1, read as the reverse complement.
GTCATTGAAAGTAGGCATGCAGGTGCAGCAGGCAGTGAAGAAAGCGAATGGTATGTTGGCCTTCATAGCAAGAGGATTTGAGTATAGGAGCAGGGAGGTTCTACTGCAGTTGTACAGGGTCTTGGTGAGACCACACCTGGAGTATTGCGTACAGTTTTGGTCTCCAAATCTGAGGAAGGACATTATAGCCATAGAGGGAGTGCAGAGAAGGTTCACCAGACTGATTCCTGGGATGTCAGGACTTTCATATGAAGAAAGACTGGATAGACTTGGCTTATACTCGCTAGAATTTAGGAGATTGAGAGGGGATCTTATAGAAACGTACAAAATTCTTATGGGGTTGGACAGGCTAGATGCAGGAAGATTGTTCCCGATGTTGGGGAAGTCCAGGACAAGGGGTCACAGCTTAAGGATAAGGGGGAAATCCTTTAAGACCGAGATGAGGAAAAACTTTTTCACACAGAGAGTGTTGAATCTCTGGAACTCTCTGCCACAGAGGGTAGTTGACGCCAGTTCATTGGCTATATTTAAGAGGGAGTTAGATGTGGCCCTTGTGGCTAAAGGGATCAGGGGGTATGGAGAGAAGGCAGGTACGGGATACTGAGTTGGATGATCAGCCATGATCATATTGAATGGCGGTGCAGGCTCGAAGGGCCGAATGGCCTACTCCTGCACCTATTTTCTATGTATCTATGTATCTATCCACAGATGCTGCCTGACCTGCTGAGAATATTGGGCATTTTCTGTTCAATTTTCAAATTTCTGGCATTTTTTCTTTTGATTTTCACCAACACCCACTTGTTCTTCTTCTTAGTACCACGGGATCATTCATTGCCTGACAGGCTTGCCCACAGGCCTGTGGATCATTATCCTTCCACATCTCCTTGTCTGAAGAAGGGTCTCCACCTGAAACGTCACCCATTCCTTCTCTCCAGAGATGCTGCCTGTCCCGCTGAGTTACTCTATCATTTTGTGTCTATCCTCACTGGGATTGCAAACTCTCTCACTCCCAAATAAGGGACAAAAGGTCAAAATAAGGGACAAATTCCCGACGGCAATTCGTTGACCGACTTGGCCGTGGCTGGGTGAATGATGAGTTGACCCGGGTGCTGGACTGCACACAAAGCCCAGCCGGCGGGCCAGCTGAGGGGTTTTGGTCCGGGCCGCGCGACGTCGCGTGCAAAGTCCAGCAGCCCATCCAACTCGTGAACCGATGATCGGCCATGAGAAGGAGGGGTGGTGGTGGTGTCGGCGGTAAGCGGAGGTCCGCCGGGCTGCACTACGTCGGGACGGTTGAGGCAGGGCCGGACGCGGCGCTCCAACCCAACAATCCCCTCGACCCAAGTGGTAGCAGTCAAATACGGGACAAGGGTGGTCCCGTACGGGACAGACCAATTTAGCCCAAAATACGGGATATCCCGGCTTATACGGGACAGTTGACAACCCTAGTCTGGACCCGAAACGTCACCCATTCCTTCTCTCCAGAGAAGCTGCCTATCCCGCTGTGGCCAACTGCACTTAAACCAACTTGGACGTTGAAAATAGCACCTAAATCTGGCGATCTTGTATATTGTCTCAGTGGGGAACTATTTCTGTACACTTTGTACTGAGTCTATGATTATGCTGCTGCATTGCTGAGCTGTATGTAAAAATAAGAATTTCACTGTACCTCGATACATGTGACAGTGAAGAACCATTGATATTGAACCATTGATTTTGGTATCTTATCTAGTTTGCTAATGATCAGGTGTGTGATTTGAACCAACAAGAACTAGAGGGAAAGACTCAAGGGCTGGAGTAACTCAGCAGGCCAGGCTATCTTCTATCCTTTGTTCTATCCTTCTAGTCTGTGTTCAAGATGGCGGTCGGAGGGGAGAGTGGACGCTGGCGCGGTTTCGTTGCCGCTGCTCTCTCCTCAAATTGTGCTTCTGATTTTCTTTTTTGTGTTTTTGGAAGGAATTCTGTCCCTGATTTGTGTATTGGTCTTTATAACTTATTTTTTAAAATTCTGATTATATGTTTCCTATAAATCTCTGTAAGGTGTCCTTGAGACCTCGGTATAAGGCGCCCGTAAATAAAATTCATTATTATTATTATTATTATTATTATCTCTGGACTGACTAAATCATCTACCTAAAAAAACCCTCATCCTCCCGCTCACTTATGTATCCTCCACCTATTACTGGTCAGGTTTGTCATGCATCTGACATGGACACAAAGTGCTGGCGTTATCCAGCAGGTCAGGCAGCATCTCTAGAGAAAAGAAATAGATGATGTTTTGGGTCAGGACCCTTCTTCAGACTTCCCCAGTCCGAAGAAGGGTCTTGACCACAAACGTCATCTATCCATGTCTACCAGAGATGCTGCATGGACCGCTGCATTATTCCAGTCCTATCTTTCGTATAAACCAGCATCTGTGCTCCTTTGTTTCTACATTTTGTCCTGCACCTCCTCTCTTCCAGCTTTCTACTACCACCGCCCCCCCCCCGCCCCCCCTCTACAATCTGTCTGAAAAAGTGTCCCGGATCAAAACATCAACTATCCATGTTCTCCAGAACTGCTGAGGAAGCATTTCGTCAGCACCAGACGGGTCTGAGTTACTCTATCATTTTGACCCGAAACGACACCTAATCCTTTACTCTGGAAATGCTGCCTGACCCGCTGAGTTACTCCAGTACGTTGTGCCCTGTTAAGAGAGCGCTGGCTAAGCCTGCAACATCATTATAAGTTTAAGATGTGGATTCACACAAAATGCTGGACTAACTCAGGATAGTGATGGATGGAGTCGGATCATAAAATGTGTAAGTAGGAACTGCCAGATGCTGGTTTAAAC
>CM075977.1:258975918-259013999 GCA_038087875.1 Malacoraja senta | reverse complement strand
TCTAGTAAATCTCCTCTGTACTCTCTCTCTATTTTGTTGACATCTTTCCTATAATTTGGCGACCAAAATTCTACATGCTTCCACTCGTGGAGAGTCTTGGACCAGAGGGCGCAGCCTCAGAATAAAAGGAAGTACCTTTTAGAAAGGAGATGAGGAGAATTTGATTTTGTCAGGTGGAGAATCTGTGTAATTCATTGCCACAAACGGGAGGCCGTCAAAGAAGATTTTTAAGGTGGAGTCTCTCTCGTTCCATCTCTTCCTCCATCTCTCTCTCTCCCTCATTCGCTCTCCCTCCATCTCACTCCCTCTCTTTCTGCCTCCCTCCCTGGAGTGAGATAGATAAATGTGAGGTTATCCACTTTGGCGGCAAAAACAAGGGGGCAGATTATTATCTCAATGGGGTTAGGTTAGGTAAGGGGGAGGTGCAGCGAGACCTGGGTGTCCTTGTACACCGGTCCACTGAAAGTTGGCGTGCAGGTACAGCAGGCAGTGAAGAAAGCTAATGGAATGTTTGGCCTTCATAACAAGAGGATTTCAGTATAGGAGTAAAGAGGTTCTTCTGCAGTTGTATCGGGCGCTCTGGTGAGACCACATCTGGAGTATGGTGTACAGTTTTGGTCTCCTAATTTGAGGAAGGACATCCTTGCGATTGAGGCAGTGCAGCGTAGGTTCACGAGATTGATCCCTGGGATGGCGGGACTGTCATATGAGGAAAGACTGAAAAGACTAGGCTTGTATTCACTGGAGTTTAGAAGGATGAGGGGATATCTTATAGAAACATATAAAATTATAAAAGGACTGGACAAGCTAGATGCAGGAAAAATGGTCCCAATGTTGGGCGAGTCCAGAACCAGGGGCCACAGTCTTAGAATAAAGGGAGAGGTCATTTAAGACTGAAGTGAGAAAAAACTTTTTCCCCCAGAGAGTTGTGAATTTATGGAATTCCCTGCCACAGAGGGCAGTGGAGGCCAAGTCACTGGATGGGATTTAAGAGAGAGTTAGATAGAGCTCGAGGGGCTGGTGGAGTCAAGGGATATGGGGAGAAGGCAGGCACGGGTTATTGATAGTGGACGATCAGCCATGATCACAATGAACGGCGGTGCTGGCTCGAAGGGCCGAATGGCCTCCTCCTGCACCTATTTTCTATGTTTCTATGTTTTCTTTACCAAAAATCGGAATTAATATAATCCCACGAACTAGGCAAAAGGTTAGTTGGATTGGTGGACGCGGTTCCACTGATATAAAACTGCAGTTGCAGTCGCAGAGGGTGCGGTGCCTGGTGCTCTGCGCGCCCGGAACCATCCGTCCCCGCGCTTCATCCAAGGGAGGGTCAGGGTCAGGGTCAGGGTCAGGGCCAGGGCCGCCCTCCTCAAAGATGGTGGCACTGCTGGCCGTTGGTTCATGTGGACGTGGCGGATAGGATCCAGCGGTAAATGATCGGGACTGGACCTTGGAGAGGAGGGAGAGGGAGGTGGGGGAGGAGAGAGGGGAGGAGAGAGGTGGAAGAGAGGGGAAGTGGAGAGAGGGGGAAGTGGAGAGAGGGGAGGGGGAAGAGAGAGAGGGGGAGGGGGAAGAGAGAGAGGGGGGAGGGGGAAGAGGGGGGAGGAGGGGGGGGGGGGGAGAGAAAGTGAATGGGGGGAGGGGAAGAGTAGGTAACAAAGGGTTGGCATGAAGTTGAGGACAGAGAGGGCTGAGGGTAGTTTCAATACCAGTGTCTGAAACTAACTGCTATGTTCAGTAGACATAATATTGCTTAAATATATAAATATGTCAAAGTTTAGTTAGTATGTATTATTATTACCACCTCCATTTATGAACTATGGCGATAGATGTGGCCTGCCGTCCACTCACATGGGTCCTGGCCCGTAGGCAGAGCAAGTTTGCCGACCCCCTGATCTAGCGGTTGCATCAGGATTGTGGCTTGCTACTCCAGAATAGCTTTCAAATTTAAATGCTGTAGCGCTGTGCTTGGATTTGAACCCTTGTTCTTGCATCATCGGTCATAGATTCTGGATTGATTCCTCGGTAACTTAAGTGCGAAGCCAATGCATACTGCCTCGTCAGCTGATGAATGCCAGTATCTGCAGTGGTTTTTTGCTTGAGGTTTAACATGTTGTAGCAAAAATCTTATCCCATTTCTCACCCATCTTCTCACATACACAGTCATAAAGTCATACGGTGTGGAAACAGGTCCTACGGCCCAACTTGCCCACGCTAACCAAAATGTCCCATCTACACTGATCCAATCTGCCTGCATTTGGCCCATATCCCTCTAACCTGTCCTATCCATGTACCGGTCCAAATGTTTTTCAAACGTTGTGATACTACCTGCTTCAACTACCTCCCCCCCGCAGCTTGTTTCATACACCCACCACCCTTTGTGTAAAAAAAGATGTCCTTCAGGTTTCTATCAAATCTTCCCCCCCCCTCACCTTAAACCTACGTCCTCTGGTTCTTGATTCCCCTACTCTGGGTAAAAGGGTCTGGTCCGTCATAACGAGGGTTCTCAATCTCGGCATTCAAGAGAAAATAATCCAAGTGTCCAAACTTCTCCCTGTAAACTACCATCCAGGCACCGGGGCTGCGGTGGCGTTCCGGCGGTGGCGACCGAGGACACTGGTGGCAACCTGAATCCGGAGGCTCGGCCACGGGCCCGGTGGACGACATCGTCGGGAGCTTGCAGGTCACAGGTTGGTGACCTGTTTTTCTGGGGCTCCCGCAACTACAGCTGCGTCCGCTGGACTGGAGGGCGGGCAGCTTCGACCACCCCGGGCCGCGGAGTTGAGCCGGCCCGTCGCGGAGCACGGATTCGGCCGCTGGACTGGCTTACCGTCGCCCGGCGAGGCCACAGCATCAGAAGCCTGGATCGCCTCAGCGCAGAGGGAGAAGAAAGCGGGAAGAGACAGAGACTTTAAGACTTTTGCCTCCATCACAGTGAGGAGGTACCTGGTGAACTCACTGTGGTGGATGTTAATTTGTGTTTATTGTGTGTTTTGTCATTTATTATTATATGTATGACTGCAGGCAACGAAATTTCGTTCAGGCCGAAAGGTCTGAATGACAAATAAAGGAATCTCTAATCTCTCTAATCATTCTGGTGAACCTCTTCTGCACCCTTTCCAAAGCCTCCAACTTCTTTCCTGTATTTTCCCCTTGGATTCGACCTCCCAAAGTGCAACACCTCACACCTGCTCGGATGAAGTAAGGAAAATAATAGCAGAGAGTTGTGGACGCAGCTCACACCGTCCCTTCCACTGACTCCATCTACACTTCACGCTGCCTCGGCAAGGCCAGCAGCATAATCAAGGACCAGACTCACTCCACCCACTCCCTCTTCTCCCCTCTCCCATCAGACAAGAGGTACACAAGTGTGAAAACGCACACCTCCAGATTCAGGGGCAGTTTCTTCCCAGCTGTTCTCAGGCAACTGAACCGTCCTACCACTAACTAGAGAGCAGCCATGACTTCCCATCGACATCATTGGAGACCCTCGGAGTATCTTTCATCGGACTTCATCTTGCACTAAAATTATTCCCGTTATTCCGTATCTTCACACTGCGGACAGCTTGATTGTAATCTTGTATAGTCTCACGTCATGTTACATAGAAACATAGAAAATAGGTGCAGGAGGAGGCCATTCGGCCCTTCGAGCCTGCACCGCCATTCAATATGATCATGGCTGATCATCCAACTCAGTATCTTGTACCTGCCTTCTCTCCATACCCCCTGATCCCTTTAGCCACAAGGGCCACATCTAACTCCCTCTTAAATATAGCCAATCAACTGGCCTCAACCACCTTTCTGTAGCAGAGAATTCCACAGATTCACCACTCTCTGTGTGAAAAATGTTTTTCTCATCTCGGTCCTAGAAGACTTCCCCCTTATCCTTAAACTGTGACCCTTGTTCTGGACTCCCCCAACATCGGGAACAATCTTCCTGCATCTAGCCTGTCCAAACCCTTAAGAATTTTGTAAGTTTCTATAAGATCCCCCCTCAATCTTCTAAATTCCAGCGAGTACAAGCCGAGTCTATGTATCATGTTTTTTCACTGTACCTTGTTACACGTGGATAATAATAAACTAACCTAAAACCAAACCCAAATTAAAGATAGACCCAAAGTACAGGAGTAGATCAGCGGGTCAAGCAGCATCACTGGGGAAAAAAAGAATAGGTGACATTTTGGATCGGAACCCTTCTTTAGACTGAAAGTGGAGGTGGGGGGAGATGGGGGGGGGGGGAGGGGACACACAACCTGTATCCAAAACCCCCCAGAACAAATCAGGGCCGGCAACAGATGGCCTCAGAAGGGTGGAGCCCATAACGGCCTATTTAATTCAGTTTAATTATTGTCACAAATCCCATGACAACTTTTGGGCGGTCACGGAGGCGCAGCGGTAGAGTTGCTGCCTTCCAGTGCCGGAGACCCGGTTCGATCCCGACTACGGGTGCTGTCTGTACGGAGTTTGCACGCTCTCCCCCGTGACCTGCGTGGGTTTTCTCCGAGATCTTCGGTTTCCTCCCGCATTCCAAAGACGTACGGGATTGGTAGGTTGATTGGCCGGGCAAATGTATAAAATTGTCTCCAGTGGGTGTAGGATAGTGTTAGGGTGCGGGGATCGCTGGCGTGCGCAGACCCGGCGGGCCGAAGGGCCTGTTTCCGTGCTGTATCTCTAAACTAAACTAAACTAAACGGGTACAGTGAAAGCTTTTGTTGGGTAACTAAACTAAACCAGACTAAACTGAACCAAACTAAATCAAACCAAATGGGACCTTGCGGCGTTTTTACTGGCACATTGAGGACGACACTACACAATGCCCACCCCCCCTCTGTTACTGTTTAAGAAGGAACTGCAGATGCTGGAAAATCGAAGGTACACGAAAATGCTGGAGAAACTCAGCAGGGGTGAGCAGCATCTATGGAGCGAAGGAAATAGGCAACGTTTCGGCCCGAAACGTTGCCTATTTCCTTCACTCCATAGATGCTGCTGCACCCGCTGAGTTTCTCCAGCATTTTTGTGTACCTCCCCTCTGTTACTGTTCAGGTGGGATTGAAATGTCCTGTCAACAGCCTCAAGGGTATGCAAAACCGTCACAAAGGCTGCAACTGCGGCTGCAAACTCAACAGGTATTATGCAACGCGTTTGTTTGACAAAGGCAGAGATTTACCAGAAGCCCAAGCCTTCTTTCGCACATCACACCCAACACCAAAAGGCTTGCTTACACAAGGAGATGTCAAAGTCTTTTCAAAACATTGTTCAGAGGTCAAAGGAACGAATACACAGGTGTGTGTGTGTGTGTGTGTAATGTCAGGGCCTCCGAGCCGTCAAGGGGATGTGGATTCTGATCTTCTGACCAGCAGACGTTTCAGTATTACAAACACGCGGCTTGAATGCTGAACCCACACTGATTCATTTCTAAAACCCCTTTGTGGTGTTTCAAAGCGGGCCACTGCTCCGTGAAAGGATTGAGAAACGGGATTCCTTTCCCACCAATTCGTCAATTGTCCACGGACTGAGGAGGCAATGTGGTTCGTTTACCGCGTGTGAGAGTCGCAACAAAGGGAAATAGCCACACAAACAATCAGCAGGTTCAGTTCGGGAAGGAACTGCAGATGCTGGTTTCTTCCGAAGATAGACGCAAATTGCTGGAGCAACTCATGCCCTGTCAGGAGGAAATAAATAGATGATGTTTCGGGTCGGTTCCTACCCCGAGATTTCACCCGCTACTTCTCTCCCAAGTTTGGTTTGGAAACAGCACGGAAACGGGCCCTTCGGCTCAACGAGTTATGGCTACCATTTCTCAGTTTGGTTTTATTTGTTTGGATTTAGAGACACATCATGGAAACAGGCCCTTCAGCCCACCGGGCCTGCACATGCCAGCAATCACCCGTACACTAGTCCTATCCGACACACTAGGAACAATTTGCAGAAGCCAATTAACCTACAAAATTGCATGTCTTTGGAATGTGAGTGGAAACCAGGGCACCCAGAGGAAACCCACGCAGTCACAGGGAGAGTGTGCAAACTCCACACGGGACAGCACCTGAGGTCAGGATCGAACCAATCTCTGGCGCTGTGAGGAAACAACTCTACCGCTGTACCACTGCACCGCCCACAAAAGGTCCTTAAAAGCTGAGAAAATTATTTTAGAGTCCGAGATCACCTCGGATAAGATTCATTGATCCTCTCCCAACATGTCTGAGCCATTCCCATTATAACAAGATTACAATTCTACTTCATGGTGTTCATTGTAAATTTTCACTCTGAACGTACGTGCAAGTTCTACTGAAGTAGCCGTTAGATCCGGTAGCAATCCCCCAAACATTAATTAATATTGGCATAATTTACACAAAACAAAAACAAAATCCACAAAGTGCTGGAGTAACTCAGCGGGTCAGGCAGCATCTGTGGAGAGAATAGATAGGCAATCATTGAGTCACTCCCAACACTTAGTGTTAGAGTCTTGGAGTCGTACAGCACTGAAACAGGCACAGGGTGGGATGTCTACGGTCAGGATATTTATCATAGGCACTGGATATGAAACGGAAATTTGAAATTCTTACGGTGTCAGAGAGTCACACAGCACGGAAACAGGCCCTTCGGCCAAACATGTCCATGCTGACCAAGATGCCCCATCTACACTAGTCCCACCCACCTGTCTTTGGCCTATATCCCTCTATACCTTCCCAGTCCATGAACATTTCTAAATGTCTTTTAAATGTTGTTGTCGTCCCCTGCCTCAACGACCTCCTCCGTCAGCCCATTCCATGCACCCACCACCCTCTGTGACCAGACTGTCTGGGAGAGTGATGAATCTGATATTCACTGGCCCCGTGAGCGATGGGTCCAAGATCCTTTGATACAGTTATTAAGTCACAGTTATACAGGTCAGAAACAGGCCCTTCGGCCCATCAAGTTCGTGCTGGCCATCAGCCACACTTTTACTGTAATTCAGCCTTAATCCCATTTTTTAAATCTCTCTACATTCTCATCATACATTCTCAGATTCTACCCACTGCTTAGGAGGAAGAGGGACAGGGTGAGGGGGAGAGGATGTGGGAGGGGAAACCAAGGGGAATGATGAAGGATGAGTGGGTGGCAGAGATACAGAGGCAGGTATAGAGGGAGTACCGGGCAAAGCGAGGGAGGGAAAGATAAAGGGAGAGGAGAGGGAGAGGGAGAGAGGGAGAGAGGGAAGGGGAGGGGGAGGGGGGAGGGAGAGGGAGAGAGGGGGAGGGGAGGGAGAGGGAGAGGATAGGGGGAGGGGGAGGATAGGAGAGGGAGAGGGGGAGGGAGAGGGGGAGAAGGGGAGCAGGAGGGAGAGGGGGATGGGGGGGAGTGAGAGGATAGGGGGAGGGGGAGGATAGGAGAGGGGGAGGGAGAGGGGGAGGGGGTGTGAGGGGGAGGGGAAGAGAGGGAGAGTGAGAGGGGAAGGAGGGAGAGGGAGGGAGAGGGAGAGGGAGGGAGGGGAGAGGGAGAGGGAGAGGGAGAGGGAGAGGGGGAGGGGAAGGAGGGAGAGTGAGAGAGAGTGAGAGAGGGAGAGAGAGGGAGAGAGAGGGGAGGGAGAGGGGGGGAGAGTGAGAGGGGGAGGGGAAGGATGGTGAGGTGAGAGGGGGGGGAAGGAGGAGCGAGGAGGGGAGGGGAAGGAGGGAGAGTGAGGGGGAGGGAGAGAGAGAGAGAGAGAGAGAGAGAGGGAGAGAGAGGGAGAGAGAGGGAGAGGGAGAGGGAGGGAGAGGGAGAGCGGAGAGGGAGAGGGAGAGGGAGAGGGAGAGAGAGAGAGAGAGAGAAATAGATGGGTATACGGACGAGTAGTGAATTAAAACCCTCGCCCCATTGTTTCCCTGCAGTAAGTGTGTGGAGTTGAGTGTTGTTTGGACAGAGGGGATGACTGATGAGATGTCACTGTGTGCATGCACTTCTCATCTGTTCCACATTTACTGGTCACACACAAACCAGATGCTGTGAACCAGGCAACTGGCAAACAAACCCCTTCAAAGACTGAACCCAGAGTGGATGGTTGGGCCGGGACGTGTCGCCGAGTTAGACATCTGCCAAACCCATCTCTGGAACTGTGCAGAAAAGCAAACTCCTTTGGCACCACTCCCCTCATCTATATGTAAACTTCCCAAGTAAATATGCACCGCGCTCCAGGAGCAAGCAACTTAAAGCAGCTCAGAGATTTCTGAAAGCTACAGATAGTTTTAATTTTAACGGGTGACACGGTGGCTCAGCGGTAGAGTTGTTACCGTACAATGCCAGAGACCTGGGTTCGATCCTCACTACAAATGCTGTCTGTACGGAGTTTTGTACCCTCTTCCCGTAATCCCGTAGGGTTTCTCCAGATGCTCCAGTTTCTTCCACACTGCAAAGACGTGCAGCTTTGTTGGTTAATTGGCTTTGGTAAGTTGTAAAATTGTCTCTAGTGTGTAGGATAGTGAGGTAGGGGGTGAAGGCTGGTCGGCATGGACTCTGATCTTCCATGCTGTATCGCTAAAGTCTAAAGTAAATATATCTGAGAAGCTACAACTTAATTGGACTGCGTTAGAGTTGCTGCTTTACAGCGGCGGAGACCCAAGTCCGATCCTTACTATTGGTGCGGTCTGTACGTTTGCACGTTCTAACTGTGACCGCGTGGGTTTTCTCCAGGTGCTCTGGTTTCCTCCCAAATTCCAAAAGTGTACAGGTTTGTCGGTTAATTGACTTCTGTAAATTGTCACTAATGTGTAGTATAGGACTAGTGTACAGGGGATTGTTGGTCAACGAGGTCTAGGTGGGCCGAAGGGCCTTTTTCCATGCTGTATCTTTAAAACTAAAACTTAAGGGGCCCTGTCCCACTTGGACGACCTAATCCATGAGTTTAGAAGACCCTAGACGAGTTGAAAAAAATGTCGAGGTCGTTGTTGACTCGCCGAAGTAAAAGACCTCCTACGACCTCCTACGACTATGTCTACGACCTCCTACGACTGTCTACGACCTCCTACGACTGTCTACGACCTCATACGACTGTCTACGACCTCCTACGACTGTCTACGACCTCCTACGACTGTCTACGACCTCCTACGACTGTCTACGACCTCCTACGACCTCCTACGACTGTCTACGACCTCCTACGACTGTCTACGACCTCCTACGACTATGTCTACGACCTCCTACGACTATGTCTACGACCTCCTACGACTATGTCTACGACCTCCTACGACTGTCTACGACCTCCTACGACTATGTCTACGACCTCCTACGACTATGTCTACGACCTCCTACGACTATGTCTACGACCTCCTACGACTATGTCTACGACCTCCTACGACTATGTCTACGACCTCCTACGACCCCCCTCGACCTCAGTCTTCCACACCTAAGACCAACTACGACTATCTACGACTATCTACGACTACCATCACGACCTACTACAACCTGCCTACGACCTACCTAAGAGTAAAAATTATCACATTTTTCCATGCCAACCTTTTTTTTACTCGTGGACATTTATTATCAGGCTGGAAAAAACGCCGCGACCTACTTGAGGCCACGAGTACGCGGAGACCACTCACGAGCACGAGGAAGAGTTACGAAGACCTCCTGCGACCTCGTGCCGACCATGTTGCGAGTTTGAGTCAAGGGCGAACTCGGCAGAGGTCGTGAATTAGGTCGTGAAAGTGGGACAGGGGCTTAAAGAGATAACAAATAGAGTGGATGCAGTTATTCACATGACTATTATATGAATAAATATATATTCTATATTATTCACAAGGTTGTACGATGATATCCTTCTGTCTGCATGAAAAGACACTTGGACAGGTATATGAATAGGAAAAGTTTAGAGGGATATAGGGCCAAACGCGGCCAGGTGGAACTAGATTAGGCGGGACATCTTGGTTGGCGTGGACAAGTTGGGCTGAAGGGCCTGTTTCCGTGCCAATTTTATGCTGCGTATATCTCTTAAAGGGCTGCAGGGCAAGCTTAAAGGGGGACAAGTGACAGCAGTTATTTTTCACGCATTGATTGCCCCAACGGATATTTCAAAAACACCTGTAGCAACACGAGACACCGGCAACAAGATCATCCAGAACAAAACACAGTCAGAGGTCACAAGATTCTTTACGAAGTTTACAGATACATTTCTGTGGTTTAGAGGGATATGGGCCAAATGCAGACAAATTGGGATGATCACAGCAGGGTTTGGAAACAGATCCATCCAAGACCCTAAACCAACCTCCCTTCCAATGACTCCATTTAAACCACGCCGCCTCAGCAAGGTCAAGGACCAGTCTCACCCCGGTCATTCCCTCATCTCCCCTCTCCCCTCTCCCATCAGGCACGAGGTACAGAAGTGTGAAAACGCACACCTCCAGATTCAGGGACAGTTTCTTCCCAGCTGTTATCAGGCAACTGAACCATCCTATCATCAGTTAGAGAGCGGTCCATCTACCTCATGGCAGACCTTCAAACTATATTTAATTGGTCTTTATCTTGCATTAAACTTTATTCCCTCTGTCTTGTATCTGTACACTGTGGATGGCTCGATTGTAATCATGTATGGTCTTTCCGCTGACTGGTTAGCACAAAAACAAAAAAGCTTTTCACTGCACCTCGGTACACGTGACAATAAACTAAACTAAACTAAACTAGGTGGGGCATCTTGGTCAGCATGGATGAGTTGGGATGAAGGGCCTGTTTCCGTGCTGACGTTATGCTGCCTAGCACGGGTATCAGTCTCTTAAATGGCTGTAGGGCAAGCTTAAATGGGGGACAAGGGACGGGCAGTTAATTTTCACTTGTCAATTGTCTCAACGGGATATTTCTAAAACACCTGTACAAACATGAAACGTCGCCAAGAGATCACCCAAAACAAAACACAGTCAAAGGTTACAAGGTACTTGACACAGTTTGCCAGTACACACCTACCCAGGAGAGGTTTAAAGGGATATGGGCCAAACGCAGGCAAATCGGGATTAGCTTGGATGGGGCATCTTGCTCGACATGGATGAGTTGTGCTGAAAGGCCTATATACCATATTGTATGACTCTATGATGTTAAGGGCATGATTAAAGGGCATGATCCCGATTAAATATGATCAGCCATGATCATATTGAATGGCGGTGCAGGCTCGAAGGGCCGGATGGCCTACTCCTGCACCTATTTTCTATGTTTTCTATGTTAAAGGCAGAATAGGGAGAATTCTGTTATCGATGGGGTCTTGGACATAGGGAGAAGGAATACAAATTAGAAGCATGGTTTGTTGGGAGTTGAGTTTGGCCAAAGGATGCATCGAGTTCCCAATCTTTTATTTGGATCCCCACTCATCCTGATCTCATCTCGCTGCCTAGACCTACAACGTCCTTCGATTCCACACGGCCAAACGTGCAATTTTAACCGCCCCAAAGCCCTAATCTCTGGAGATCTCAGCCATCACCTCTGCCTCTAAACCACTGACATCCTCTTTTACTGCGCTTTTCACCAATTACCCCATTACTTCATGTTCGTAAGTCCTAGGAGCAGAATTAGGCCATTCATCCCTTCAAGTCTACCGTCATTGAAAGGTAGACACAAAATGCTGGAGTAACTCAGCGGGTGAGGCAGCATCTCTGGAGAGAAGGAATGGGTCGACACCCTTCTTCAGACTGATAGTCAGGGGAGGGGGCGGGACAGAGATAGAACGTAGGCACAGACAGTAAGATTAGTGGGAGAACTGGGAAGGGGGAGGGGATGGAGAGAAAAAGCAAGGGCAGGCTGATCTATTTCCCCCTCTCAACCCGATTCTACTGCCTTCGCCCCATAACCCCTGACACACTAAACGACCTGTCCCACTTACGCGATTTTTTCAGCGACTGCCGGCACCCGTCGTAGTCGCAGCAGGTCGCCGAAAATTTGTCGAACATGTCGTCGAAAAAATTGCGTGTGGGACAGGCCCTTTACTAATCAAGAACGTCACCCCTCAGGTCAATCTCCACCGTAAAAATACCCATTGATGGCCTCCACAGACGTCTGTAGCAATCAATTCCACAGATTGACCTGAGGGGTGACGTTTTTTACACAAACGGTAGTGGGTGTATAGAACGAGCTGCCAGAGGAGGTACTGCAGTTGAGACCGCTACTCTCGCAATGTTTACGAAGCATTTAGACAGGTACATGGATTGGACAGATTTAGAGGGATACTAGACCAAGTGGGACCCGTTGGGTCCTGTCCCCTCAACGCGCAGTTGCGGGGGGTGGTGGGGAGAGGAGGGGTGGTGGCCTTCGGCATCACACACACACTAACCACCCCCCACACACGCACACACAGTAACCCCCCCCCCTTTATATTATATTAATATTATTCATTCGATCCTTTTACCCCCATCCCCGCCCTATCCACTCACGCATAAACCACAACTGCGCAGGCGTGGCGAGAGGGGGGCGGTTAGAGAGGGAGAGGGTGTGGGGATAGAGAGGGAGGGGGAGGGGGGTTGGGAGGGAGAGGGAGGGGGGTAGTGATTGAGGGGTGGGGGTCGCGGCGTCACAGAGGAGGGCTGGTTCCCGAATACAATACTCCACCAGAGGGGGGGGGCAGAGAGGGAGGGTAGAGAGGAGGGGGGGTAGAGAGGGAGGGGGGGGCAGAGAGGGAGGGGGGCAGAGAGGGAGGGGGGGTAGAGAGGGAGGGGGGGGCAGAGAGGGAGGGGGGGCAGAGAGGGAGGGGGGGGCAGAGAGGGAGGGGGGGGCAGAGGGAGGGGGGGCAGAGAGAGGGGGGCAGAGAGAGGGGGGGCAGAGAGAGGGGGGGGCAGAGATGGAGGGGGGCAGAAAGGGAGGGTTAGAGAGGGAATGCGAGGGAGTGGGGTAGAGGGAGGGGGAGGGGGTAATGACCGTTGAGAAAGTTCTGGAAAAGCAATTCAGGAAGCTCGGGAATGCTCGTGAGTGATCATGACATCAGAAGCGCTCGTGAGCCCTCGTGAGCCCTCGTGAGCCCTCGTGAGCCCTCGTGAGCCCTCGTGAGCCCTCGGAAGCTGCAGTACAGAGTCCCACTTGCTCGTTCTTTCCGCGTCTTTTGAAGAACGTGGGGGGGGGGGAGAGGGGAGGGACGGGGAGGGGGTGATGTGTCACTCGCTCCACGTGGACCATAGCGCAGCAGGCCACGAGGAGCAGAGCCATTGTGACATCATCAGCGAGACCAAGTTATTTGAATTATTTGAACCTTTTCATAAATAACTCGAGAAATAATGCATGACATTTTCAGATAAAGCTATTTTTGACATCATGGCATAAATCTCTATCTGCTTTCCCCGGCCCCCGCCCTTGCGATGTGTGTGTGTGAGTGTGTGTGTGTGTGTGTGTGTGTGTGCGCGCGCTCTGACGGTCGATCCGGCTCGCGGTTTCATCGCTGACGGTCGATCCAGCTCGAGGTTTTTCAGGCGAGTGCCCTCGAGCTTGAAGGTCGAAGACAGTCGCTGTAAAGTCGCGTTAGTGGGAAAGGCCCTTTAGTACGGGTGTCAGAGGTTATGGGGAGAAGGCAGGAGAATGGGGTTAAGAAGGAGAGGTAGATCAGCCATGATTGAATGGCGGAGTAGACTTGATGGGCCGAATGGCCTAATTCTATTCCTATCATTTATGGTCATGACATTATGACTATTCGTCCCAATCGGTATCTGATATTATCGTTCACTTGCTGTCCTCTGGAAGTTGCATTTCATCCTGTGTTCCCTTGCGCAAGAAAGGCCACATTTGTAATTTTGATTGTGAACAGCTGCAGAAACACCTCCTGCTCTGGCCTTTGGTTTAGGTTGTTGTCAGCAGTGGTGGACTGGACAATCGTAAAGGATTGTCTTTTGTTTGTTTGAGGAATATAATCCTCATCCCCAAGGCCGCTGACAGGTTGCACCCAAGGTTGTGCCCGCTCCAAATTCCAAAGGCAGGATCAAAGAACATCTAATAATAAACAAGCGGGCTTGTTTTACCTGGGGTTTTAAGTATAAAAAGCTGCAGATACTGCTCTTCAAGTGAACCACAAGACACTAACCTCGTATGAATTACGGGCTGTCTTCGTTTGTATTGAGGACTTTGGGGGGGTTTTCCCCACTAAAAATGGTTATTAATTTATAAAATTGTTGTGTGTTTTATATATATGTTATCTATATATATTAGGTTAAGCTGTTGCAAGTTGGTGAGGCTGCATTTAGAGTATTGTGTTCAGTTCTGGGCACCATGTTATAGGAAAGATGTTGTCAAGCTGAAAAGGGTGCTGAGAAGGTTTATGAGGATGTTGCCGGGACTAGAGGGCCTGAGCTATAGGGAGAGGTTGAACAGGCTGGGCCACTTTGCTGGCTCATAACTAGAGCCAGGATTTTGCCATAAATGCCATATGTGCCTTTCATGCCTAATTTGATATTTCACCAGGATAATGCCCTTTTCACAATCGACTGCCTAAATCAGCCTTTTTTTGACGTTTTGCTAAAAGGTCGTGCCATTTTCTCTAGTTGTACCGTGATTACAATGACGTTTTCTATGTTAACACCTTAATATGGAATGTATTTTTAGAAACGTATTATTAACGTTTTAACATAGTATAATAACTTACAAGAAAACTTCCACCACCGGGACGAAACCGGGGGCGCCACCGTCGGACATTCATTCGTTCGTGCCGCGGCCCGCTGGTTCAGTCTTCTCCAAGATCTATTTTAGAAAGAACTGCAGATGCTGGAAAAATCAAAGGTAGACAAAAAAATGCTGGAGAAACTCAGCGGGTGAGGCAGCATCTATGGAGAGAAGGAATAGGCAACGTTTCGGATCGAGACCCTTCTTCAGACTGATGTTGGGGGGGGGAAGAAAGGAAGAGGTGGAGGCAGTAGGACTAGAAGGAGAGGGGGAGGAGGGAGAAGACAAGGGCTATCTAAAATTAGAGAAGTCAATGTTGATACCGCTAGGGTGTAGATTACCCAAGCGAAATACCCAAGCTTGTCTCTTCGCTACATTTACTGCTGGCTCCAATCGCAAATCTGAGTTTTCAAGTGATCTGTGCAAGGCATTCATTGATGCTGGAATTCCACTGTGGAAATTGGAAAACAAACCTCTCAGAGGTTTTTTAGAGAAATACACAGAGGAACATAGACCAAGCGAGTCATTATTACGGGAAAATTATGTTGACAGCAACTTCAACATTGTTGTGCAGAAAATTTAGAGATGAAGTTGCATGCAACAAAATATGGATCTCAATAGACGAGACACCCGATGCTGTCAGGAGATATGTTGCCAATGTGGTCATCAGTACACTGGAGGCAGGTCAACCATTAGAGGAGTATTTGTTGACATCGGAAGTATTGGAGAAGTCAGCTCAAATATTGCTCAGATGTTTACATCTTCACTTGCTATACTTTGGCCAGAAGGTATAAAACACGAGAATGTTTGTGACAGTTTTATTCCCCAAAATGTTGCATTTGACATGCTTAGCTCAAGGACTTCACAGAATTGCCAAGCACATACGCAGTTTGTTTCCAAATGCCGATCGCCTATTTTCCAATGTCAAGAAAAGCTTCCTCAAAGCACCGTCACACGTGCAGTTGTTCAAGGAAATGGCACCCGAGATTCCGCTACCTCCTCAGCCCATTTTGACTAGGTGGGGTACATGGCTCTCTGCTGTACTCTACTAGGCTGCAAATTTTGAAAAGGTAAAATAAATTGTCAACTGTTTTGAAGAAGAAGAATCTGCTGCAGTCAGGATCGTCAGTGAAATCATGCAGAAAAAGTCCCCCTCCACCGCGATCTTGTGTTTATTGCTTCCAATTTTGCAAACTTCCCACAAGCTATCACTTCCTTTGAGAAACATGGCGAAAACTTAGTGAATAACTTGCAGGTTTTCAACAAAGTAACTGATGATATTCGTAAAGTTCCTGGCGATGTAGGTAAAGACTTACAAGGAAAATGTGAGAGAGTGATATTAGCTAACAAAGATCTTGAAGAAATAGAAAACATAGCTAAAGTTCTCAAAGGTAGTTGTAATGCACAAGATATCAACATGAATATAGAGTCTGTAGCTTGTTTCGGGTATGCACCAGCGATCCGGGGTGGGAGATTGCAACCTTCACGTGGTCCGTCCTGTTTCGACGAATGCAATCAAACCAGCGTGCACAATCAAACAAGATCGAATAGAACAAGTTGTCCTACAATTTTAGGCTGTGCACGCCATACGCAATAAGAAAAGTAGAAAGACATTTTTCACAACTGAAGCATATTCTGTCTGACAGACAGTATTGTTTAACACCAGATAATTTGAAAGAAAATGCTAATAATTTTGTGCAACCAGGCAGCTTTGGTCATTTAATGTAGTATACCGTTATATTATTTTTTAACCAAATTTTGTTGGTGGAAATAAATGCCTTTTTATGCCTTTTATTGTCAATAAATGCTTTTTTCGTGCCCTTTTTATAATTTTATTGTGCCTTTTTGCCTGCCTATTTCAGAGTTTTTTCGTGCCTTAACATCCTGGCTCTACTCATAACGCTCGAGCAGCAGAATGGAGCAGCTGGTAGAGCTGCTGCCTCACAGCGCTAGAGACCTAGGTTTGATCCTGGCCTCGGGAGCAATCTGTGTGGAGTTTGCATGTTCTTCCCGTGACCATGTTGGTTACCTCCGGGTTCTCCCAATTCCTCCGGTGATCTAGATATTAGCTCAGACACACACTCTCTGGATGTTGATAGGATGGTTAAGTTGCCTGATCGCAGTGTGTAGGACAGAACTACTGTATGGGTTGGTGATTTTTGGTCGGTGCGGACTCGTTGGCCGAAGAGCCTATTTCTTCTCTGTATCTCTAAAACTAAACTACTAACATTTAAGAAACGTTTGGATAGGCCAGGCACATTGTTATGCAAGGAATGGAGGGATTATGGATTCTGTGCAGGCAGATAAGAATTGATCTTGGCATCATGTTCAGCACAGACTTTGTGGGCCGAAGGGCCACAAAAACGTGGCAATTCTTGGCTACTGCCTAGGTAAGGTCTGCTGTACGATTTTACCCGGTTGTATGCAAAACAAACCATTTCGCTGAACCTACAGTAAGTACATGTGACAAAAAAGTACCATTGAATCATCATTCTTGTGCTACACTCTTCTATGTATAAGGTATCAGCATGACTGGCTACGCCTGTATTTGCCACCCACTGCAAAAATTCCCCAGTGTATCGTGACAATACGTCCAGGATCCTGGTGAGGAAGGGAATTCCAGGAGTCAGATTCAATAGACAATAGACAATAGGTGCAGGAGTAGGCCATTTGGCCCTTCGAGCCAGCACCGCCATTCAATGTGATCATGGCTGATCATCCCCAATCAGTACCCCGTTCCTGCCTTCTCCCCATATCCCCTGACTCCGCTATTTTTAAGAGCCCTATCTAGCTCTCTCTTGAAAGCATCCAGAGAACCTGCCTCCACCGCCCTCTGAGGCAGAGAACGGTTCCCAGGTTCCATCCTGACTACGGATGCTGTCCATACAGAGTTTGTACATTTTAGAATTAAGAGTTATATTAACAATATCCTACACACACTAGGCACATCTTTGGAATGTGGGAGGAATCCAAGCATGTTCCCCCTGTTTGCTCCGGTTGCCCCAGTTTCCCCTCACACTCCAAAGACGTACAGGTATGTTGGTTAATTGGCTTGGTGTATGTGTAAACTGTGTAAATGGTATATGGACAGACTGATCTGTTCTGTATTCATGCCTACTATGTTCTGGTGTGCTAAAGCAAAGCAAGAGTTTCATTGTCCTATCAGGGACACACGACAATACAACTCTCTTGAACTCTTGTCCCTAGAGTGTGTAGGATAGTGTTAATGTGCGGGGATCGCTGGTCAGTGCAGACTCGGTGGGCTGAAGGGCATGTTTCTGCACTGTACCTCTGCATGAAACTAAACTGAACTCCAAGAACATACAGGGTTGTCATTGCGGACCCTTGAAGGGTCTCGACCCAGAAACGTCACCCATTCCTTCCCTCCAGAGATGCTGCCTGCCCCGCTGAGTTACTCCAGCATTTTGTGTCGATCTTCGGTCTCTGTAGGTCATTGTCCATCTTATTAGCTCAACGGATATGACGGCAGTATTTCAGCAGAGGGTGGGAGAGAATTATATCTCACCAGTTTTTGTTTAGGATCAGAACATTACGGGCAAGACTGGTGACTATTTGCAAGCTCGACCCAGAGAAAGATACACTGCCAACTGATACAATCACTCCACACTTTTAAATCTCTTTTCTACCTGTAAATACAGAACCATATTCTGCATTCTGTATCTTCCCCTTTACCCTAGCTGTTGTACTGGAGTTTGAACTGATTGCATCTCTGTATAGTATGTCTGATCTGTTTAGATAGTATGTAAAACAAAGCTTTCCCCTGTACCTCAGTACATGTGACAAAATAAAGCGTCACAGTACCACAGCTCATTGAGCTGCAGCCTCACAGCGCCAGAGACACGGGTTCAATCCTCACCTCGAGTGCTGACTGTGTGTGAAGTTTGCACATTCTCCACAGATGCTGCCTGACCCGCTGAGTTAACTCCAGCACTTTGTGTCTTGTTTTGTAAAGCAGCATCTGCAGTTTTTTTACAATAGATACAATAGACAATAGGTGCAGGAATAGGCCATCCGGCCCTTCGAGCCAGCACCGCCATTCAATAGACAATAGACAATACACAACAGGTGCAGGAGTAGGCCATTCGGCCCATCGAGCCAGCACCGCCATTCAATGTGATCATGGCTGATCATCCCCAATCAGTACCCCGTTCCTGCCTTCTTCCATATCCCCTGACTCCGCTATCTTTAAGAGCCCTATCTAGCTCTCTCTTGAAAGTATCCAGAGAACCTTCCTCCACCGCCCTCTGAGGCAGAGAATTCCACAGACTCACCACTCTCTGTGTGAAAAAGTGTTTCCTCATCTCCGTTCTGAACTGCTTACCCCATATTCTTAAATGTGGCCCCTGGTTCTGGACTCCCCCAACATCGGGAACATGTTTCCTGCCTCTAGAGTGTCCAAACCCTTTATTATCTTATATGTTTCAATAAGATGCCCTCTCATCCTTCTAAATTCCAGCGTTTACAAGCCCAGCCGCTCTCAGCATATGACAGTCCCGCCATCCCGGGAATTAACCTTGTAAACCTACGCTGCACTCCCTCAAAAGCAAGAATGTCCTTCCTCAAATTAGGGGACCTAAACTGCACACAAGACTCCAGGTGTGGTCTCACTAGGGCTCTGTACAACTGCAGAAGGACCTCTTTGCTCCTATACTCAACTCCTCTTGTTATGAAGGCCAAAGTGCCATTCGCTTTCTTCACTGCCTGCTGTACCTGCATGCTTACTTTCATAGACTGATGTACAAGGACCCCCAGATCCCGTTGTACTTCCCCTTTTCCTAACTTGACGCCATTTAGATAATAATCTGCCTTCCTGTTTTTGCTACGAAAGTGGATAACCTCACATTTATCCGCATTAAACTTCATCTGCCATGCATCTGCCCACTCCCCCAACCTGTCCAAGTCACCCTGCATTCTCACGGCATCCTCCTCACAGTTCACACTGCCACCCAGCTTTGTGTCATCTGCAAGTTTGCTAATGTTACTTTGAACCCCTTCATCCAAATCGTTGATGTATATTGTAAATAATTCCTTGTTCCTTGTGAAAAATTCCAGCATAGATTTTCACAGTTCCTTGTGAAAAAAGTCCAGTGTCAGTAATGAGGCTGTTTGGAAGATCGGGACTACACTCTATGTATGAAAAGACTGTTCAGTAGACTATCAACTGAGGGGAAGAACTGTTTGATGATAGACAAGGGGTGAGTATGTAGCATCAAGGCCAAGATCGCATCTGCCTTGGTCTTATTAAATGGCAGCCCAAAGTTCACTCCTGCTATTGGGAAGAAGGTATAGGAGTCTGAAGACTGTAACATCCAGGTTCAGGTACAGCTTCTTCACAACAACCATCAGACTATTGAACAGTACAAACTTCAACTAAACTCCGAACTACAAACTGCTTTGGTAGCACTGGGAACTTCGGGTATTGTTTTCTTTTTGCACTATTTCGGATATTTGTCATTCATTTAGTTTAGTTTGGTTTAAAGATACAGCACGGAAACAGGCCCTTCAGCCCACCGAGTCCGCACCGACCAGTGATCCCCACACACTAACACAACCCTACACACATTAGTAACAAATTCTGATTTTTTTTACTGTCAATTAACCTACAAACCTGCATATCTTTGGAGCGTAGGAGGAAACCGGAGTACCCGGAGGAAACCCACGCCGTCACAGGGAGAAAGTACAAACTCCATACAGACCACACCCGCAGTCAGGATCGAACCCAGGTGTCTAGTGCTGTAAGGCTGCAACTATATCGCTATGCCGCCCACATTGTTTGCTTATTATATTATCTATTAAATACAGTGTTTACTAACCTGTTGTGCGTGGGGGGGAGGGACTCCACTCAACGGCCACAGGCCGCTGCACCACACAGCACCTCCCGACTCCACACAACGGCTTTCCCGACTCCACACAGCGGCTTTCCCGACTCCACACAGCAGCTTTCCCGACTCCACACAGCAGCTTCCCGACTCCACTCTTGCAGACTCAATTAGCACGGCTTGTTTACTCAGCCCCGCCTCCGAGGCTTTATTCTCCAGCAGGTGCCGGAAGGGGCGTTACCTTCATGGTGACTGACAGGCGAGAAGATCAATCTGCTGATCTCACGATTTTTTAAACCTTTTCGTACCTTTTCTCATATTTCACCGATCGGAACAAAACTTGGTGTTTTGGACTAGAGGAGAACGGTGAGTAAGTTGGCGAACAATCCTAGCGATATAGGGTAGCGTTCTTGCGCAAATGTAATTACAACGCAGACCGGAAGTGGTCAAGATGAGAGTTTTAGTAATAGTAGAGGTAGATGGGGAAAACCTCAGGCAGGTGGGACTAGTGTAGATGGGACATGATGGTTGATGCGGGCAAGTTGGACAGAAGGGCCTGTTACTTGATAACTATGACCCTAAAAGCAATAGCTCAGAATTTCTAAAACTCCGTAATCGTAAACTTGCAGCAAAATTAAGAACCGGCATGTTTATCGTTTAGATTAAAAAAATCTAAAAGACAACTGATGTAATAATTCCCGCGGACTAATTTGGTTACTCTGGATTGCAAAGATTAACGTCAGGGAAGTGGATATAATTCAACCTAACCCTTAAATAAATCTCATTTATTGATTCTATTACTGCTTGGGCAGTCCATCACCAGAGGTTTTGTTTGAATGAATACTCTGAGTAGGAGATGGAAAAGTTAAACAATTTATGCCTGAAACATTAGGCCCCAGAGGGGTGAGTGAGGCAGGGTTACCAGGAAGCACTTCATTGCACAGAGGGTGGCTGGAAATTACAACTCTTCATTCAATTCTGCCAATTCTGCTCGGTTTAGGTTTAAAACTGAAGTATATTATTGTCACATGTACAGTGAAAAGCTTTGTTGGGTACGCGACCTAAACAGTTCAGAGGTGGCATGGTGGCACAATGGTGAGTGGAGTTGCTGCCTTACAGCGCTGGACACCCAGGTTCGCTCCTGAGTACAGGCACTGCCTGTACGGAGTGTGCATGTTCTCCCTGTGACTGCTTGGGCTTTCTCCGGGATACTCAAGCTTCCTCCCACATCCCAAAGATGTGTAGGTTTGAAGGTTAATTGGCTTCAGTAAATTGTGCCGGTGCAGCAGGCAGTGAAGAAAGCTCATGGAATGTTGGCCTTCATAACAAGAGGATTTCAGTATAGGAGTAAAGAGGTTCTTCTGCAGTTGTATAGGGCTCTGGTGAGACCACATCTGGAGTATTGTGTACAGTTTTTGGTCTCCTAATTTGAGGAAGGACATCCTTGTGATTGAGGCAGTGCAGCATAGGTTCACGAGATTGATCCCTGGGATGGCGGGACTGTCATATGAGGAAAGATTGAAAAGACTAGGCTTGTATTCACTGGAGTTTAGAAGGATGAGGGGGGATCTTATGGAAACAGATAAAATTATAAAAGGACTGGACAAGCTAGATGCAGGAAAAATGTTCCCAATGTTGGGCGAGCCCAGAACCAGGGGCCACAGTCTTAGAATAAAGGGGAGGTCATTTAAGACTGAGGTGAGAAAAAACTTTTTCACCCAGAGAGTTGTGAATTTGTGTAATTCCCTGCCACAGAGGGCAGTGGAGGCCAAGTCACTGGATGGATTTAAGAGAGAGTTAGATAGAGCTCTAGGGGCTAGTGGAGTCAAGGGATATGGGGAGAAGGCAGGCACGGGTTATTGATAGGGGACGATCAGCCATGATCACAATGAATGGTGGTGCTGGCTCGAAGGGCCAAATGGCCTCCTCCTGCACTATTTTCTATGTTTCTATGTCACTAGTGTGTAGGATAGCACGACTCTGAACGGGGTGATCACTGGTCAGAGCTGACACCATGGCTGAAGGGCTAGTTTCTATGCTGTGGGACTAAATGACTCTATGACTGTACAGACTTGATTGAATGATTGATTGATCGATTGGAAGATACAGCACGGAAAACAGGCCCTTCGGCCCACCCACTCCATGCTGACCATCAATCATCCGTTCACCATAGTTCTAACTTATCCCGCTTTCCCATCCACCTCCTGCACACTTGAGCCAATGAACCTACAAATCTGCACGTCTTTGGGATGAGGGAGGAAACCGGAGCATCCGGAGGAATCTATGCGGTCTAAGAGAGAGCGTACAAACTATACATAGACAGCACCCGGGATCAAGTCAAGTCACATTTATTTATATAGCACATTTAAAAAACAACTCTCGTTGGCCAAAGTGCTTTACATTTGTTATAAGAATAGCATAAACAAAACAAACTACATACATATATACAAATCTGAGGAAGGACATTATTGCCATAGAGGGAGTGCAGAGAAGGTTCACCAGACTGATTCCTGGGATGTCAGGACTGTCTTACGAAGAAAGACTGGATAGACTTGGTTTATACTCTCTAGAATTTAGGAGATTGAGAGGGGATCTTATAGAAACATACAAAATTCTTAAGGGGTTGGACAGGCTAGATGCAGGAAGATTGTTCCCGATGTTGGGGAAGTCCAGGACAAGGGGTCACAGCTTAAGGATAAGGGGGAGAGTGGTGAATCTCTGGAACTCTCTGCCACAGCGGGTAGTTGATGCCAGTTCATTGGCTATATTTAAGAGGGTTAGATGTGGCCCTTGTGGCTAAGGGGATCAGGGGGTATGGAGAGAAGGCAGGTACGGGATACTGAGTTGGATGATCAGCCATGATCATATTGAATGGCGGTGCAGGCTCGAAGGGCCGAATGGCCTACTCCTGCACCTAATTTCTATGTTTCCATGTTTCTATGTAGCCCTCGCTCAGAGGACGTCAAGAAAGGCTTGGGAGTATAGATAAGTTTTTAGTCTTGACTTAAAAGAGTCGATGGAGGGGGCAGCTGATGGGAAGAGGGATGCTGTTCCACAGTCTAGGAGCTGCAACCGCAAAGGCGCGGTCGCCCCTGAGCTTATGCCTAGACCGTGGGATATTCAGCAACCCCAAGTCGGCTGATCTGAGGGACCTGGAGGTGGAGTGGTGGGTGAGAAGACTTTTAATGTAGGTGGGGGCAAGCCCTACATTAAAAGTCAGAATAGGATCAAAACACGTGTCTCTGGTGCCGTGAGACAGCAGGTCTACCTGCTGCACCACTGTGCTGCCCCAAACTAGGAATGTAAAGAAACCCTGCTTTGTTTCGTTTATTTCTTGTATGTAGTATATTTATGATGAGAGTCTATGAAAATAAGTGTGCCGGTTTGTAAAGGTGGATAAAGAGCAAACTATTCCTATTGTGTTAAAGAAGGAACTGCAGATGCTGGAAAATCGAAGGTACACAAAAATGCTGGAGAAACTCAGCGGGTGCAGCAGCATCTATGGAGCGAAGGAAATAGGTAACGTTTCGGGCCGAAACTCTTCTTCAGACTGATAGGGGGGTGGGGAGAAGAAAGGAAAAAAGGAAAAAGGCGGAGGAGGAGCCCGAGGGCTGGGGGAGGGGAGGAGACAACCAGATGGCTGATGAAGGGGAGGGGACAGCAAGGGCTAGCAGAATTGGGAGAATTCAATGTTGAAGCCCCTAGGGTGTAGACTGCGCAAGCGGAATATGAGGTGCATTTCCTCCAATTTACGGTAAATTGGAGGAAATGCACCTCATATTCCGCTTGGGCTTGAACATTGAATTCTCCCAATTCTGCTAGCCCTTGTTGTCCCCTCCCCTTCATCAGCCCTCTGGTTGTCTCCTCCCCTCCCCCAGCCCTCGGGCTCCTCCTCCGCCTTTTTCCTTTTTTCCTTTCTTCTCCCCACC
This sequence comes from Malacoraja senta, assembly GCA_038087875.1. Lineage (NCBI taxonomy): Eukaryota > Metazoa > Chordata > Chondrichthyes > Rajiformes > Rajidae > Malacoraja > Malacoraja senta. Next base: position 258,989,665 of record CM075977.1, on the reverse strand, counting down.
CCCTATCAGTCTGAAGAAGGGTTTCGGCCCGAAACGTTACCTATTTCCTTCGCTCCATAGATGCTGCTGCACCCGCTGAGTTTCTCCAGCATTTTTGTGTACAAACTATTCCTATTACTCGATTGGCCAGCACAACGTTAAAAAAAAAAAAAAACAGCAGCTTAATCCAATTGTTAAAATGCCAAAGTAATATAGTTTGTCCAAGTGTTCATTGTTTGGAAATTCATTCCTGTTCGGTTGCTTTCAACGTAGGACTTTTGGAACGTGAGAAAATGGAAAATGGAACAACAGAGGGAATGAAAGAGAAAACGAAAGGTGGGCACAGTGGAGCAGCGGTAGAGAGTTGCTGCCTTAACGCGTCAGAGACACGAGTTCGATCCTCACCAGGGGTGCTGCCTGTACAGAGTTTGTACATTCTCCCCACGACCGTCTGGGATTTCTCTGGGTGCTTCGGTTTCCCCCCACATTCCAGAAACGTGCAAGTTTGTAGGTTATTTGGCTTCTGTAAAATTGTCCCGAACGTATGGGACAATGTTAGTGTACGGAGTGAGCATTAGTCGGCACAGACTCAGTGGGCCGAAGGGCCTGTTTCCACTCTGTATTTCTAAAGTCTAATGTCCAATATCTAACTGCTGTTTGTTTGAAAGCAAAATTGAATACTACACACTGTGTCTACTTCTGCTGTCTGATGATGAACTTCTAGGCAAACATCTTTCATGCCGAGCAAAGGAAACTAATAACTTAGGAAATGGCAGGCAGTAAATCATATGTCATTTTTAAGGATTTAATTTCCAGTCTACAGACAAACTTCTCATAAGTTCATGTCATAGGAGCGGAATTAGGCCATTTGGCCCTTCAAATCTGCTATGGCATTTACTCATGCCTGATCTATCTTTCACTCTCAACCCCATCCTCCTGCTTTCTCCCCATAACCCTTGACGCCCTTACCAGTCGAGCATCTGCCAATCTCCACCTTAAAAATACCCAATGATTTCTTGAGCAAAATCAAAGTGCTGGAGGAATCCAGCAAGTCAGGCAGCATCTCTGGATAGAAGGAATGGGCGATGATTCCTTCCACCCAGAGATGCTGCCTGTCCTGCTGAGTTACTCCAGCGTTTTGATGCAAACCAGCATCTGCAGTTTCTTCCTACGCACGGTGGTCTCTGTGGAGGGAACGGACAGAAGGCGTTTTGGGCCTGGGTCCTTCCTTGGTTTGAAGTTGTGGGTCCAATCCCCTCACAGATACGTCCTGATGCACTGGTAGACAAAAGTGCTGGAGAAACTCAGCGGGTGCAGCCAGCAGCATCTATGGAGCGAAGGGAATAGGCAACGTTTCGGGCCGAAACCCTTCTTCAGACTTCATCATGCACTGTTCCTCTACCACTTTAGCTGGGTTTTTCGCTCAAGATTCCAGCATTTGCAGTTTCTAACGTGGCCTCAACAATCTTCTTTCCAGCATTTCAATGTTTGCTTTATTCTGATGTTGCAGTTGTGTACAAGTTAGCTGCTCTGACAACAGAGTAAGGGGGGTAGCCAGCTTCTTCCCTCTGTTATCAGACTACTGGACAGTCCTCCCTTAAGCTAGAGTCTGGCCCCGATCTTTCATTGCCGGCATTGGACTTTATTCGCTGGAACCGTACGTAACATTACAATGCTGTATACTGTATTCTGCACTCGGGTATTTTCCCCAAACTGTGCGTGTGGCTTGATTGTACTCAAGTGTAGTGTGCTCTGGTTTAATTGAGGGGAGAGTCAAAGACAGCCTCCACACGGCCTCCTCCACGAGTAGCTTACAGGCTCACAAGCCCACAAATGCGAAACCAATGTCTTTACCGCGTCTGCAGGCTGCTAAAAGCCACGCCTCCCCAGGCCAGGCGGCACCGTTCAAAATGCCACCAACTGTCGGGGTTTAGGGATAGGCGAACTGTCAACGGAGCTGCGGGTCGAAAAGACGTACGGCAGAAGAAGAAGATTTAATTGAGCCGCAGACAAATAAAAGCTTTTCACTGCATCTCGATAGACGTGACAATAATAAACCCAATGCCAATTATAAGTGAGGTTTCACTGATTAAAGGGCGTGTGGGAAGTCGTGAAGTCAAATCTTCCTCAAAGTTCTATTGAAACGGCCCACCTAAAATGATCCATTATTGGACATTTGTCTTTGATAAAGATAATATCCGACCCCAATGAAAATAATTCCTTGTGAAAATATATCGTAATTGGAAACAGCCTGAATTGTTGCTTGATGCAAACATCTTGAACATTTGCCAACAATGTATGAATGGCTAATACAATCCAGAGAAGATTGTTTTGGTATTAAATTACCACTAGTTTCTATTTCACAAAAACGTATGAACAGTTTATTCAAGGTCACCATTTATTAACTTGATCAGAATTGGTTCTTTCCTCTCCTCCGTACGTTCATCTCCCGCCTCTGACTCCCACGTCGCACTTTTATTCGCCTGATGCCTCGGAAAAGCAGCCAGCGCAATCAAAGGCTTGTCCCACCCTGGTCATTCCTTCTTCCTCCTGCTCCCACCAGGTGGAAGGCACAGAAGCTTGAAAGCGAGCACCATCAGACTCAAGAACAGCATCTTCCCCTCTGCTATCAGGATTCCGAATGGTCCTTCCATAAGCTAGGGTACTGTCCGATTTGCCTCTACCCCATTACAGACATTGGATCTTGTCTATGGAACTGATGTGGTACAATGCTTAGAACTATATTCTGCACTCTGTATCTTCCCCTTTGCTCTAGCCAATGCACGAGTTTGGCTTGATTGTATTTATGTATAGTATTATCTGATCTGGATGGATAGCATGCAAAATAAAGCTTGTTTCTGTACCTCGGTAAATGTGACGATAATAAACGCACACCTAAATGGTTTTCCCCCCTCCTAGTCCCCTCTGGTTTTACTTCTCCTCTTCTTTCTTCATCCAACATCCTTTTGTCTCCTTTTCATCCCTTAGCCTTTGTCACTTGCTCCACCCATGTGCCAATCTAAACCCCCTTCATCTGTATTGGCAGGAACTGCAGATGCTGGTTTAAGCCGAAGATGGACACAAAGCTGGAGTAACTCAGCGGGACAGGCAGCATCTCTGGAGAGAAGGAATGGATGACGTTTCGGGTGGAGACCCTTGTTCAGACGGGTCTTCTGAAGAAGGGTCTCGACCCGAAATGTTACTCCAGCATTCGCGTCCATTCCCCTTCATCTGTACCCACTTCTCACTTGCCATGGTTTGTCCCAGCCCTACTCTTTTCCAGCTTTGTCCCCCCAAACTCCAATCAGTCTTAAGATGGGTCCCGACCCAAAACTGTAAATCTGTCCATTTCCCTCCACAGATACTGCCTGGCCCACTGAGTTCTTCCAACATTGTGATGTTTGCTCTAGAATGGCCAGTGGACCTAATGGTTCACCTGCAACTAACCAGACCTATTCACCCTAAACCAGGGTGATCTCTCTTCATTTAACATTAACTGTTCATAGTTAACCTGCTTTAATTTTACACACTCAAATTTAGTTGGCTTAATTTAACTATTAAATATTAGCCAGGGTACAAATGTCCACAGAAACTGTGTAGAATGGTTAATATGTAGAACTTTCTCCTCTTCAATTATGCGTCGTGTTAAATTATATACAAACATTGTTTGCAATTCATTAATTAAGTGCTCCACTTTGGGAGGTTGAATGTAAGGAGAGGGTGTACAGTTAATGGCAAGGCCCTTTCAACAGCACTGATGTGCAGAGGGATCTTGGAGTCCAAGTTCACAGCTGACTATATAAAGATGGCATATGGAATGCCAGCCTTCATTGCTAGGGGCATTGAATTTTTATTGAAGGTTAATTCCCGGGATGGCGGGACTGTCAGATGCTGAGAGAGTGGAGCGGCTGGGCTTGTACACTCTGGAGTTTAGAAGGATGAGAGGGAATCTCATTGAAACATATAAGATTGTTAAGGGCTTGGACACGTTAGAGGCAGGAAACATGTTCCCGATGTTGGGGGGAGTCCGGAACCAGGGGCCACAGTTTTAAGAATAAGGAGTAAGCCATTTAGAACGGAGACGAGGAAACACTTTTTCTCACAGAGAGTGGTGAGTCTGTGGAATTCTCTGCCTCAGAGGGCAGTGGAGGCAGGTTCTCTGGATGCTTTCAAGAGAGAGCTAGATAGGGCTCTTAAAAATAGTGGAGTCAGGGGATATGGGGAGAAGGCAGGAACGGGGTACTGATTGGGGATGATCAGCCATGATCACATTGAATGGCGGTGCTGGCTCAAAGGGCCGAATGGCCTACTCCTGCACCTATTGTCTATTGTCTATTGTCTATTGAATACAAGAGTCAGGGAATTATGATGCTGCTTTAAAGGACTTTGGTTAGGCCTTATTTTAGAGCATAGCGTGCAGTTCTGGTCACCCTGTTACAGGAAAGATGTGGAGGCTTTGGAGAGGGTGCAGAGGAGGTTTACCAAAATGCTGCCTGGATTAGAGGGTTTCAGCTATTGGGACAGGTTGGACAGGGATTGTTCTCTCCGGAACGTCGGAAGTTGATGGGAAAACTTGATAGAAGTATATAGTAAATGACGAGAGGCATAGATAGGGTTGACAGTCGGAATCTTTGCCCCAGGGTGGAAATGTCCAACATTAGAGGACATAGCTATAAGGTGAGAGGGGGGAAGTTTAACGGAGATGTACTGGGCAGGTTTCCACAGAGGATGGGGGGACGCATTGCCAGGGGTGGTGGTGCGGGGCAGATATGATAATATAATAGCGGTGTTCAAGAGACACATGGAAGAGAAGGGAATAGAAGGATATGGATAATCTACAGGCAGATGAGATCAGATTAACTAAGCATTATGTGAGGCACAGACATTGTGGGCCGAAGGGCCCTTTCCTATGCTGTACTGTTTTATATTGTAAAAGTGTACAAGGGCATTTTTAAAGTAGAGACCGATAAGTTCTTGATTAGTAATGGTGTCAAAAGGAATGGGGAGAAGAATCCAGGTGAATGGGGTGGAGTGGGAGAAAACTGATCAGCTATAATCGAATGGCGGAGCAGCCTCAATGGGTCGAATGGCCCAATTTTACTCCTGTGTCCTTTGGTCTTATGATCTTATGATTAAAAACCAACGCAGAGAAGCGAGTTGACTGAGCATCCAAAGTTTGGGTTATATTTGCTGTGAAATAGACACAAAAGGATTTAGCAGAAAGACGTACCAGTTGACAAGCATCCTGTACATTAGTCAAATATTGCTCACATTAAGTGGATAGAAAGTAATTATTGGTGTCCCTGTGTCGTACTGAGTAGCACTTCTGCCTCGGTGGCACGGTCAGGCTGGAGTGGTTAAGAACCCAAAGTTCTGGGCCGCTGATCTACGGACAAGAGTTCCGATTAAAATCGAGATATATTTTTGCTTCGAACTGTAACCCACCAAACCATCGCGTTGTCACAAAATAGAAATCATCTTGGTTTGGGAACACTTCTGCCCAAGACCGCAAGAAATCGCAAAGAGTTATGGATGTAGGCCCAGTCCATCACATTTCAAGCATCTGCCTGACGGGAATCAAGAACCAGAGGATAGAGGTTTAAGGTGAGGGGGGGGGGGAAGATTTAATAGCAAGCTGGGGGGCGACCTTTTTTACTCAAAGGGTGATGATGGGTGTATGGAATGAACTGCCTGAAGAGGTAGTCGAAGCAGGTATTATCACAAAGTTGGTCAGGTACATGGATAGGATAAGTTTAGAGGGATATGGGCCAAACGCAGGCAGGTGGGACTTGTGTAGATGGGGCATGTGGGTCGGTGTCGGCAAGTTGTGCCCAAGTTCCTGTTTCCACTCTGTATGACTTCCCACCAGCGACTTCATCTACACTTCACCCTGCCTCAGAAATCAGCCAACATAACCAAGGACCGCTCATAACCTGATAGCCAGAGGGTGGTGAATCTGCGGAATTCATACAGGCGGCAGTAGAGACCGTCATCGGGTATTTTTTAAAGCTGGGAGTGACAATTCTTGATTAGTAAAAGGGCCTGTCCCACTTAGGCGATTTTTTTTTTAGGCGACTGACGGCGACAGTCACAGTCGTAGCAGGTCGCCAGACAATACGGCGACTGGACCCTCCCTAGGACAAAGTCTACGACAACCTACCACCTAGTTGACGTCAAGCTACGTCATGCCACGACAACCGGCGACCCAATTCTTCCTGACTTAGGACGTACACCTACTACCACAGCTACGTCCACCTTCGACGACACCTATGGCAACCTACGACCACACAGGTGACAACCTATGACAACCAAAGTCAACCTATGTCCACCCGCGACAAGCTACGACCCTGTCAGCGGCAACTGAAGCCAACTGAAGACAATTCAGTTGACGTAGGCGGTCGCCAATGGAATTCATCGACGTCCTCACCCAGCGACAACCAACGTCACCTGGCGACGACCTGCGTCATCCTGGCGACAACCTACGACAGCACCTACGACAGGAGAAGAGAAAGTTTCATCAAGCTACGTCAAGCCCACAGTCGCCGAAAGGTTTTGAACATTTCAAAATCCAGCGTCGACAAGAAAAAAGTTACGACTCTTCAGGCGACTTGAGAAGACTACTCACGACCATACAGGCGTCACCCCGCGACCATGTGGCGACGGCCTAGTTGCCGAAAAAATCACCTCAGTGGGACAGTCCCTTAAGGGTGTCAAAGGTTACGGGAAGAAGGCAGGAAAATGTGGTTAAGAGGGAAAGATAGATCAGATATAATTGAATGGGGAATAGACTTAACGGACAGAATTTCCTAATTCTGATGCCATGATTTATAAACTGATGTTAGATTACAGTTGTACAAGACATTGGTCAGGCTGCTGTGCAGGATAGAACTAGTGTATAGGAATCGTTGGTCAGCAAGGACTCAGTGGGCTGAATGGTCTATTTTCACGCTGTATCTCTAAACGTCTAAACTAAACTCGGATATCAGGATGATGGCTTGAACAGATAATCTTCTGACCCATTGTATGCGAGCAAGCCAAGGCTAATGTCGTGGTTTATTTATTCACGGCAAGGACAGTCTTTGTTACACAGCCTTAACTTCCCTTGAGATGATGTTGATGATGAGATATTGGCCGCACAAGGAACTGCAGATGCTGAAATCTTGAGGAGACCACAAAGTGCTGGAGTAACTCGGTGGGTCAAGCAGCATCTGTGGACGTGATAAATACTGTAGGTGATGTTTCGGGTCGAGACTTTTCTTCGGACTGATTGTAGCAGTGGGGAAAAAGCTGGAGCAGAGAGGCAGGGGCAGGACACAAAGCCTGGCAAGTGATACGGTGTTGGAGGAAGGAACTGCAGATGCTGGTTTATACCAAAGATAGACATAAATGCTGGAGTAACTCAGCAGGTCAGGCAGCATCTCTGGAGAGAAGGAACAGGTGATGTTTCGAGTCGGGTCCCTTCTTCAAACAGGAGAGACTGTTGTCCTTCTGCCTTATTGTCCCTCTGCCATATTCTTTCCCCGTTTGAACTCAACATTGGGTCGCTTCAGAGGGCAGGTAAGAGGCCCTCTAACACTTCCATGGTGTGACTGGAATCGCAAATCGGCCGGTGCAGATAAAGGTGGCACATTTACTGGATGGGAATAAATTGAACTCATCTGAGGAAGGACATTATAGCCCAAATCTGAGGAAGGACATTATAGCCATAGAGGGAGCGCAGAGAAGGTTCACCAGACTGATTCCTGGAATGTCAGGACTTTCATATGAAGAAAGACTGGATAGACTTGGCTTATACTCGCTAGAATTTAGGAGATTGAGAGGGGATCTTATAGAAACGTACAAAATTCTTATGGGGTTGGACAGGCTAGATGCAGGAAGATTGTTCCCGATGTTGGGGAAGTCCAGGACAAGGGGTCACAGCTTAAGGATAAGGGGAAAAATCCTTTAAGACCGAGATGAGGAAAAACGTTTTCACACAGAGAGTGGTGAATCTCTGGAACTCTTTGCCACAGAGGGTAGTTGAGGCCAGTTCATTGGCTATATTTAAGAGGGAGTTAGATGTGGCCCTTGTGGCTAAGGGGATCAGGGGGTATGGAGAGAAGGCAGGTATGGGATACTGAGTTGGATGATCAGCCATGATCATATTGAATGGCGGTGCAGGCTCGAAGGGCCGAATGGCCTACTCCTGCACCTATTTTCTATGTATCTATGTATCTCAATTTTTTTTTTTAAATTATGGTTTAATAATTGCAAAAAAAACTAATACTTAAATTCTGGAAAAATACACCCATACCAACGCTTAAAATGTGGATTTCAAGTATGTTGGACACCGCACATCTTGAGGAAATGCGATTCCTCCTAATAGATAAATCAGACCAATTCTTAACGAGTTGGTCTCCATTTGTTGTCTGTTTTGGAATCATATGGTGCAACAGAATCGTAGAAGCTAACTGTTCCAGGACTGGGTGAAGGATGGTCAAGATTATAAATAACGATCTCCTTAAATCTCTTACTTTCTACTTTCTCTTTCTATCTTCTTTTCTTCACTTTTCTTCTTTCACTCTTTTCGTTCTTTTTCACACACTATATACCTCACGTCTTTCTATCTTTTACTATCTACTTTCTTTATCCTTATTCTTCTTTATCATAATAAAAAATATAAGAAGCTGAACATAAAATGTATTACGTCATTATATATTAGGCACTTACTTCTAATAAAAATAAAAATATTTTAAAAAAAGATTTCCTGGAGGACAAGATTTCCTGGAGGACATGATTTACTGGAGGACCAGTTGGGTTTCTGCAGTAAGGTCACCATTACGAAGACTTGTTTGGTTTTGTTTTTTTTTACAAATTCAAGATTACGAACAGAATTTACATTCCACAGCTGCCCAAAGTAATTCCAGTACATCTTTCATGAACTGTCTTGTATCAACACACATTACAAGCATGCCTTGTAGCGGAGTTGAGCAGAGAACAGCATCGCTCCATCCGCTGCTTAAACAAGTGCAAGGACATATAGAGCAACAAAAGTGGGCTTGGATCCAAAGGTACAGCAGATGTCTTTATCTCCAACAACTCTCGCACTGAACAAAACTTCATGTTCAACCCTTTCAACAAAAGAGGCCTGGAGCAGGCTAGAGCCATTGGCCATGCTGCTGCAACTTACAAACATTCATTAAACATTACCAGAACAGTTTGCCGAGAGCTAATCTACCATCCCAACCATTGAAGATTAAATACCAGTTACAAATTAGTGTCCAATTCTGTTCCGTGTGTCAATGTTTCAGAGATACAGCATGGGAATGTTGTCCCAAGACTCCACGCCGACCATCTCTCTCTCACCATTCACACCGCTCCCATGTTACTCCACTTTCACATCCACTATTCTTATTGTTATTCATGTATTGTTTTTTTTTTACTGGATAGCACGGCAACACTGTAACTCGGCACACGTGACACCATGATAAACTAAGCTCCCTACACACTAGGAGCAATTTACAGACCCTGCAAACACGCACGTCTTTGGCATGTGGAGGATACCAGAGATCCCGACGGAAATCCACCTGGTCACAGGGAGAACGTGAAAACTCCTCACCGACTGGAAACCTTATTGCCCATTTAGTGGTGCCCTCCCCTTATGGCCTATTTAATGGTGCCCTCCTCTAATTGCCCATTTACTGGTGCCCTCCTCTAATTGCCCATTTACTAGTGCCCTCCTCTAATTGCCCATTTACTGGTGCCCTCCCCTAATTGCCCATTTACTGGTGCCCTCCCCTAATTGCCCATTTACTGGTGACCTCCCCTAATTGCCCATTTACTGGTGCCCTCCCCTAATTGCCCATTTACTGGTGCCCTCCTCTAATTGCCCATTTACTGGTGCCCTCCTCTAATTGCCCATTTACTGGTGCCCTCCTCTAATTGCCCATTTAGTGGTGCCCTCCCCTAATTGCCCATTTACTGGTGCCCTCCTCTAATTGCCCATTTAGTGGTGCCCTCCCCTAATTGCCCATTTAGTGGTGCCCTCTAATTGCCCATTTACTGGTGCCCTCCTCTAATTGCCCATTTACTGGTGCCCTCCCCTAATTGCCCATTCACTGGAGCCCTCCCCTAATTGCCCATTTACTGGTGCCCTCTAATTGCCCATTTAGTGGTGCCCTCCTCTAATTGCCCATTTAGTGGTGCCCTCCCCTAATTGCCCATTTAGTGGTGCCCTCCCCTAATTGCCCATTTAGTGGTGCCCTCCCCTAATTGCCCATTTAGTGGTGCCCTCCTCTAATTGCCCATTTAGTGGTGCCCTCTAATTGCCCATTTAGTGGTGCCCTCCCCTAATTGCCCACTTTATTTCTCTCACCTACTCACTGTTCTTCACTGCCATATTCACTGCCACATTCAATACCCCCTAGACTGTGGAACAGCATCCCCTTTCCCATCAGAACTGCCCCCTCCATCGACTCTTTTAAGTCAAGACTAAAGACTTATCTATACTCCCAAGCCTTTCTTGACGTCCTCTGAGTGAGGGCTACATGTGTATATGTATGTAGTTTGTTTTGTTTATGCTATTCTTATAACAAATGTAAAGCACTTTGGCCAACGAGAGTTGTTTTTTAAATGTTCTATATAAATAAATGTGACTTGACTTGACCTCCCCTCATAAACTGCACAATTCATGTCTCCCATTGTGGGCTGAAGGGCCTGTTTCTGGGCTATATTTTTCTTTCTATGTCCCAGTCATCAACTTAAACCATTGAAAATTACCTTAAATCTTGTTACAAACTAGTCAGCAACATTTTTCATGGTAACAGTTTTCTTACTAACACCGGGTGTCCCAGTGGCACAGCGCTGGGTAGAGATTACAGACTTATTTCGGTTCGATCTTGACTATGGGTGCTGTAGGTGCGGTGTTTGTATGTTCTCCCTGTGACCGCGTGTCCCTAGCGTGTAGGATGGTGCTAGTGTATGGTGTGATCGCTGGTCAGTTTGTTTCCGCACTGCGTCTCCAGAATTCTATCAGAGTCATTCTTTCTGTTAAGTCGATTGATTCGTTCATCGATTCTGAAGAAATCTGTCCCCAATTGCTCCACTCTCGACATACAGCCTTTCAAGCTTTGTCTAAAGGGTCACGCAGCAAACATGGCCTTTGGCCCCTCCACCAAGATGCCCCAATCTAAACTAGTCCCATTTGCCTGCGTTTGGCCCGTATCCCGCTCGAGGATGGACCCGGAGGAAACCCATGCGGGTCGCGGGAGAACGTGCAAGCTCCACACAGACAGCGCCCAAGGCCAGCACCGAAGCGGGTTACTGGTCCTCTGCCAGCTGCGCCACCGTGCTGCCCAATGCAATGCAGAGAAACTACGATGAACTGCATCCGCACTTACAGGGCGTTCCAACACACGTCACTGTGGAGAACATGGATAGGTGACATTTCGGGTCAAGACCCTTCCTCATTCTCAAGAAGAGTCCCGACCCGAAATGCCACCTATCCATATTCTCCAGAGGTGCTGCCTGGCCTGCTGAGTTACTCCAGCGCTTTTTTTTTTTTTTTTTTTTTTTTTTTTTGGCACTCAGCATTTATTAACAAGACAAAATACACATACAAACAAAATATCTAGATCACACAGCAGCTGTCAGCATCACATCAGATCATCCTAGAGTTCTGTCGCAGAAGCATCACATTCACAGGCACCCACACAAGCTCATCATATTGTTAAAGAAGGAACTGCAGATGCTGGAAAATCGAAGGTACACAAAAATGCTGGAGAAACTCAGCGGGTGCAGCAGCATCTATGGAGCGAAGGAAATAGGCAACGTTTCGGGCCGAAACCCTTCTTCAGAAGCTCATCGTATTATTCCATAGAGTCTGAAGAAGGGTTTCGGCCCGAAAACGTTGCCTATCTCCTTCGCTCCATAGATGCCGCTGCACCCGCTGAGTTTCTCCAGCATTTTTGTGTACCTTCATCATATTTAATCCTACTTAATATATAGTCACCCATTATGTTGACCCAGACACTTGTATGCCTCTTGAAGGACTTATTTTGTCACTGATCGCCCCTATGTATGGACTTATACACAGTCACAATCATGTCTCTACATATGGTTGCAAATACGCGTATACAGTACCAATCGCAGTCCTCCCTGCCACTGGGGCTATGGAGAATCGTGTCCTTAATCAGTCTTGGCATCCTTGACCACTCTTTAGCACTTTTTTGGGGGTTTTCTGTATTAACCAGCATCTGCAATTCTTTGTTTCCACACAGCCCTGTGGATTTCCTTGCTGAGATATGTTTACATTTTCTCTGTTTCCTTGTTTTTCTGTTTGCTGTAACTCTTACAGCCCCGACAATCCTCCTTTACACCAGATAACGTCGGCACTTTCAACTTTCCAACGGCAATCATAGACTAAATATTCACGAAAAACAAAATAACTGTCTCTTTTCGCAAGAATCTAAACAGTGGGCAGTAGAGTGCTTTTCAACCACCAGCAGCCTCACCAAACACTCACTGGACCACCCATCTATCACTTTAAGAGGACAACTTCGGGCAAGGTCACATTGAAGAATGTGGACACGGTATCCCTCCGACATCTACACAAAGCATAACTGAACGAAACCTTGAATTGAAACCTGCCCTCGCCACAGCGGACCCAAACCATTCTCAACTTTCAACAAACGAGACCCTTTCATTAAGAATTTGCCAAGAGTCTCACATGAATGGCTCCCAGCTCCCATCTCTCCTCACATAAACATGGCTACTTTCAATGTTTTTTAAATATATTTGTGGACGGACTGAGTAGAAACTCAGTCTTTGTTTCAGAAATAAACCAACTTCCAACTATTTTCTTCTGAGATTATTTCGAAAACCCTTCTTCTCTTCCTCTTCTTCTGTGCTATCCAATCCCCACCTGCTCTCCCATCCACTCTAAGAAGGGTTTCGGCCCGAAACGTTGCCTATTTTCCTTCGCTCCATAGACGCTGCTGCACCCGCTGAGTTTCTCCAGCATTTTTGTCTACCTTCGATTTTCCAGCATCTGCAGTTCCTGCTTTAACACTCTACACCCTGTTCTCCCCAGTCTCTTATCCCCACCCTGTTCTACCATTCACTTCTCACCCACTCCCCACTTTCGATCGTAAATAATAATAGAAGTAGCCCAGTCCATCCAACGGAGCAGACGTCCCACCGTTAACCATATATAACCATATAACAATTACAGCACGGAAACAGGCCACCTCGGCCCTTCTAGTCCGTGCCGAACACTTATTCTCCCCTGGTCCCATCTACCTGCACTCAGACCATAACCCTCCATTCCTTTCCCGTCCATATACCTATCCATTGACTGGCGCCATTCCCACCCGCTGAGTTACTCCAGCATTTTGTGTCTATCTTTGGTGTAAACCAGCATCTGCAGTTCCCCGCGTACACAAGGCACACCAGTTTGATGCTTGGTCATGCGGGATTAAAGCACGGGGTATAAATTCATGTGCTTGCCATCACAGAGTGTACACCGCAAAATAAACACCGCATTGAACGCAACCAAAATCCAGTGACCCAGAGGCAGCACAGTCACGCAGCAGCAGGAGAGAGACGCTGACTGACAACGCCAGAGACCCAGGTTCAATCCTGACCACGGAGTTTGTACGTTCTCCCCCGTGACCTGGGTGGGTTTGCTCCTGGTGCTCCGGGTTTCCTCCCAACACTCCAAAGACGTGCAGGTTGTAGGTTGATTGGCTTCAGTACAATTAATAAATTGTCCCTAGTGTGTGTCGGATTG
>CM075977.1:258943156-258975718 GCA_038087875.1 Malacoraja senta | reverse complement strand
AGTATCCTGTACATCTAACTCCCTCTCAAATATAGCCAATGAACTGGCCTCAACTCCCTTCTGTGGCAGAGAATTCCACAGATTCACCACTCTCTGTGTGTAAAATGTTTTTCTCATCTCGGTCCTAAAAGATTTCCCCTTATCCTTAAGCTGTGACCCCTTGTTCTGGACTTCCCCAACATCGGGAACAATCTTCCTGCATCTAGCCTGTCCAACCCCTTAAGAATTTTGTACGTTTCTATAAGATCCCCCTCAATCTTCTAAATTCTAGCGAGTACAAGCCGAGTCTATCCAGTGCAAACATCTGGACAGCGACATGGACAGGACAGGTTTTTGAAGGATATGGGCCAAATGCAGGCAGGTGGGACGAGTGTAGGTGGGACATGTTGGTCGGTGTGGGCAAGTTGGGCCGAAGGGCCTGTTTCCACTCTGTATGACTCTATGACTCTGAAACGTTGCCTATTTCCTTCGCTCCATAGATGCTGCTGCACGCACCCGCTGAGTTCCTCCAGCACTTTTGTCTAACTTAATTATCCATGTTCTCCAGAGATGCTGCCTGCACCCCTGAGTTACTCCAGCACTTTGTCTTTTTTTTGCAAACCAGTGTCTACGGTTCCTGGTATATCCTCCTCAGTCTCGACTTGGCTCAGCAGCTGAATGCCCAACTCCATGAGAATTCGAGAGATTCGAACATTCATCAGTTTGTGTTCATTAATCATAGGTCATTCAGCCCATCGAGCCTTAAAAATATCCACTGACTTGGCCTCCACAGCCTTCTGTGGCAATAAATTCCACAGATTCACCACCCTCCGACTAAAGAAATTCTCCCTCATCTTCAAAAGGTTTGACCTTTTATTCTGCAGCTATGGCTTCTGGTCCTGGACGCGCCCACTTGTGCAAACATCTTCTCCACATCCACATCCATCCGGGCCTTTTACTATTCTGTAGGTTTCAAATGAGGTCCCCCCCTCATCCTTCTAAACTCCAGCGAGTACAGGCCCAGTGCCGTCAAACGCTCATCGTACGTTAAATTAAGACTTTATGTACCACCGCATTTGTTGTTGTTTTTTTACTATTGAATCCAGCCTTTCCTGTTTCCCTCTTAGAGTCGTAGAGTGATACAGGCCCTTCTCCCCAACTTGCCCACACCGCCCAAACATGTCCCAGCTACACTAGTCCCACCTGCCCCCCCCCCCCCCGCGTTTGGTCCATATCCCTCCAAACCTGTCCTATCCATGTACCTGTCTAAGATGACATGAGTCTGAAGAAGGGTCTCGTCCCGAAAGGTCACATCTTCCTTCTCTCCAGAGATGCTGCCTGTCCCGCTGAGTTACTCCAGCATTTTGCATGTACCTGTCTAACTGTTTCTTAATGTTGGGATAGTCCCTGACTCAACTACTTCTCCTGGCGGCTCGTTCCATGCACCCACCACCCTCTGTGTGGAAAAAGTTACCCCTCAGATTCCTATTAAATCTTTTCCCTTTCACCTTAAACCTTGGTCCTCTGGTCCTCTGGTCCTCGATTCAAGAGTCTCTGTGCATCTACCCGATCTATTCTTCTCATGATTTTATACACTTTTTCAACGGTTCTGACTCCTGAATGCAGATGGAGTTTACCAGTCAAAATGGCTGCATTCCCTGAGGGACATACAGAAGGAGCACAGTGAAGGGCCACACCCCAGGGCAGAGGTCCTTGGCCAACACTGTCCAGCCGTGCCTTTGAAGCTCATATAAGCTCAGAGCTTGTGTCAAAGCGAGTCTTAGCTTAGTTTAGTTCAAAGATACAGAGTGGGAACAGGCCCTTCAGCCCACCCTCGCCAACCAGTGATCACCCGTACACTAGCGCTATCCTGCACTCCAGGGACAATTTGTTAAGATAGATTGTTAAGGGCTTGGACACGCTAGATGCAGGAAACATGTTCCCGATGTTGGGGGAGTCCAGAACCAGGGGCCACAGTTTAAGAATAAGGAGTAAGCCATTTAGAACGGAGACGAGGAAACACTTGTTCTCACAGAGAGTGGTGAGTCTGTGGAATTCTCTGCCTCAGAGGGCGGTGGAGGCCGGTTCTCTGGATACTTTCAAGAGAGAGCTAGATAGGGCTCTTAAAAATAGCGGAGTCAGGGGATATGGGGAGAAGGCAGGAACGGGGTACTGATTGGGGATGATCAGCCATGATCACTTTGAATGGCGGTGCTGGCTCGAAGGGCCGAATGGCCTCCTCCTGCACCTATTGTCTATTGTCTATAATTTACGATCTTGATTAAAGCCAATTACCTACAAACCCGTACGTCATTGGAGTGTGGGAAGAAGCTGGAGCAGCAGAGGAAACCCCACGTGGTCACGGTGGGGAATATACAAACTCCGTACAGAGACAGCACGCCTGGCCAGGATCGAAATCGGGTCAATGGCGCTGTAAGGCCGCAACTCTACCGCTGTGATACGGTGCCGTCCAACACAAGAACAAACTTCTTGGCTTTGCATTCCTCAGTTGTGATTGCTTCCTTGACTTGTGCCTCCTTGCTTCTGACTTGCTGCATTTAAGAAAATACAGACTCTAGTTGGGGGGTGGGAGATTGCGACCTTCACGTTGGTCCACCCTGTTTCGACGATGCAATCAACCTGGCGTGCACAAGCGGAAGATCAAACAGAACGAGTTGTCTTCCAACTTTAGGCTGCGCACGCCCCACGCAAGAAGAAGAAGACTCTAGTTCCCTCCAGCAGGTATTTGGTTGAAATTATTCACAGTGTGGAAACAGGCCCTTGGGCCCACTGAGTTCACACTGAACATCGATCACCCGTTCTATACTATCTCGCTTCCTCACCCACTCGCTACACACTAGGGGGCAATTTACAGAGAGCCATTTAGACTACAAACCCCGCGCGTCTTTGGAATGTAGGATGAGGCCGTGGGGCCCGAGGGAAAACCCACGCAGTCACAGGAGAACGTGTAAACTCCACATGGACAGCACCCGAGGCCAGGAGCAAATTTGGGTTTCTGACACTGTGAGACTGTAGCTGTACCAGCCACGCTGCTCGCTGTGTTGTACTGTTCCTCCATTTACAATGTCAAGACTGCTTTGTGGGGTATTAGTGGGGTCAGGCAACCTCCTTGGGGAATGTCGATAGGTGATTTCAGGCTCTTCCGACTGAAGGTCCTGATCCGAAACGTCACCCATCCATGTCCTCCGGAGATGCTGCCTGACCCGCTGAGTTGCTCCAGCACTTTGTGAAACGTCACCTATCCATGTTCTCCGGAGATGCTGCCTGACCCGCTGAGTTGCTCCAGCACTTTGTGAAACGTCACCCATCCATGTTCTCCGGAGATGCTGCCTGACCCGCTGAGTTGCTCCAGCACTTTGTGCCTTTTCCTGTGTAAACCAGCTCTGCAGTTCCTTGCTTTGTCGACAGTGACAAACAGATGGTGAGGTTTTTGAAAGAGAGCTGCAGTATCATGTTCAACTATCCATACACTCCAAACACACGCAACTAAGAAATCATACAAAGGATTTCATGTTCCCGATGTTGGGGGGAGTCCAGAACCAGGGGCCACACACAGTTTAAGAATAAGGGGTAAGCCATTTAGAACGGAGACGAGGAAACACTTTTTCTCACAGAGAGTGGTGAGTCTGTGGAATTCTCTGCCTCAGAGGGCGGTGGAGGCGGGTTCTCTGGATGCTTTCAAGAGAGAGCTAGATAGGGCTCTTAAGGATAGTGGAGTCAGGGGATATGGGAGAAGGCAGGAACGGGGTACTGATTGGGGATGATCAGCCATGATCACTTTTAATGGCGGTGCTGGCTCGAAGGGCCAAATGGACCTATTGTCTATTGTCTATTGTCTATTTTTCCATGATTATACTTCCCATGCTCCGGGCATTTTCAACACTAATCACAGTGTATTAATAGTGGAGTGGTGATTGTGGTGTCTGTGTGACTTCATCCAGACTTTAAGCTCTCTAGCTTCTCCAGGCTCTGACCTTTTTGCACATTCCCACATTTCATCACTCCGTCAGCATTAGTTCCCCCCCCCCCCCTCCTCAGCTGCGGAATTCCCTCCTTACAATCTCTCCCTCTCTCTCCACACCTTCAAGACGTTTCTTATACCGGAGGTTTAGGGTGGCACAGTGGAGCAGGGGCAGAGTTGCTGCCCTACAGCGCCAGAGACCCGGGTTCGATTCCGATTACGGTGCTGTCTGTGCGGAGTTCGTGCGTTCTGTGCCTGTAGATACTGGTTGACCAAAACAAAAAGACACACGGTGCTGGAGTAACTTATCGGGTCAGGCAGCATCTCTGGTGAACACGGATAGGTAACGTTGCAGGTCAGAACACTTCCTCAGACCCTTATACCAAGCTGTTGTCCATCTATCCTGAAAGTAGGCATGCAGGTGCAGCAGGCAGTGAAGAAAGCGAATGGTATGTTGGCCTTCATAGCAAGAGGATTTGAGTATAGGAGCAGGAGGTTCTACTGCAGTTGTACAGGGTCTTGGTGAGACCACACCTGGAGTATTGCGTACAGTTTTGGTCTCCAAATCTGAGGAAGGACATTATAGCCATAGAGGGAGTGCAGAGAAGGTTCACCAGACTGATTCCTGGGATGTCAGGACTTTCATCTGAAGAAAGACTGGATAGACTTGGCTTATACTCGCTAGAATTTAGGAGATTGAGAGGGGATCTTATAGAAACGTACAAAAATTCTTATGGGGTTGGACAGGCTAGATGCAGGAAGATTGTTCCCGATGTTGGGGAAGTCCAGGACAAGGGGTCACAGCTTAAGGATAAGGGGGAAATCCTTTAAGACCGAGATGAGGAAAAACGTTTTCACACAGAGAGTGGTGAATCTCTGGAACTCTCTGCCACAGAGGGTAGTTGAGGCCAGTTCATTGGCTATATTTAAGAGGGAGTTAGATGTGGCCCTTGTGGCTAAAGGGATCAGGGGGTATGGAGAGAAAGCAGGTACGGGATATTGAGTTGGATGATCAGCCATGATCACATTGAATGGCGGTGCAGGCTCGAAGGGCCGAATGGCCTACTCCTGCACCTATTTTCTATGTATCTATTCCTCTTATGCGTGTCAGTGTCAAATTTTGTATAGCCTTTAGGGCATGTCCCACTTACGCGACTTTTTAGGCAACTACAGGAGACTATGAAGTCGGCACAAGGTCGCCACATGTTGGCTGGAGGTTGCCGGGGTGTCGCCTGCACGGTGGTGAGTAGTTCCCGCATTCTCGTAACTAGTCGAGGCTTCATTCTGGTCACCGGTAATTTTTCAACATGTTGCAGAATTAGCGGCGACCAGAATTTTTTGACGCCATGGAGAGTGGCAAGAATTCTCGTGACGTGGGTGCAGTGGTAGTGGGTCGCCAGGAGGTCGTAGGTTGTCGTAGGTTGTCCCCAGTGCTGACCGGTGAATTTCATTGGCTCATTGAGGAAAAAACCCATAAGTCGTTTTCAGAACCAAGGATAACCGACCGGTAATGTTAATGTCCGCCGAGCTTCACAGCCGGGTATCTCTGGTTTCTTAAATGTTGTCTCCACTCCTTCTACCCCCTTCTCCCCCCCCCCCCCCTCTTTTAAAGTGACCCTTCACGTACACTGTGCTTTCACCGTCTTAATTACAGCGCCAACTTAATTAAAGACCTCCTTTGACCTTCGACAATGTTGAAGACCAGCTTCAACTAGCTACGACTAACTTCGGGAAAATTGGACACCGAATAGTGGAGAGTGAAGACGACCTCCTTCGACCTCCCTTCGACCTCCCTTCGACCTCCCTTCGACCTCCTTCGACCTCCCTTCAACCTCCCTTCGACTATGATGAAGATTATCTACGACTACCTTCGACTACCCTTGATTACCTACGACTAACATGCCGACCTACTACGACCTACTACGACCTACTTCGACTAAACCTACGAGTAAAAAAAGTATCGATTTTTTTCCATGGCGACCTTTTTTTACTCGCGGGCATTTTTTAACACATTGAAAAAAAACGCCACGACCTAGCTGCGGCCTCGAGTACGCGGAGACCACCCTCGAGCATGAAGGAGAGTTACGAAGACCTCCTCCGACCTCGTGTCCACCGTGCTGCGAGTACGAGTCGAGGGCAAACTCGCCAGAACTCGCGGATTAGGTCGCCCAAGTGGGACAGCCCCTTTAGTTCCCCTAATAACCATCTCAAAGTCCCACTTAATGCACTGTTATCTGTTCCTGGAAGCTGCTTAATATCCCACTATCTCTCTCCTGGGAACCTTAATGTCCCATTATCTGCCTCCATCACAATTGGTTATTTTAAAAGACCATCAGCCAGACAGACTGTCATTCAAGGCAATTTTCAGGTTGGTAAACAGAGGAAACATAAGATTAGTGGAAAGATTAAATTGCTGCATCTGGCGGTACAGATTGATTAGTATTGTATCTTTGCTTCCGTATCCTACCCCAGCCATAAAGTTGCAGGGACTGACAGTGCAAGGGAGAGACTTGAACTACAGCAGATTATCAAGTTTGCCACTGAAATGTGTGAAAATGACCCCGTTTGAAGATGTTATCATGAACAGTGGCCCGACCGCATCTGACAATGCACTCTGGGAGAGTGGAAATGAGCGAAGAGTACTGGGCATAGGTTTAAGGTAAGATTTAGTTCAGTTGAGTTCAGTTCATGGCCTGCGGGAGGAGTCCAACGGTACTGGAACAGCCCGCCTGCACCGCCAAGATCCCGGCCCGTGAAGTCGACCTTGTAGAACATCGACGGGAACGGACATGCCGGCTCTGGACGGGCTGGAGTTCCAGAGTCACGGCCTGCAGGGGGCAAATTCAACCCAGCCATCAGCCGCGGAGGGGATCCCAAGGAAGATTGTTCCCGATGTTGGGGAAGTCCAGGACAAGGGGTCACAGCTTAAGGATAAAGGGGAAATCCTTTAAGACCGAGATGAGGAAAAACTTTTTCACACAGAGAGTGGTGAATCTCTGGAACTCTCTGCCACAGAGGGTAGTTAAGGCCAGTTCATTGGCTATATTTAAGAGGGAGTTAGATGTGGCCCTTGTGGCTAAAGGGATCAGGGGGTATGGAGAGAAGGCAGGTACAGGATACTGAGTTGGATGATCAGCCATGATTATATTGAATGGCGGTGCAGGCTCGAAGGGCCGAATGGCCTACTCCTGCACCTATTTTCTATGTTTCTATGTAAGCCGTCGTGATTTTGTCCGGATTAGAGGAGGTGCTGAACCATCAGTTACCGGAAAATCAGTGATGGACCAGCATTCTGCATTCTCTCTCTTTGTACTCATGTGAGACTTGATGGAAGCCATATTTAGTTGAGTTCATTGTCACGTGTACCGTGGTACAGTGAAAAGCTTTTTGTTGCGTGCTAACCAGTCAGCGGAAAGACAATACATGATTACAATCGAGCCGTCCACAGTGTACAGATACACGATAAAGGGGAAAATGTGAACAACATTCAGTGCAAGATAAAGTCCAATTAAAGATCAGTATGATTTGTCTGGTAGCAAGTTTTTCACTGTATCTCGGTACATGTGACATTAACAAACCAATAGCAATAACTGGCACGGTTGCGCAGCAGTCGAATTGCTGCCTCACAGCGCCAGAGACCCGAGTTCGTTCCTGACTACGGGCGCTGTCTGTTAAGGGCCTGTCCCACGAGCATGCGACTGCATGCGACTAGCGCGACCAAACGTGGTGGCTTGAGGCGTACGGCCTCGCGGGGCCGGTCCCACTTCCAACCGCGGAGCCGTCTGGAGCTGGTCCCGACATCATACTCACCAATCAGCTGGGCAGGAGGCGGGCCGACTGAATTTGGACGTCGCACGGCGTCGGGCGGTTATGTCATTATGCAACGGCACGCTGGGCAGTGACGTCATCGCGCAACGCCACGCGCTAGGCGTACGCCGTCAAGACGCTGCATTCGGCATCAAGACACTGCGTACGCCCGTCGAGGCGGTGCGTACGGCCTCCATGCGGCAGCGGGCCGGCAGGCCGTTGCCGCGCGGAATTTTTGGACACTGTCAGTTTTTCGGAGCCCCGCGCGATGTCGGGACCAACTCCGCACAACTCCATACGGCACCGGTGATCGAAGTGGGGACCGGCTCCGCGAGGCCGTACGGCTAGCGCGGCCACGTTAGGTTGCGCTAGCCGCATGCAGTCGCATGCTCGTGGGACAGGCCCTTAAGGAATTTGTAAGTTCTCCCTTTGACCGTGTGGGTTTTCTCCGGGTGCTCCTGTTTCCTCCCACACTCCAAAGACGTGTAGGTTTGTACGTAAACTGGCTTTGGTGAAAGATTGTAAATTGTGCCTCGTGTGTGGGATAGTGCTGGTGTACGGGGATCGCGGGCCGGCGCGGTCTCGACCGGCCGAAGGTTCGGTTTCCACGCTGTTTTCTATCAACTAAAATAAACTGGTCGTAATTATTTGTGGTGGACAAAAATGCTGGAGAAACTCAGCGGGTGAGGCAGCATCTATGGAGCGAAGGAGATAGGTAACGTTTCGAGTTGAAACCCTTCTTCAGTCTGAAGAAGGGGTTTGACCTGAAACGTTGCCTATATCAGACTGGGTTGCCTATATCAGACCCTTCTTCCCTTTATCAGACTAAAGAAGGGTTTCGGCCCGAAACGTTGCCTATTTCCTTCGCTCCATAGATGCTGCTGCACCCGCTGAGTTTCTCCAGCATTTTTGTCTACCTTCGATTTTCCAGCATCTGCAGTTCCTTCTTAAATGTAATTATTTGTGGGATTTTTCTTGGTGCTAAATCTCTGCTGATTTCTTCATCGCGAAATCTGACTTCAGTTCACAATCACTTCATTGTGTGGAAAGTCATGTGGGATTTCCTGAGGTTGGGGAAGGTTTTACGTTAATGCAAGTCCTTGTTAAAGGATTGATCAACATTGCAGTGGATATTCCACTGGATTTAGGCAGAAGGTAGAATTAAATTTTCAAAGCAGCGTAACGCCACTGTGAATAGCAAGGATAGCATCACTCACCAAAGTCATCGCCCGGACAGCTGTAGTCAATTCAAAAAGATAAGACCCAAGCCACGAAACATCACAGGGATACAAAATCAAAATAAATAAAACCTAGGGTGATGTGCACTGGTCTCAACTCTCCATAAGCCCCACATAAACAGACTCTGCTCCGTCTCAAAGATGGCCCTATCACTTGCAAAGAGGGGGAACCTCATTGAATCTTACCGAATGGTGAAAGGCCTGGATAGAGTGGACGTGGAGAGGATGTTTCCACTAGTGGGAGAGTCTAGGACCAGAGGCTATAGCCTCGGCATAAAAGGATGTTCCTTTAGGAAGGAGATGAGAAGGAATTTCTGGAGTCAGAGGGTGGTGAATGTGGAATTCATTGCCGCAGATGACTGTGGAGGCCAATTCATCACGAATTTTTAGGGTGGATATTGACAGATTCTTGATTAGTAAGGGCGTCAAAGGTTATGGGAAGAAGGCAGGAGAATGGGGTTGAGAGGGAAAGATAGATCAGCCATGATTGAATGGCGGAGTAGAGTCAGTTGGCAAATGGCCTAATCCTGCCAATATGACATGAAATAAGACTTACAAAACTCCAGGATTGAATCCAGCAACTAATCACAGGAAAGCCATTGGACATTTCTAGCTGGTGATTCTCTTATCCTGATTCTTTTGGTGAGCATAATAAAACAATATTTTCTTTTATTTAACCTATGACCGCATTACTGGCAGATTCTTGGCTACCTACCAAAACTCACCCCTGATTGTGTTTTGGATCCATACGCTGTGAGACACATATGCCTAGCAAGCCTTCACTCTTGAGCTGAAACATCTAACCAGAGTAGATCTGAGAGCCTTTAGACTTTGGAGATACAGCATGGAAACAGGCCCTTTGGCCCACCGAGTCTGTGCCGACCAATGATATAACCATATAGCAATTACAGCACGGAAACAGGCCATCTCGGCCCTTCTAGTCCGTGCCGAACACTTATTCTCACCTAATCCCATCTACCTGCACTCAGACCATAACCCTCCATTCCTTGTCCCGTCCATATACCTATCCAATTTATTTTTAAATGATAAAATCGAACCTGCCTCCACCACTTCCACTGGAAGCTCATTCCACACAGCTACCACTCTCTGAGTAAAGAAGTTCCCCCTCATGTTACCCCTAAACTTTTGTCCCTTAATTCACAAATCATGTCCTCTTGTTTGAATCTTCCCTACTCTCACTGGAAAAAGCTTATCCACGTCAACTCTGTCTATCCCGCTCATCATTTTAAAGACCTCTATCAAGTCCCCCCTTAACCTTCTGCGCTCCAAAGAATAAAGACCTATCTTGTTCAACCTTTCTCTGTAACGTAGGTTGCTGAAACCCAGGCAACATTCCAGTAAATCTCCTCTGTACTCTCTCTATTTTGTTGACATCTTTCCTATAATTTGGCGACCAAAATTGTACACCATACACTAGGACTATCCTACACGCTAGAGACAATTTACAATTTTTTTTTTACCAAAGCCAATTAACCTTTCATCCTGTTTGACTTTGGAGGAAACCGGAGCACCCAGAGAAAATCCACACGGGGAGAACGTACAAACTCCCTACAGACAGCACCTGTAGTCAGGATCGAACCAGGGTCTCTGACGTTGTAAGGCAGCAACACCACTTCTGCGCCACTGTGCCGTCCTCAAGAGTGTGCTGCAAAACCCTAGAGGGTGCTGCATGCTTGATAGTACTCAACTCCAGTTGAAGTTTCAAACTGCTGCCCCACATGCTCCCTCTGTCAAAGTAGAGCTGGTGAAGCAGTCCATGTCCTTAGCGACGGCGCGGCATAGCGCAAATGGTACAGCTGTTGCCTCGCAGCGCCAGAGACCCCGACTTTTTTGTAATTTTTTTTATTTATTAGAAGCAAATGTACAAAAATAGAACCAAAGGCGTATGAAATAATACAATCATTGTACAGCTTCAATTTTTTGTAACTTTTAGCTGTAGTTAGAAGAAAAGAAAGGAGAAAAAGCAAGAGAGTGGAAAAAGTGAGATGTGCGAAGATTGAACATCTAGACCACCAAGTGTTGTAGGCAAAGAGTGAGTGAGTGAGTGAATGAATGAAAGAAGAGAGGAGTGGAGAAAATAAGAAAAATAAAAGGACAAAAAGAGAAAGAAAGAAAAAAGTGGTGACATAGCCGCCTGACATCCCTCCCCACCCGACTTTGATCCTGACCTCAGGGGCTGTCTGCGTGCGTGGAGTTCGCTCGCTCTTCCTGGGTCAGAGAAAGTACGGCACTGATCTCCCATCCACCCCATTGGAGATCATTGAACGACCTTATCCTGCATTGAATGTTGTTCCCTCCGTCCATTATCTGTCACCTGTGGACAGTGTTACTGTGATCATGTACAGGCTTTCCTTTGACTGGATGGCACACAACAATAAGCTTTTCACTGTACCTCGGTGACAATAAACTAAACTGAACTAAACTAACCACATGGGTTTCCGCCAGGAGCTCAGGTTTCTCCCCACATTCCGAAGACATGCGGGTTTGTAGGTTAATTGACCCCTGTAAATTCCCCCTGGGTATGTATGGTGTGGATGAGAAAGTGGGATAATATAGAACTGGTGTGAGCAGGTGACCGTTGGTCAGTGTGGACTCGGTGGGCCAAGGGGCCTGGTTCCAGGTTGCATCCCTAATTTAGAAAACAATTTAAAAAAAACAAGAGGCTTGGGATACATTTTCCACTTCGACAGGTGATATTCCATTTAACGAGGTGTTAGAAACATAGAAACATAGAAAATAGGTGCAGGAGTAGGCCATTCGGCCCTTCGAGCCTGCACCGCCATTCAATATGATCATGGCTGATCATCCAACTCAGTATCCTGTACCTGCCTTCTCTCCATACCCCCTGATCCCTTTAGCCACAAGGGCCACATCTAACTCCCTCTTAAATATCGCCAATGAACTGGCCTCGACTACCTTCTGTGGCAGAGAATTCCATTAGATAGGGTAGACAATCAGAACCATTTTCCCATGGGTGGAACTGTACAACATTACAGGGCATGGCTGCAAGGATGGAGGGGCAAAGTTTAATGGAAATGTGCGGGGCAAGCTTTTCTACGCAGAGAGGGTGAAGGGGGCCTGGAACGGTGGTGGTGGTGGTGGTGGTGGAGGCAGATACGATAGTGGCGTGCAAGAGGCTTTTAGATAGACGCACGGGAGAGCAGGGAATGGGGGATCTACAGGTAGATCATGTACAGGCAGAAGAGATCAGTCTAACTAGGCATCATGTGTGGCACAAACATTGTGGGCCGAAGGGCCCATTACTGAGCTGTACTTTTCTATGTTCTCGAGTGAAAGTTGCACGTTCTGGAACCGAAAGCAAGTTAACGATTATATGGTGGATTTTGATTCTTGCCTCAATATCGTAATTGTCGTGCCTTCCTGAATTGAACACTGCGGGATGAATCTTTGTCCGGTGCAGCCAAGATTAAATTAGGACATTGAATGTAAGAATCAGGAAGTCATGTTGCAGTTTTATTAAAATGATGGCTATGCTGTATTTGGAGTATTGTGTCCAGTTCTGTTCATCCCATTATGGGAAGGCTTTGGAGAAGATGCTGGTTTACCAGGATACTGAAGCAAGGAACTGCAGATGCTGGAATCCTGAGCTAAATCTCATGACATGATGCCCATCTGATTCCATGGTGTCATACAGCGCGGAAACAGGCTCTTCGGCCCAACTTGCCCACATTGACCAACATGCCCCATCTACACTAGTCCCACCTGCCTACTTTTGGCCCATATCCTTCCCTAACCTACCCCATCCATGAACCTGTCTAAAGATTTCTTAAACGTTGCGAGCATACCTGGCTCATCTACCTCCTGCGGCAGCTCGTTCCATACACCCACCACAACTTAGTATTAAAAAGGTTATCCCTCAGGTTTCTATCTAACCCTCGCCTTAAAGAAGTTGATTTAAAGGAGTTGATTGGGGGATAAATGTTTAGTTCAGTCAAGTCAAGTCAAGTCACGTTTATTTATGTAGAACATTTAAAAAACAACTCTCGTTGGCCAAAGTGCTTTACATTTGTTATAAGAATAGCATAAACAAAACAAACTACATACATATATACATATGTTATGGTGCGGCCATCTTGAACTCACTCAGAGGACGTCAGGAAAGGCTTGGGAGTATAGATAAGTCTTTAGTCTTGACTTAAAGGAGTCGATGGAGGGGGCAGTTCTGATGGGAAGGGGGATGCTGTTCCACAGTCTAGGAGCTGCAACCGCAAAGGCCCGGTCGCCCCTGAGCTTATGCCTAGACCGCGGGATATTCAGCAACCCCAAGTTGGCCGATCTGAGGGGCCTGGAGGTGGAGTGGTGGGTGAGAAGACTTTTTATGTAGGTGGGGGCAAGCCCATTGAGGGCTTTGTAGACATGGAGGAGGATCTTGAAGTTGATACGAAGTTTAGTTCAGTTAGAGATACAGCATGGAAACGGGCCACTGGATTTACACTGACCGATCAACCTATCAGTCCATCTATGCAGATACAATGAACTGCAGATGCTGGTTCACAAAAAAAGAGACAGAGAACACTGGTAGGTGACATTTTGGGTTGGGACCCTTTCTACAATCAGTCACAGTTCACTCTATTCGTTAAGTTGCGGTAAGTTTAGTTTAGCTTAGTTTAGTTCAGTTTAGTGCCAAGTGTACAAAGGTAGAGCGAAAAGCTTTTTGATGCGTGCTATCCAGTCAGGGAAAGACGATACATGATCAATGATGTCCACGGTGTACAGATACAGGGTAAAATAAATAATGTATAGTGCCAGATAAAGTCTCGTAAAGTCCGATTCAAGATAGTCTGCGGGTCTCCAATGAGGTGGATGGTAGCTCCGTACCATTGTCTAGTTGGCGATAGAACGGTTGAGTTGCCTGACAACAACAGGGAAGAAACTGTCCCTGAATCTGGAGGTGTGCGTTTTCCCACTTCAGTACCTCCTGCCTGATGGGGGAGGAGAGAAGAGGGCGTGTCCGGTGTGAGACTGGTCCTTGTTTATGCTGGTGGCCTGGCTGAGGTACAATGAAGTGTAGATGGAGTCAATGAAGGGGGTGGTTGGTGGAGTCAATGGAAGGGCGGCTGGTTTGTGTGATGGTCTGGGCTGCGTCCTCAAGTCTCTGCGATTCCTTGCGGTGTTGGGTGGAGCTGTTCTCAAACCAGGCTGATAAAATGCAATTGCCCCAACCCCCATTGAGAGTTCACCTCAACTGAGAGACCTCATAGAAATGTACCTTTTTCCTTTAATTCAGTTATTTTTTGCTGATCTTTCTCAATTTCATTTGAGAGTCACACAGTAGACGGCATGGCAACCGGCCCTTCAGCTCAACTTGTCCATGCCGACCACAATGCCCCGTCTATGCTAGTCCCAGTGACACACATTTGGCCCGTATCACTTTAAACATTTCCTATCCATGCACCTGTCCAAATCTCTTTTATAGCACCTGCCTCAACTACCTCCTCATGTGTCGGAAGGAACTGCAGATGCTGGCTTACGCAAGATAGATGCAAAATGCTGGAGTAACTCAGCGGAACAGACAGCATCTCTGGGGGGAGAAAAAGAAAACGTCACCTATCTCTTTCCCCAGAGATGCTGCCTGACCCGCTGAGTTACTCCAGCATTTTGTGTCTATCTTTCATGTAAATCCTTATGGCAACTTGAGCGTCCTGGAGAGGAAAAGACTACAAAGAGTAGTAAACACTGCCCAGTCCATCATCGGCTCTGACCTCCCTTCCATCGAGGGGATCTATCGCAGTCGCTGCCTCAAAAAGGCTGGCAGCATCATCAAGGACCCACACCATCCTGGCCACACACTCATCTCCCCGCTACCTTCAGGTAGAAGGTACAGGAGCCTGAAGACTGCAACGACCAGGTTCAGGAATAGCTACTTCCCCACAGCCATCAGGCTATTAAACCTGGCTCGGACAAATCTCTGAACTTTAATAGCCCATTATCTGTTATTTGCACTTTATCAGTGTATTTATTCATGTGTGTATATATTTATATAATGGTATATGGACACACTGATCTGTTTTGTAGTCAATGCCTACTATGTTCTGTTGTGCTGAAGCAAAGCAAGAATTTCATTGTCCTATCAGGGACACATGACAATAAACTCTCTTGACTTCACGACTTGACTTATTCATTCTGATTCAGGTGGCCGATTAGGAAAAGGGGAGATGCAACGAGACCTGGGTGTCATGGTACACCAGTCATTGAAAGTAGGCATGCAGGTGCAGCAGGCAGTGAAGAAAGCGAATGGTATGTTGGCCTTCATAGCAAAAGGATTTGAGTATAGGAACAGGGAGGTTCTACTGTAGTTGTACAGGGTCTTGGTGAGACCACACCTGGAGTATTGTGTACAGTTTTGGTCTCCAAATCTGAGGAAGGACACTCTTGCCATAGAGGGAGTACAGAGAAGGTTCACCAGATTGATTCCTGGGATGGCAGGACTTTCATATGAAGAAAGACTGGATAGACTCGGCTTGTACTCGCTGGAATTTAGAAGATTGAGGGGGGATCTTATTGAAACTTACAAAATTCTTAAGGGGTTGGACAGGCTAGATGCAGGAAGATTGTTCCCGATGTTGGGGAAGTCCAGAACAAGGGGTCACAGTTTAAGGATAAGGGGGAAGTCTTTTAGGACCGAGATGAGAAAAACATTTTTCACACAGAGAGTGGTGAATCTGTGGAATTCTCTGCCACAGAAGGTAGTTGAGGCAGTTCATTGGCTATATTTAAGAGGGAGTTAGATGTGGCCCTTGTGGCTAAAGGGATCAGGGGGTATGGAGAGAAGGCAGGTACAGGATACTGAGTTGGATGATCAGCCATGATCATAATGAATGGCGGTGCAGGCTCGAAGGGCCGAATGGCCTACTCCTGCACCTATTTCCTATGTTTCTATGTTTCTATATTGCTCCTACATTTCACTTCCATTTGCTGCGGTATTATTTATTGCCGCTTGACGTGCTAGCTTGCCACATTTTTACCTATTCGCTGTCTCCCCTGCTTGGATCCAACTCTTCCCCAGATCCGAAGACTGGAAGCTGTGAATTGATTCCAATATTGATGCGGTTTAAAATGAGATACTCCCAGAGTCTCCTGTTTCCTGTTTGCATTCACTGTACAGAGCAGTAAATACTTCGATACTGCCGAAGGCCTTAACATGAGAAGCAACCCTTGCATTACAGTGCGCTTATTATATAAGCCACAGTAAAATGCTCCACAGAGAATAAAAGATCGCTTAAGTTTAAACAGACCATTCGCATTTCCAATTATTTTCAAAATCCGGTCTCTAAATAAAATGCACCAAATATTTAGTTGCATCAATTTTAGTTTGGTTTAGTTTAAAGAGACAGTTAAGATGTACGGGGCGGAAACAGGCCCTCTGGCCAACCGAGTCCGAGCCGACCAGCGATCCCCGTACACTAGCATTATCCTACTTACACTGGGGAGAATTTACAATTTTACTAAGTCAATTATTCTACAAACCTGCATGTCTTTGGAATGTGGGTGGAAACCGGAGACCCTGGAGAAAACCCACGTAGGTCACGGGGAAAATGTACAAACTCCGTACGTAAGTAAGTAAGTAAGTAAAGAATCCTTTATTGTCATTCAGACCTTCCGGTCTGAACGAAATTTCGTGCCTTGCAGTCATACATATAATAAAATAACAAAACACACAATAAACACAAATTTAACATCCACCACAGTGAGTTCACCAGGCACCTCCTCACTGTGATGGAAGGCAAAAGTCTTAAAGTCTTTGTCTCTTCCCTCCTTGTTCTCCCTCTGCGCTGAGGCGATCCAGGCTTCCGATGTTGTGACCCCGCCAGGTGATGGATGGTAAGTCCCACGGCCGAATCCGAGCTCCGCGAACGGGCCGGTTCAAACTCCGTGGCCGGGGCGGTCGAAGCTGCCGAAGCTGCCGCCCTCCAGTCCAGCGGACGCAGCTGTTGTTGCGGCAGCTCCGGAGAAACAGGTCACCAACCTGTGGCCTGCGAGCTCCCGACAATGATGCCGTCCACTGGGCCCGCGGCCGAGGCTCCGAAGTCGGGTCGCGGCGGCCGTAACGCCGCCACAGCCCCGAAGTCGGGTCGTGGTGGCCGGAACGCCTCCACAGCCCCGAAGTCGGCCAGCCTCGCGTTGGTAAGTAAGTCCTGGCTCTGCCTCCGGAGCCTCGAGGTCGGTCCCCGTTGGAGGCCGCCAGCTCCACCATCAGGCCTCAGCGTAGACGGAGACAGAGACGGAGACGGGGATACGACAAGAAAAAGTCGCATTCCCCCCGAAGGAAGAGACCAAAATCATGTTTCTCCCCACCATCCCCCCCCCCCCCACACATACACAACCCAATAAACTAAATTTAACTAAAACAGGACAAAAGAAAACAAACAACAAAAAAGACAAAACAGACAGACTGCAGACGAGCCGCAGCTGCTAAGGCAGTGCCGCCACTTCCGACACCTGTAGCACCTGTAGGCAGGATCAAAGCCAGGTCTGTAAGGCAGTAACTAACTCTACTGTTACACCACTGTGCCACCCATTTAAGAAAGATCACGTCAATGATAGAGAAAATTTGCCAACTTTTCAATTTAGTTTCCTCCCTTCATAGTTGCTGTTAAATTGAAGTAAACCTAAGCTTAGCTGGGCTATAGAGTCGTAGAGTCATACAGCGTGGAAACAGGCCCTTCAGCCCAACACTTGCCCACGCTGACGAGACGTCCCATCTACAGGGCGGCACAGTGATGCAATGCTGGAGCTATTGCCTTACAGCACTAGAGACCTGGGTTCGATCCTGACCTCGGGGGCTCTCCGTGTGGAGTTTGGGCTCAGGGCCGCTCTCTTGTTGTTGAAAGGTGGTGGATATATGGAACGAGTTGCTAGAGGATGTAGTGGAGGCAGGTACTAACATTTGGATAGGAAAGCTTCAGAGGGATATGGGCCAAACACGGGCAGGTGGGATTAGTGTAGAGGGGCGTGTTGGTCGGCATGGACGTGTTGGGCCAAAGGGCCAGTTTCCATGTTGCATACCTTTAACCTCCTCCTACACTAACCTCCTGTATATTTCCCCTCTCCTCGATTAAATCATCATTCCACCCTGCCACAAGTTCATTTGAGTCTTATCATAGAGTCATTTGAAAAAAAAAAACAGGCCCTTTGGCCCATCATGTCCATGCCAACTATTAAGTGTTTGTCAAAACTAATTCCATGACCCGGCATGTGAAAACAGGGGACTGGTTTATACCAAAGAATAACAGAGAATGTTAGAGGAACTCAGCGGGTCAGGCAGCATCCCGGGAGAACGTGACGTTTAAGATCGGGACTGATAGCAGGGGGGTGGGGCAAGAAAGGAAGCTGGATGAGAGGAGGGGCTGGACAGGGCACGACTGGGAATAGGTAAACACATGCCAGGGAATTATCTGATAGGCAGATTGTTGAATAAAGGCCACAGATGTGGAGACAGTTGTGAACCAGAGAGGATAAAGAGTTGGGAATTGGCTAGCTCGGTGATAGAAAAGTTGTGAATTGTCCATTACATACGGTCAAGTGGAGGTGGAGGGGGAGGGGGGGGGATCAAGTGGGAGGCCAGTCAGGTTGGAGGGGCAGCGGGGGAGGAGACAGGTCTGCGAGTAAGCAATAGGGCAGCACAGAGTTGCAGCGGTAGAGTTGCTGCGTTACTGCGCCAGAGACCCATGTTCGATCCTGACCACGGGTGCTGTCTGTACAGAGTTTGTCAGTTTTCCCTTTGATCGCGTGGGTTTTCTCCGAGTGCTCTGGTTTCCTCCCACATTCCAAAGACGTGCATGTTTGTAGGTTAATTGGCTCCTGTAGATTGTTAGTGTGTATGATGGAAAAATGGGATAACATGAAACTAGTGGTCATTGGTTGATGTGGACTTGGTGGGGCCGAAAGCCTGTTTCTATACTATATCTCTAAAATTAAAACTAAACCAAACTAACATACATCTGTCAGCCAGCGCTGAAATGCGATAGCACTTGGGGATCCCTTTAAAAAAAAAGAGATACAGCGCGGAAACAGGCCCTTCGGCCCATCAACTCCATCATACACTAGTGCTATCCTGCACACTCGGGACAATCCACAATTTATACGAGGAAATCATATGTCATATGAGGAAAGATTGAAAAGACTAGGCTTGTATTCACTGGAGTTTAGAAGGATGAGGGGAGATCTTATAGAAACATATCAAATTATAAAAAGGACTGGACAAGCTAGATGCAGGAAAAATGTTCCCAATGTTGGGCGAGTCCAGAACCAGGGGCCACAGAGTCTTAGAATAAAGGGGAGGTCATTTAAGACTGAGGTGAGAAAAAACTTTTTCACCCAGAGAGTTGTGAGTTTGTGGAATTCCCTGCCACAGAGGGCAGTGGAGGCCAAGTCACTGGATGGGTTTAAGAGAGAGTTAGATAGAGCTCTAGGGGCTAGTGGAGTCAAGGGATATGGGGAGAAGGCAGGCACGGGTTATTGATAAGGGACGATCAGCCATGATCACAACGAATGGCGGTGCTGGCTCGAAGGGCCGAATGGCCTCCTCCTGCACCTATTTTCTATGTTTCTATGTTTCTATGATATACCAAAGCAAAAATAACTACAAACCTGTACGTAATTGGAGTGTTGAAGGAAACTGGAGCACCCGGAGAAACCCCATGTGGTCACGGGGAGAATGGACAAACGTCGTATGGACAGCACCCGTAGTCAGGTTAGAACGCGGGTCTCTGGCGCTGGGAGCCAGCGACTCTGTGCCGCTCCTACGGGTAATGCAATGTGTGAAAGCACCGACGGAATCTTCATGAATAGCAACGGTTTAGAGGAATATGGGCCAAACGTGGGCCAAATGGGACAAACCAAGATGGGGCATCTGAGGTATGGGCGTTCCAAAGATTTACAACCCGCTGAGGAGTTTCCCTACCTTTGCCGAGCTCTATCCCGAGGTTAGATCTCTGGCTTTCGAGTCTACAGTCAGAGATGTCAATATAAAAAGCAGGTATTACTGAAGAGGTGCTGGCATCAGGAAGGGTTGTCTCGTAAGCCAGTAATTCCTGAGGTAAACCAAGGACTTGCTGACCACGCTCCAAACCAGGCCCTAATGTGTCCACTATCCTCACAGGGAATGTCCCCACCATGGACTTCATCACCACAACCGGTCTGCTGCCAGCTTCTACCATCTGCGTCCAGAACCACAGGCCACCTACTGCCATCGTGGAACCATGCAGCACGGAACAGGCCCTTCAGCCCAACTCGCCTCTGCCGACCAAGATGCCCCAACTGGGCTGTCTATCTTTGGAAAGTTTAAATAGACACAAAGTGCTGGGGTCATTCAGCAGTTTAGTTTAGTTTAGTATAGAGATACAGCGTGGAAATAGGCGCTTCGGCCCATCGACTCCAGAACCAGGGGTCACAGTTTAAGAATAAGGAGTAAGCCATTTAGAACGGAGACGAGGAAACACTTTTTCTCACAGAGAGTGGTGAGTCTGTGGAATTCTCTGCCTCACGGAAAGGTCAGTATGGGAATGGGAAGGGGTTGAAATGTTTGGCAACCAGGAGATCCCATAGACCAATCTTTGGTATAAATCAGCATCTGGAGTTCCTTCGCACACATTAAATCCGTAGATGCCCCATCTCGGTTCGTCCCATTTGCCCATCTTTAGCCCCAATACACCCTCTCCATGTATGCATTTGAATGCTGCTATTACCCACGGTCTTGTGTACCACCTTCATATCGCTGAGTCCATAAGATGGGGGCACTCAAACGCCCCACCCAGGACTCAAGGGCACGAGCTACAATGAGAGGTTGAGCAGGCTAGGATTTTATTCCTTGGAGTGCAAGAGGATGGGTATTCATAAGGTGGAGATGGACGGATCCCTCCTTAGTAAGGGTGGCAAGGTTTACGGGAAGAAAGCTGGAGAATCGGGTTGAGAGGGAAAGAAAGATCAGCCATGGTGGAATAGACTCGATGGGCTGAATGGCCTAATTATGCTCCTTTGACATGAACAGGATGAGGGGGGGGGGGTAAAAGTATGAAGAGAATGGAGAGAGTTAAAGCACAAAGTCCTTTTACCAGAGTATGGAAATCAAGAACCTGAGTACATAGGTTGAAGGTGAGAGATTTAAAGGGAAAGGTTTAATAGGGCAACTTTTTCACACAGTGGGCGGTGGGTGTATCGAACGAGCTGCCAGAGGAGGTAGTTGAGGCAGGTACTTAGAGTAACATGTAATAGACTTTTGGACAGGCACTGATCTAAATGCCTTTTAAAGATCGTGGCACCAAAACGTTTCACTCTACCTCGGTACAGATTAGAGATTAGAGATTAGAGATTCCTTTATTTGTCATTCAGACCTTTCGGTCTGAACGAAATTTCGTTGCCTGCAGTCATACATATAATAATAAATGACAAAACACACAATAAACACAAATTAACATCCACCACAGTGAGTTCACCAGGCACCTCCTCACTGTGATGGAGGCAAAAGTCTTAAAGTCTCTGTCTCTTCCCGCTTTGTTCTCCCTCTGCGCTGAGGCGATCCAGGCTTCTGATGCTGTGACCCCGCCGGGCGACGGTGACAATAATAAACCTAGAGCTCGATTTTCAAGGTTTAGGTTGCTGCACTAACTGCACTTAAGAAGTCCATTGTGAGAGGCATTATAGAGATGCAAGGCT
The DNA here is from genome assembly GCA_038087875.1 of Malacoraja senta. Lineage (NCBI taxonomy): Eukaryota > Metazoa > Chordata > Chondrichthyes > Rajiformes > Rajidae > Malacoraja > Malacoraja senta. Next base: position 258,954,016 of record CM075977.1, on the reverse strand, counting down.
TTGTTTCTGTTTCTTGTTGTCCGCGTACAAAATTACGTGTACGTGTAGCTTCATTGGAACAGGGACGCGTGGCCCAGCGGTAGAGTTGCTGCCTTGCAGCGTCAGGGACCAGGTTTCCATCCTGACTACGGGTGCTGTCTGTACGGAGTTTGTACATCGTCCCTCTCAGGAAGAAGGTACAAACCCCGTACAGACGGCACCCGTAGTCGGGATCAAACCCAGGTCTCTGGCGCTGCGAGGCAACTGCTTTAGTTTAGTCTAGTTACATTTAGTTGAGTTTCTTGTCGCGTGTAGTGAAACGCTCGTTGTTGCGTGCCAATCAGTCAGCGGAAAGAATGTACAGGATTGCAATGAGGCCGACCACTGTGTACAGATACAGGATAAAGGAATGATTAGTGCAAGATATGGTCCAGGAAAAGACCGATTCAAGATAGTCTAATATGTCCGAACTGTTACACCTAGAAGATATGAGATTCCTCTTAGCAGGTAAACCAGACCAATTCCAGAAGATTTGGTCTCCATTCATCGACTTATTACAAATATAGGGTGCAACAAAATGTTGATAATGGGGCGGAGCTGGGGCGGCGGCCCGGAGCGGAGACTTCGGGACCTGGAGCTGGGGCGGCGGCCCGGAGCGGAGACTTCGGGTCCCGGGGCTGATGCTGTGGCGGGCCGTCTCGGAGCGGAGACGGCGTTTTCCGGCTTTCGGCGGCGGCGACATCACCACGGAGGTCCGGTGGGCTGGAGGGCGGCATCTTCGGCCTGGATCGATCGCCTCAGCGCAGAGGGAGAACAAGGAGGGAAGAGACGGAGACTAAGACTTTTGCCTCCATCACAGTGAGGACGTGCCTGGTGAACTCACTGTGGTGGATGTTTAATTTGTGTTTATTGTATGTTTTGTTATTATTGGTTCTGTGTGTGACTGCAGGCATCACAATTTCGTTCAGACCGAAAGGTAGAATGACAATAAAGGAAATCTTGAATCTTGAATAATAAATGGTTACAGGACCTGGTGAGAGGTGAGTAAAGATATGATGTAGGTACATCCCTTTTATCTTGTCTTATCTTATCTTACTTTGTTTTTCTATTTATTTTTCTTTTTCTTTTTTGTTTAACTCTGTCTTGTGGTTCAGTTCCCTACGGGTTTCCCTGGACCACTCTTTCACTCACTCACTATCTTTCCTATCTCTCTCTATCTTTTTTCTTATTAAAGTTTAAAATAAGGAGTGGTACAAGAACTGTATAATTTGATGTATGTTTGAGATCACTGTACAATACTTCTAATAAAAAAATAAAAATTAAAAAAAAGATAGAGCGGGATTGGCCAATGAGGCCGATGGTAGCTCAGTCGCCCTCCCACCGTGCTGCCGTCCGTCGTACATTCATGTACAAGTTGTCGCACGCATCTCACTACGGCTGCCCACTCCCTGAGGACCTACAGCTGTTCTTGCACTCCCCGCAACTTCCATCCATCCCTGTCACACAAGCACCTCCATGACCTCTCCGCCTGACCCCGTCTCCGCACTGATTTGTTACACGCTGACATCTGACCTTTACAATAAACTGCAGCAATTCAAAAATAAGTAGCCCCTTTTATTCCCCTCGCGTGAGTTAGGGCCCTGGAGCCAGCCTGGAAACCAGCGTGGAATACGGCCTCGCAATGCAGGCAGCAGTCTACAGACTAGAGACTACAGACAGAGCAGGCAAGGCACAAAGGGGGGGAGAGAGGGGGGGAGGGAGGGAGGGAGGAGAGAGGGGAGAGAGAGAGAGAGAGGGAGGGAAGGGAGAGAGAGAGAGAGAGAGAGAGGGAGAGGGAGGGAGGGAGGGAAGAGAGAGAGAGAGAGAGAGAGAGAGAGGGAGAGGGGAAGAGAGAGAGAGAGAGAGAGAGAGAGAGAGAGAGAGAGAGAGAGAGAGAGAGAGAGAGAGAGAGAGAGAGGAGAGAGAGAGAGAGAGAGAGAGAAGAGAGAGAGAGAGAAGTAAGTAAGGGGGGGGGAGAGAGAGAGGGAAGAGAGTAGAGAGATAAAGAGCGAGAAAGTGAGAGGGAAGAGAGAGGGAGAGAAAGAAATAGAAAGAGTGCATGTGTGAGAGAGAGACAGAGAGAGAGAGAAAGAGAGAGAGAGGAGAGAGAGGGAGGGAGGGAGAGAGAGAGAGACAGAGAGAGAGAGAGAGAGAGAGAGAGAGAGAGAGAGAGAGAGAGAGAGAGAGAGAGAGAAGGAGAGAGAGAGAGAGAGAGAGAGAGAGAGAGAGAGAGAGAGAGAGAGAGAGAGAGAGAGAGAAGGAGAGAGAAAAAGAACATCTAGAGAGAAAGTGAGATGGAGATAGAGAGGGGGAGATAGATAGAGAGCAAGAAGTCTGAAGGAGGGTCTCGACCCAAAACATCAACCATTTCTTCTCTCCAGAGATGCTGCCTGTCCTGCTGAGTTACTCCAGCATTTTGTGTCTATCTTCAAGTAAATGAGAGAGACAGAGGGGAGAGAAAGAGTAAGAGTGAGAGAGGAGAGAGAGGGAGGTGAGAAAGAGAGATAGTGATAGGGTGGAGAGAGAGAGAGAGAGAGAACAGGGAGGAGAGATGGAAAGAGGGTGTAAGGGAGAAAAAGAAAGTGAGAAAGAGAGAGGAAGAGAAGAAAGAAAGAGAGAAAGAAAGAGAGAGGGAGAAAGAGAGAGAGAAGAGAGAGAGAGAGAGAGAGAGAGAGAGAGAGAGAGAGAGAGAGAGAGAGAGAGAGAGAGAGAGAGAGAGAGAGAGAGAGAGAAAGAGAGAGGCAGACAGAGAGGCAGAGGAAAATTATGAAGTGAAGAGAGAGAAAAGAGATACAGAGGGCATAGCTATGATGAGAAGGGGAAAGTTGAATGGAGATGTGTGGGACAAATGTTTCACACAGAATTGGTGGTGGAGGGCAGACAAGATAGCAGCGTTTAAGGAGTCGTTTAGTTTAGTTTAGAGATACAGCGTGGTAACAGGCCCTTCGGCCCACCGTGTCCACACTGACCAGTGCTCGGACAAAACACTAGTTCTGTCCAACATCAGGCTCTGGAAATAGGTGCTGGAATCTGGAAGCTTTAACCCAGTGAGAGATTTCTCCAGAAGAACTGCGCCAAGGATGTTTTCAAAGCCAGTTTGAAAAGACATCACTGATTCGTGGGAATACCTGAGGGAGGTACATCCGGGAAGTCACTAAGAAAGCAGAAAATGTCCCCCCCCCCCCAAAAAATGCTGCCTGGATTAAGGAGTAGTAGTTGGAATTAGAGGTGAAACAAACTTGGATTGGTATTTTCTGGAGCGTCGGAGGCTGAAGGGAGACATTATAGGAATGTATAAAGTTATGAGAGGCATAGATAGGGTAGACAGTCAGAACCTTCTTTCCCCCAGGGTGAAAATGACAAATACTAGTGGTCATAGCTTAAAGTTTAAGGGAGATTTAGGAGGCAAGATATTTGTGAGTGTGGTAAGAGAGTGGTGAGTCTGTGGAATTCTCTGCCTCAGAGGGCGGTGGAGGCCGGTTCTCTGGATGCTTTCAAGAGAGAGCTAGATAGGGCTCTTAAAAATAGCAGAGTCAGGGGATATGGGGAGAAGGCAGGAACGGGGTACTGATTGGGGATGATCAGCCATGATCACATTGAATGGCGGTGCTGGCTCGAAGGGCCGAATGGCCTACTCCTGCACCTATTGTCTATTGTCTATTGTTTATTGAGCGGTGAGTGCCTGGAATGCACTGCCAGGGGTGTTGTTTCGTTTCGCTCAGTTTAGTTTCGAGATACAGCACAGAAACAAGTTCTCCGGCCCACCGAATCTGCACCAACCTGCACACCAGCACTAGTCTACACACCAGGGACAATTTATGATTTTACGGAACCCAATTAACCCAACAAACCTGCACGTCTTTGGAGAGTGGGAGATAACTGGAGCACCGGGAGAAATCCCACTCGGTCACAGGGAGAACGTACAAACTCCGTACAGACCCTTGGGTCAGGATCAACCCCCCCGGGTCAGGCAGCAACTCTACCAGTGCTCCACCGTGCCGCCCTTTCGGAGCTATGCGGGTTTTCAAGCTCCCGTGTCTCCCGCCCGACGGGAGCAGGGGGGAAGGAGGAGTGACCGGGGTGGGACGAGACTTTGATTCTGCTGGCTGTTGTTTTTTTCCGAGGCAGCGTGAAGTGTCGATGGAGTCAAGGGTTGGGGGAGTCTGGTCTGCCTGATGGACTGTGGGCCACATCCACAACTCGGTGCAATCTCTCGTGGGCTCCCGCGAGTGCGTTTCTCAGCTCACTGTCCAACGCAGCCTCTCTCGACAACACAGTGTCATGTAAGCCGGGACGGCGAACACAAAGGCGGAATTCTCCCGACGCAAGAAAATCACGTTTCTCCCCTCTAGGTGTGAGACGGTAACCATGCCTTGCTGAGTAGTTTGATGAAAAGAAAGCTTTCAGGATTTAATGGATACAATCTTTCTTTGCCTCTTGATTTACATGCCAATTGAAAATCTCACTCTTGCCAAGGAAAGCACTTTAGAGCTGTGTAGATTTATTATGATCTGCTTGGAGTGACTCCCAATTCCAAAAATGCTGCTAATACTTGTAAAAATGATTACCACGGTGCTATTTTTACGGTCGGGGTCAGTTGTGTAAGTCTTGCTAAATATAAAAGTGTTGCTGGAATAAAAGAAATTCACATGATAATTGCACGATGGTCGCACAGGAGTGGAATATAAACAGGGTGATAATGTATGCACTCTCCAATAAACAAACACATCCACTCATGGAGTTAATCCTGGTGCTTTTCATTGCAGTTATTAAAATGTTTATTTCCCAAACAAATTCCTATTTGGTGTGCCTTGCAACCTTTTATTTTCACACACTTCTACAACTGCGCAATAGAAAGCAGACTGTCGGGGTTGTATCAAAAAGCTTGGTTTGGGAACAGCTCTGCCCAAGACCGACAGAAATAGCAGAGGGTTGTGGATGTGGCCCCAGTCCATCACACGGACCAGACTCCATGTACACTTCACGCTGCCTCAGGAAAACCACCAATATACTCAAAGATTTGTCCCGCCTCGGACATTGCCTCTTCTCCCCCTGCTCCCGTCCGGCAGAAGGTACAGAAGCTTGAATGTGTGTGCCACCAGACTTAGGGGCAGCTTCTTCCCTACGGTTATCAGGCTCTAGTCTGTTTAGAAGTATGTTTTTGGAGGTTTCTTGGCCTTTTGTTATGTGGGGGAGGTGGGGAGGGAGGGGATGGGGGAAACCGTTTCCCAGTCACTTCCTGGTCGGGATGCGTCTATTCTATGAGTCGCATCTTCGGCCCCCCCCCCCCAACCCACCCCGCCTCTCGCGGCCTACCAGCTGGATTGGCGCGGCCTTTCCTGCCGAAGACCGGCCAGAACTTCAGCAGCGGCGGCGCAGCACTGGATTCCATGGCGGAGCGGGGCGATGCCTTACCGGGGATCGCCGTGTTGGAGCTCCGGAGTGTTGTGCCCGCTGACTTGAACACCGTGGAGCCGTGGTCTGCGGAGTTTCCAGCCGCGGGCGGCGCTGACTCTAACATCGCGGAGTCCTGGGATCCCTTTGCCGGGGATCGTCAGCGTTGAATCTCCGCCCAGCTCGGCCTGTGGACTTCGGGAGCCGCGGTCTCCGGTAGGGGAGCGGCCGATTCGGAAACTCCAAGCCGCTGAGTGTGTTCTTCCGTTCCGACGCCGGAGCTCCGATCATCCCGACGAGAGGGCCTGAAACACCGGGCCGTCCGTAGTGGCGAATGCGGAGGGTTCAAAGGCCCCGACCACGGGTGAACAAAGAGGAAGATGACTGAACTTTATTGCCTTCCCTCACAGTGGGAAACGTTGATTCCGCTACGTGGGGATGTTTATGTTACAGTCTATCGTGTATTGTGTTCATTTTATTCGTATGGCTGCCGGGTAACTCAAATCTCACTGTACCAATTGGTGCAGCTGACAATAGTTGTAACTTGAACTTAACCTGTTTTAGAGATACAGCATGCAGACAGGCCCTTCAGCCCACCGAGTACACGCCAACCTTCATAGATACTACATAGAAAACGGGTGCAGGGGTAGGCCATTCGGCCCTTCGAGCCAGCACCGCCATTCAACCTGGTGAATGTTCCCGATGTTGGGGGGAGTCCAGAACCAGGGGCCTCACACAGTTTTAAGAATAAGGGGTAAGCCATTTAGAACGGAGACGAGGAAACACTTGTTCTCACGGAGAGTGGTGAGTCTGTGGAATTCTCTGCCCCAGAGGGCAGTGGAGGCAGGTTCTCTGGATACTTTCAAGAGAGAGCTAGATAGGGCTCTTAAGAATAGCGGAGTCAGGGGATATGGGGAGAAGGCAGGAACGGGGTACTGATTGGGGATGATCAGCCATGATCGCATTGAATGGCGGCGCTGGCTCGAAGGGCCGAATGGCCTACTCCTGCACCTATTGTCTATTGTCACTGTGATCATGGCTGATCATCCACAATCAGTACCCCGTTCCTGCCTTCTCCACATATCCCCTTGATTCCGCTAGCCCTGGGAGATCTATCAAACTCTCTTTTGAATGCATCCAGTGAATCGGCCTCCACTGCCTTCACAGGCAGAGAATTCCACAAATTCACAACTCTCTGGGTGACAGGTTCAATGTTATCCCACTTTCGCCTCCTCCATGCAAGGAACAATTTATCTACAAACTTGGAATGTGGGTGGTAACTGGAGCAGCCGGAGAGAAATCCCACGCGGTCACAGGGAGAATGTACAAACTCCGCACAGACAGCACCCCGGGTCAGGATTGAACCCGGGTGTCTGGTGCTGTGAGGCAGCAACTCTACCGCTGCACCACCGTGTCGCCGATGCACTACAATGCTGAGATCCTGCACTCTATCTTCCCCTTTGTTCTATCTATTGTACTTGAGATTGGCTCGAATGTATTTATGTGTACCATACTTGATCTATTTGGATAGCATGCAAAACAAAGCCTTTCCCTGCACCTCTTACCTATGCCCAAATAAACCTAAACATTTGCTGCAATCAACAAGTCTCTGTAACTTCAGACAGTGAATATAGCCTCAACCACACTTCAGTACTTGTAATTCTCCAGACTTTCCATGTTTAACACTATTGTTCAGCCTTCTTCTAGGAGTATAGGAGCAGGGGAGGTTCTACTGCAGTTGTACAGGGTCTTGGTGAGACCACACCTGGAGTATTGCGTACAGTTTTGGTCTCCTAATCTGAGGAAGGACATTCTTGCCATAGAGGGAGTACTGAGAAGGTTCACCAGACTGATTCCTGGGATGTCAGGACTTTCATATGAGGAAAGACTGGATAGACTCGGCTTGTACTCGCTGGAATTTAGAAGATTGAGGGGGGATCTTATAGAAACTTAGAAAATTCTTAAGGGGTTGGACAGGCTAGATGCAGGAAGATTGTTCCCGATGTTGGGGAACTCCAGAACAAGGGGATCACAGTTTAAGGATAAAGGGGAAATCTTTTAGGACTGAGATGAGAAAAACATTTTTTTCACACAGAGAGTGGTGAATCTGTGGAATTCTCTGCCACAGAAGGTAGTTGAGGCCAGTTCATTGGCTATATTTAAGAGGGAGTTAGATGTGGCCCTTGTGGCTAAAGGGATCAGGGGGTATGGAGAGAAGGCAGGTACAGGATACTGAGTTGGATGATCAGCCATGATCATATTGAATGGCGGTGCAGGCTCGAAGGGCCGAATGGCCTACTCCTGCGCCTATTGTCTATGTTTCTTCACCAACAACAGTCAGATGCATTTGTGTAGCTTCTTAACAAAACAAAGCAAGTCAAGGTGTTTCACAGTGGCGTTATCAGACATATGATCAACAGCTTCTCAGCATTGTAGTGTATCAGTTCCATACATAAAGACCAAATGTCCGCAATGGGGTAGAGGTGAATCGGTTAGTAACCCCAGCTTATGGAAGGACTGTTCCAGAAAGCAAAGCCCTGGAGATGCTGGAAATGTGAAATAAAAGCAGAAAGTGCTTGAAATATTCTGTAGGTTGGATAGCATCTGTAGGGGGGGGGGGGCGGGGGGGTGAGAGAGACAGTCAATATTTCTACCATCCATGTTTCAGTCTGAAGAAGGGGCGCAACCCGAAACGTCACCCCGTCCTTTTTCTCCAGAGATGCAGCCTGGCCCGCTGAGTTACTCCAGCACTTTGTGTCTATCTTTGGTAGAAACCAAATCTGCAGTTCCTTGTTTTTCTACATTCTCAACGTGTTCGTTCTGTTTCACCGTCCGTAGAAGCAGGCTTTAGGGTGGTGAACACGTCAGGCTGATAAATCTAGAGACGCAAGAGGCGGCAGATACTGAAGACTCTCAGAGAGACAAGCAGCATCTCTGGAGGGAATGGACCGGCAACATTTCGGTTCAAGACTGAAGAAAGGTCCTGTCATGAATCATCGCCTGTTCATTCCCTCCACGGAGGCTGGCTGGCCCGCTGAGTTCCTCCAGCACGTTGTGGGTTTGCGCCAACAATTGCGTAGATTAAAGTGGAAGGTGGAGAGAGATGGAGGTTTAGAGAGAAACTTTATTGCCACGTGTACCGAGGTAGAGTGAAAAGTGTTTTTGTTGCGGGCCAAACAGTCACGGAAAAACTATACTTGATTACAATCGAGCCGTCCATAGTGTACAGATACAGGATAAAGGGAATAATGTTTAAATTCCTGTTTAAATTCCATTTGGAATATTTTGGACGACCAAGGAACCAAGAACCAAGAATAAATGGAATAACGTTTAGTTAAAGTCCAATTAAAGATAGTTGGAGGGTCTCCAACAAGATAGATGGAAGTTCAGGACCGTTCTCTGGCTGATGGGAGAGGGAAGATGAGGGATGGGCCCCGGGGTGAGACTGGTCCTTGATTATGCTGGTGGCCTTGCTGAGGCAGCGTGAGGTGCAGATGGAGTCAATGGAAGCGAGGTTGATTTGTGCGATGGTCTTGGCTGTGTCCACAATGAAAGAAGAGTATGCTGGTGATGATTCTTCCCTGATTCCCGTCATTTTCCTCAGACTTTTGGTCAACGTTCCTATTTTTGCCATTGCTACTGGGCAAATTAAAGTGTGCAAATTAAAACATCAATGTCCTTAACTACAGCCAAACCACAAATTGGCTGTGGCTGTGAGGTCATGTAAGGTCGTGTGTTGGAACTTTGTGCAATGTTTTCTACCATCTTTAGTTTAGGTTTAGTTTAATTTACAGATACAGCATGAAAACGGGCCCACTTCAGCCCACGCCAACCATTGATCACACTTTCTCATCTACCCTACAGTCCCGGGGCAATTTTCAGAGGGCCAATTCACCTATAAACCTGCACGTCCCTGTGATGTAGGAGGACGAATCTCATGGGGTCAGAGGGTGAACATACAGACTCCACACAAACAGCAGCCAAGGTCGGCATCGAACCCTGGTCTCTGGTGCTGTGAGTAGGTATGTTACAAAACTTACCTTCCAGTCGCGCTGTAATTCTGCCACTGGCCGTGTGCGCGATTTTGGCGCCTTTAAGGGGGGGCGGGGTTAAAACGCAGGTTTCTCCTCCCTTGTTCCTGGTTAATATTTTGTTGGAGTACAAGCGTTGGCTGACAAATCGTTCCTAATGGCGATTTGTGAATTTTTTATTTTATTAAATCGTCAATGTCAGCGCTAGAGTAATTTTAAAAGCAGCTCCTGAAGCATCAACGCCGATAACGGGGACGGATTTCACGCATGGGACAGGTAAACGAAAGTGGTTTCTTTAAATGTATAAAAGTGCTTCTTAAGAAGCCTTTAATTCACATTTTTCATGCGACACGGTGATTTTATTCCCCGAATTAACGGCAGTATTTTCATGCCAATACTGGGTTAAATTCACCGCAAATCAACGTTCCAAAAGATCGCGTTCCAGAAATCCTCACTCACAAGATGAATTAAATGCCCATTAATTTACAGGTATTAAACATTCAATTCCTTCCATTTGGCCTGTAAATTCATGAAAATTAGATTTAAAAATTATGTTATATTGTGAATTATTGTGTGAATGTTATTTGGACACTTAGGCTATTTAAAAATGTTAATCTATTCTTAACAAATTGATAGATGTTTAGATCTAGTAATTGAATTTTGTAATTAGCTACAATTAGGTAACTAACTAATTATATGCTTTACTTTCATGTCTTTGAAGTAAGATTGTTTCATATTTGTTTCAGAATGCTTCAATCTATAATAACTGAAAATTTCTTACAGTTATCATAATTTTTAAGAAAGTTATGGGCTTTTAACTGTCCTCGATCACAGCTTTTGTGTTAAGTCAATGGAAAAGCAATAGGGAACTAGATGCTAATTTCTGAGTATGATAATGGCCATAACTTTTTTAATACTGAAGATATGAAAGTGAATTAAGTGTCAAATTAAACTTCTTTTTATGCTTTATCTGATGGGATAAATTGCAGACTTTATTTTTAAATCTCAAAATTTTGTAACATTGCTACAACACATAATCCACCAGAAATTTCCGTCACCTCCAACGGGATCCCACCACTAGCCACATTTTCCCATCTCCAACCCCTTCCGCCTTCTGCAGAGACTGTTCCCTCTGCAACTCCCTGGTTAACTTATCCCTTCCCACCCAAACCTTCCCCTGCAACCGCAGAGGGATGCAACACCTGTCGCTATACCTCCTCCCTTGACTATGTCCAGGGACCCCGACAGTCCTTTCAGATTAGGCAGAGGTTAACTTGCACCTCCTCCAACCTCATCTACTGTATCCGTTGTTCAAGATGTGAACTCTTATACATCGGCGAGACCAAACGCAGACTGGGCGATCGTTTCGCGGAACACCTTAACTCAGCCCACCTGAACCAAACCTGATACTCGTCAC
>CM075977.1:258886550-258942956 GCA_038087875.1 Malacoraja senta | reverse complement strand
TGTTTCAGTCTGAAGAAGGGGCGCAACCCGAAACGTCACCCGTCCTTTTTCTCCAGAGATGCAGCCTGGCCCGCTGAGTTACTCCAGCACTTTGTGTCTATCTTTGGTAGAAACCAAATCTGCAGTTCCTTGTTTTTTCTACATTCTCAACGTGTTCGTTCTGTTTCACCGTCCGTAGAAGCAGGCTTTAGGGTGGTGAACACGTCAGGCTGATAAATCTAGAGACGCAAGAGGCGGCAGATACTGAAGACTCTCAGAGAGACAAGCAGCATCTCTGGAGGGAATGGACCGGCAACATTTCGGTTCAAGACTGAAGAAAGGTCCTGTCATGAATCATCGCCTGTTCATTCCCTCCACGGAGGCTGGCTGGCCCGCTGAGTTCCTCCAGCACGTTGTGGGTTTGCGCCAACAATTGCGTAGATTAAAGTGGAAGGTGGAGAGAGATGGAGGTTTAGAGAGAAACTTTATTGCCACGTGTACCGAGGTAGAGTGAAAAGTGTTTTTGTTGCGGGCCAAACAGTCACGGAAAAACTATACTTGATTACAATCGAGCCGTCCATAGTGTACAGATACAGGATAAAGGGAATAATGTTTAAATTCCTGTTTAAATTCCATTTGGAATATTTTGGACGACCAAGGAACCAAGAACCAAGAATAAATGGAATAACGTTTAGTTAAAGTCCAATTAAAGATAGTTGGAGGGTCTCCAACAAGATAGATGGAAGTTCAGGACCGTTCTCTGGCTGATGGGAGAGGGAAGATGAGGGATGGGCCCGGGGTGAGACTGGTCCTTGATTATGCTGGTGGCCTTGCTGAGGCAGCGTGAGGTGCAGATGGAGTCAATGGAAGCGAGGTTGATTTGTGCGATGGTCTTGGCTGTGTCCACAATGAAAGAAGAGTATGCTGGTGATGATTCTTCCCTGATTCCCGTCATTTTCCTCAGACTTTTGGTCAACGTTCCTATTTTTGCCATTGCTACTGGGCAAATTAAAGTGTGCAAATTAAAACATCAATGTCCTTAACTACAGCCAAACCACAAATTGGCTGTGGCTGTGAGGTCATGTAAGGTCGTGTGTTGGAACTTTGTGCAATGTTTTCTACCATCTTTAGTTTAGGTTTAGTTTAATTTACAGATACAGCATGAAAACGGGCCCACTTCAGCCCACGCCAACCATTGATCACACTTTCTCATCTACCCTACAGTCCCGGGGCAATTTTCAGAGGGGCCAATTCACCTATAAACCTGCACGTCCCTGTGATGTAGGAGGACGAATCTCATGGGGTCAGAGGGTGAACATACAGACTCCACACAAACAGCAGCCAAGGTCGGCATCGAACCCTGGTCTCTGGTGCTGTGAGTAGGTATGTTACAAAACTTACCTTCCAGTCGCGCTGTAATTCTGCCACTGGCCGTGTGCGCGATTTTGGCGCCTTTAAGGGGGGCGGGGTTAAAACGCAGGTTTCTCCTCCCTTGTCCTGGTTAATATTTTGTTGGAGTACAAGCGTTGGCTGAAGAATCGTTCCTAGTGGCGATTTGTGAATTTTTTATTTTTATTAAATCGTCAATGTCAGCGCTAGAGTAATTTTAAAATCAGCTCCTGAAGCGTCAACGCCGATAACGGGGACGGATTTCACACACATGGGACAGGTAAACGAAAGTGCTTTCTTTAAATGTATAAAAGTGCTTCTTAAGAAGCCTTTAATTCACATTTTTTCATGCGACACGGTGATTTTATTCCCCGAATTAACGGCAGTATTTTTTCATGCCAATACGGGGTTAAATTCACCGCAAATCAACGTTCCAAAAGATCGCGTTCCAGAAATCCTCACTCACAAGATGAATTAAATGCCCATTAATTTACAGGTATTAAACATTCAATTCCTTCCATTTGGCCTGTAAATTCATGAAAATTAGATTTAAAAATTATGTTATATTGTGAATTATTGTGTGAATGTTATTTGGACACTTAGGCTATTTAAAAAATGTTAATCTATTCTTAAGAAATTGATAGATGTTTAGATCTAGTAATTGAATTTTGTAATTAGCTACAATTAGGTAACTAACTAATTATATGCTTTACTTTCATGTCTTCGAAGTAAGATTGTTTCATATTTGTTTCAGAATGCTTCAATCTATAATAACTGAAAATTTCTTTCAGTTATCATAATTTTTAAGAAAGTTATGGGCTTTTAACTGTCCTCGATCACAGCTTTTGTGTTAAGTCAATGGAAAAGCAATAGGGAACTAGATGCTAATTTCTGAGTATGATAATGGCCACAACTTTTTTAATACTGAAGATATGAAAGTGAATTAAGTGTCAAATTAAACTTCTTTTTATGCTTTATCTGATGGGATAAATTGCAGACTTTATTTTTTAAATCTCAAAAATTTTGTAACATTGCTACTGTGAGGCCGCAGCTCGACAACCGTGCTGCCCGATAACTTGAACTAAGAATCAGAAAATGCTGGCGAAACAAGCGTCTTAAGGGTTAACGTACAACAATTAAGCAGGAAACCATTTTTATCCAAAACATTCTGAACCAACTGTGCATTTTGCAGCATTTCATCTTTTTAAGTGGAGATTTTCTTTTTGGCAAACTGAATCGATTTGATCTTATTTTCGTGAAGGAATCCTTGGGCAGGCTGCAGCGTTATTCCTCATTTTCCACAGCTGAGCTGTTTTGGCCCAGCCCACGTCTGCTGAGACGCAGAGGAGTTCTGACATTCCTCCGGTTGCCAGTATAGTACGTAGGCTTCATGACCTGGCTCCTGCCCGTCTGCAGGCCTGCTATACCCCAACATAATGGTGGTCAATGAGGATGTTGCCAGCACTCGAGCACCTGAGCTATGGGGGAGATGCTGGGCTGACCAAGGCTTTATTCTTTGCAGCGGTGGACAAAATCATGAGAGGAATAGATTGGGTAAATGACCAGGACTCAAGGGCCTGAGCTACAGGGAGAGGTTGAGCGGAATAGGACTTTATTCCTTGGAGCGCAGGAGCGTCAGGGTTGATCTATAAGATCCTGAGGGGAATAGATAAGGTGAAGGCAAAGTATTTCACCCAATTAGGTAGGTAGTTTATTGTCACGTGTACCGAGTTACAGTGGAAACCTTTTTGGTGCATGCTTTCCAGTCAGTAGAAAGACTATCCATGATTACAATCAAGCCATCAACAGTGTACACATACACAATAAAGGGAGTAACATATAGAGCATGACAAAGTCCCGTAAAGTCGGATTCAAGATAAGGTCGATGGTAGCTCAGGACCTCAGCTCTAGTTGGTGATAGAATGATTCAGTTGCCCGATGACAGCTGGGAAGAAACTGTTCCTGAACCAGAGTTGGGAAATCAAGAACGAGAGGATATACTGTGGGTTTAAGGTGGGAGGGGCAAGATTTTTACTGAAGCCTCGTAACCTACAAACCTGAATGTGGGAGGAAACCGGAGAAAATCCAAAGCGGTCACAGCTTGAAGGTACAAACTCTATACGGACAGCACCCTTAGTCAGGATCGAACCCGGATCTCAGGTGCTTTAAGGCAGCAACTCTTATTAGAAACATAGAAAATAGGTGCAGGAGTAGGCCATTTGGCCCTTCGAGCCTGCACCGCCATTCAATATGATCATGGCTGATCATCCAACTCAGTATCCTGTACCTGCCTTCTCTCCATACCCCCTGATCCCTTTAGCCACAAGGGCCACATCTAACTCCTTCTTAAATATAGCCAATGAACTGGCCTCAACTACCTTCTGTGGCAGAGAATTCCACAGATTCACCACTCTCTGTGTGAAAAATGTTTTTCTCATCTCAGTCCTAAAAGATTTCCCCCTTATCCTTAAACTGTGACCCTTGTTCTGGACTTCCCCAACATCGGGAACAATCTTCCTGCATCTAGCCTGTCCAACCCCTTAAGGATTTTGTAAGTTTTCTATAAGACCCCCCCTCAAGTATCGTTGCGCCTCAGTGCCGCCTTATTGAACAATGTCTCAATCCTAATTTCTCTGGAAAGCTGGAGGTTGAGCGTGGCACAGCGGTAGAGTTGCTGCATCACAGCGCCAGAGACCCGGGTTCAATCCTGACCACGGGTGCTGTCTGTACGGAGTTTGTACGATCTCCCCCGTGACCGCCTTGGGTTTTCTCCATATTTAGATTTGTTTAAGGTAGGCACAAAATGCTGGAGTGACTCAGCGGGAATGGCAACATCTCTGGAGATAAGGAAGGGTTGACGTCTCGGGTCGAGACCCTTCTTCAGAGATGCTGCCTGTCCCGCTGAGTTACTCCAGCATTTTGTGTCTACCTTCGATTTAAACCAGCATCTGCGGTTCTTTACTACATATTTAATTTAGTTTAGTTTAGAGATACAGTGTCGAAACGGGGCCCTTTGGCCCTCTGGGTCCGCGCCGACTATCCTACACCCACGAGGGAAAATTTGCATTTACACCAAATCAATTAACCAACAAACCTGTACGTATTTGGAGTGTGGGGAGGAAACCGAAGATCTCGGAGAAAAACCCACGCAGGTCACGGGGAGAACGTACAAACTCCGTACGGACAAGAACCATAGTCAGGATCGAACCCGGGTCACCGGCGCTGCGTTCGCTGTAAGGCTGCGCCAATGTGCTGCCCAGCTACATCAACAGCGACATACCAGGTGCCCCCGGTTTCATCCCACACTCTGAAGATGTACAGGTTTGTAGGTTTGTAGGTCCCTCAGGTGTAGGATAGAGAACGGGTGATCCACAGTTGGTTGGCACAGACTAAGTGGGCCAAAGGGGTTGTCTGCAGGCTGTAGCATTAAAACTAACACTTGAGCAAAGGCTCTATGGCTCTGCAAGATCTGTTAGAAGTATACAAAGTTATGAGGGACACAGATAGCATAGACATCCATAGCGGTGGAAATATCGAAGACTAGAGGGTGTAGCTTGAAGGTGAGGGGGACAAAGTTCAAAGGAGGCAAGGGGCAAATATTTTACACAGAGGATGTTGAGTCCCTGGAACATGCACAGTGCTGGAAGCAGATGTGATCGTGAAGTTAGAGAGGCTTTTAGATAGGGACATGGATATGTAGGGAAGTTGAGGAGATTAGTTGATTTTGGCATGATGTTGGCATGCACATTTTGGGCCGAAGGGCCTGTCCCTGTGCTGTACTTGGTTCTATGTTCTATAGGCTGGTTCCCGGTCCCACCATAGGCTCCCCTGCCTCTATGCTACAACCTTGCCAGCTCAATAACCACCACCATCCCCTTGTCCAATTCCTAGCATATCCCTTCCTCCAGCATTACATGTCACTCCTCCACATCTCTGCTTATCTGACAGTCTTTTGTCTCGTTTTCACCTCCAGCTTTTGTCACTTGCTCCACCCAACTGACAATCAAAGACTCCCCTCTCCTGTATCCACCTATCACTTGCCGGGCTTTGACCCACCCAGGCCAGGCCAGGCCACTCTCTACGCGCTGGTCCCAGAAGCAGCTCTGCAATCACGCATTACAATCGCTCCGCTCTTTTAAACTTCCACCATCACCCTCTGCTTGTACACTCTGGAGTTTAGAAGGATGAGAGGGTATCTCATTGAAACATATAAGATTGTTAAGGGCTTGGACACGCTAGAGGCAGGAAACATGTTCCCGATGTTGGGGGGAGTCCAGAACCAGGGGACACAGTTTAAGAATAAGGAGTAAGCCATTTAGAACGGAGACGAGGAAACACTTTTTCTCACAGAGAGTGGTGAGTCTGTGGAATTCTCTGCCTCAGAGGGCGGTGGAGGCAGGTTCTCTGGATGCTTTCAAGAGAGAGCTAGATAGGGCTCTTAAAAATAGTGGAGTCAGGGGCTATGGGGAGAAGGCAGGAACGGGGTACTGATTGGGGATGATCAGCCATGATCACATTGAATGGCGGTGCTGGCTCGAAGGGCCAAATGGCCTACTCCTGCACCTATTGTCTATTGTCTATTATTGTCTAATAACCCGTGCCTGCCTTCTCCCATATCCCTTGACTCCACTAGCCCCTAGAGCTCTATCTAACTCTCTCTTAAATCCATCCAGTGACTTGGCCTCCACTGCCCTCTGTGGCAGGGAATTCCACAAATTCACAACTCTCTGGGTGAAAAGGTTTTTTCTCACCTCAGTCTTAAATGACCTCCCCTTTATTCTAAGACTGTGGCCCCTGGTTCTGGACTCGCCCCACGTTGGGAACATTTTTCTTGCATTTAGCTTGTCCAGTCCTTTTATAATTTTATATGTTTCTATAAGATTCCCCCTCATCCTTCTAAACTCCAGTGAATACAAGCCTAGTCTTTTCAATCTTTCCTCATATGACAGTCCCGCCATCCCAGGGATCAATCTCGTGAACCTACGCTGCACTGCCTCAATCACAAGGATGCCCTTCCTCAAATTAGGAGACCAAAAACTGGACACAATACTCCAGATGTGGTCTCACCAGAGCCCAATACAACTGCAGAAGAACCTCTTTACTCCTATACTGAAATCCTCTTGTTATGAAGGCCAACATTCCATTAGCTTTCTTCACTGCCAGTGACTGGTGTACAAGGACACCCAGGTCTCGCTGCACCTCCCCCTTACCTAACCCCATTGAGATAATAATCTGCCCCCTTGTTTTTGCCGCCAAAGTGGATAACCTCACATTTATCTATATTATACTGCATCTGCCCCGCATCTGCCCACTCACCCAACCTGTCCAGGTCACCCTGCAACCTCCTAACATCCTCCTCACAGTTCACACTGCCACCCAGCTTTGTGTCATCCGCAAACCTGTCACTATCATATCCCCATCCACCACCAAGCATTCACCGCCCACTGTGTTAAAACATTGCCACCCACAACTCCTTTAAACTTGGTCCCTTTCACCTTAAAGCCATGCCCTCCTCTCACCTTAAAGCTATGCCCTCTAGTATTTCTATCGCAAAATTCAAATGTGCAGAACAATCGTAAAACATAATGCAAGTGTTTTGGCTTTAATCGTAAATTCCAAATTTTTAACTTTTAAATTAAAAGTGAAGTGATTCCTATATAACAGAAACCGCCAAACTCTGTTTTTTCACCAGAGATGCTGCCTGGCCCTCTGAGTTACTCCAGCATTTGTGTCTATCTTTGGTATAAACTAGCTTCTTAATTTAGTTTCCTTTAGGGATACAGGTTTTGGCCCACCGAGCCCGCACTGACCAGGGATACAATACGGTTTTATTCCTCACATTGCATATAAAGTGCATGTGAAATGAATTTGCCAGCAGCGGTACAATGATAAAGAACACAGAAAAACACTCTCAAAATTTAACACAAACATCCACCACAGCATTCATCACTGTTGTGGAAGGCACAACATTGGGCCAGTCCTCCTCCATTTTCCCCCGTGGTCGGGACCTCAACCCAGATGTACAGACGTCCAGATGTACAGACGTCCAGATGTACAGACAGGTAAAAGTCCAGGTAAGTCCAGAATCGGCTCTTCCCCACCGGAGACCACGGCTTCAAGACGGTGTAGGCCGCAGGCCGGCGGTCGGAGATTTAAAGTTCGTGCCGCAGCCAGAAGCACCGCAGACTGCAGGGCCGGCGGTCGAAGCTCCCCTCCAGGGGTCCTCGGCGAGGGACCCCGCTCCCCGATCAAAAACACACCAGCACTATCCTACAATTTTTACCGAAGCCATTTAACCTACAAACCTATACGTCTTAATAGTGTGGGTGAAAACCGGAGCACCCGGGAAAAACTCGTGCGTCACAGGGAGAAAGTACTTTCTCGGTACAGGCAAGACCCGTAGTCAGGATCAAACCCGGGTCTCTGGCACTGTAAGGCAGCAACTCTACCGCTGGGCTACTGAGTCCTCCCTGCAGTTCCTCGTTTCTATAATCTCTGTTCCTGATATTCTATAGCGCTATTTCTCAATTGATTTCCACTTAAGCCACCATAAAGGCAGGTCATTTCAGATATTCCACGATTATTATCCCACTCTTTTGAGCAGAGCACCACGTTGTAATTGCTTTTCCATAAATTAAAGACTGCGTAATTGGGACCCATTGTGCCGTTATAAATGGCTTTCTTGTGTTGTGCCAAACTCTGACCGTGGCAGTATGAGCATATTGACACAGTAAAAATGCATATGCAATAACATACATATGGACTGAATTTATATTTATACGAGGCACCTCTAATAAAGCTTAGAATGTAATAAAATATCCCAGACAGACTTCTGGAAACACACAAGGTGGAAACTATTTTGTCATTCAGATACAATCGTTCACCTTGTCTTATCTAAAGAAAAACATTACGCAAAACTTTATAGATGTGAACTAAGTCGCTTAAACCAAACATTAAACCTTTGTGTTTCAGAAGGAACTGCAGATACTGGAAAATCGAAGGTAGACAAAAATGCTGGAGAAACTCAGCGGGTGCAGCAGCATCTATGGAGCGAAGGAAATAGGCAACGTTTCGGGCCGAAACCCTTCATCAGACTGCTAAACCTTTGTGTCTGCCTATAACACCAGCTGTTTCTCACTATTTAGTTTAGTTTAGTTTATGAGGTACAGTGAAACACTTATTTTGTTGCGTGGGATCCAGTCAGCGGAAAGACAATACATGATTATAGGCGAGCTGTCCACAGTGTACAGATACATGATAAAGGGAATATCATTTACTGCAAGGTAAAGCCCAGTAAAGTTCGATTAAAAATTGTCCGAGGGTCTCCGATATGAAGTAGATGGTAGCTCAGGACCGCTCTCTACTTGGTGATAGGACGGCTCAATTGCCTGATTACAGCTGGGAAGAAACTGTCCCCTGAATCTGCAGGTGTGTGTTTTCACACTTCTGTACCTCTTGCCTGAAGGGGAAGAGGGAGTGACCAGGGTGAGACTGGTCCTTGAGTATGCTGGTGGCCTTGGAATCACAGCAGCATGCCCCCATCTGGACTGTCGAACTAATAAACTCCCACTGCTTGTCCTTGCAGTTCGCCGAGGCGTTTGGGGAGGGAGGTTGTGCGTGGGGAGCAGAGGGAGGGGAGGGGGGTGTTTGAAGCAAGCAGATGTGGCCTGCAGCATTAGTTCCATGCCACACTATCACAAGAAAACAATATCTATTTTTTCGCACACACCAGCACATCAAAGAGTCAAGCCAGATGCCAGAGGAATTATTTAAAAAAATAAGGACGTCATCAACAATCTCCATACATTTCTAACAGGAAATAGCAATTAGCTGTAGTTTTAGTTTTAGAGATCGAGTGCGGCAACAAGCCGTCTGGCCCCCAGAGTCCGCACTGACCAACGATACACTCGTTTTATTCCGCACACTGGGGACAATCTACAAACCTGCACGTCTTTGGAGTGAGGGATGAAACCGGAGCACCCGGATGAAAAGCCACAAAGTCACAGGGAGAAGGTACAAACTCCGTACAGACAGCACCCGTAATGAGGTTCGAACTCGAGTCTCTGGCGCTGTATAGCAGCAACTCTACCGCTGTGCCACCGTCACGCTCGCAATTCTTGAAGGTTACCTTAGTTCTTAAAGGTTACCTTTTCCACAATGAGTTGTATTTTCAACGGAAGACTACACATTGAAGTCACTAAACATGGGGGCAAATTTACAGTGATGAGTGAATGCCTTATTAGATTAGAGGTTACATCAAATGACACTTAGTTTAGTTTAGTTTAGTTTAGAGATACAGTGTGGGAAGAGGCCCTTCGGCCCACCGAGTCCACGCCAACAAACGATCACCGTTCTACGTTGTCCCACTTTTGTATCCTACTCACTAGGGGGCAATTTTACAGAAGCCAATTAACCTATAAATTTGTATATCTTTGGGATGTGGGAGGAAACCGGAGAACCCGGAGAAAACCCACTGGGAGAATGTGCAAACTTTGCACAGACAGCTCCCTTGATCAGGATCGATCCTGGATCTCTGTCGCTGTGAGTTCTCTCTTGAGTGGATGTAAATGAACCCAGGAGACTCCTCTTCAGAACAGAAATGCGTCCTGTGTTCTGGACAATTTGCGTCACTAAATTCCAGTGCGCATTTCTGGTCACCCAGGGGCTTGTAGAGCTGCTGGCTCATGGCGTCAGAAACCCGGGTTCGATCCTGACCTCAGGTGCTGTCTGTGTGGAGTTTGATGTTCTCCTCAATGACCGCGTGGAGTTTCCACCATGCACTCTGGTTTCCTCCCACATCCCAAAGACGTGCGGGTTGGTAGGTTAATTGGCCTTGTTAAAATTGTGCCGGGTGTGTAGGAAGTGCCTAAGAAAGTTGGATAACATAGAACTAATGGCGTCAAGTTGGGAAAATGGGAAGTACAACGGGATCTGGGGGTCCTTGTACATCAGTCTATGAAAGTAAGCATGCAGGTACAGCAGGCAGTGAAGAAAGTGAATGGCACGTTGGCTTTTATAACAAGAGGAATCGAATATAGGAGCAAAGAGGTCCTTCTGCAGTTGTACAGAGCCCTAGTGAGACCACACCTGGAGTATTGTGTGCAGTTTTGGTCCCCTAATTTGAGGAAGGACATTCTTGCTATTGAGGGAGTGCAGCGTAGGTTTACAAGGTTAATTCCCGGGATGGCGGGACTGTCATATGCTGAGAGAATGGAGCAGCTGGGCTTGTACACTCTGGAGTTTAGAAGGATGAGAGGGAATATCATTGAAACATATAAGATTGTTAAGGGCTTGGACACACTAGAGGCAGGAAACATGTTCCCGATGTTGGGGGAGTCCAGAACCAGGGGCCACAGTTTAAGAATAAGGAGTAAGCCATTTAGAACGGAGACGAGGAAACACTTTTTCTCACAGAGAGTGGTGAGTCTGTGGAATTCTCTGCCTCAGAGGGCGGTGGAGGCAGGTTCTCTGGATGCTTTCAAGAGAGAGCTAGATAGGGCTCTTAAAGATAGCGGAGTCAGGGGATATGGGGAGAAGGCAGGAACGCGTAGGTCGGAGGATCGCCAGATTCTTTTCCCAATGGTTGGGGTTGTCAAAAACAAGAGGCCATTGTTTCAAGGTTTATTAGTTTGGAGATGCAGTGGGGAAAACGGGCCCTTCGGCCCATCGGTCCACGCCGGCCATCGATCAACCGTTCACTACCGTCCTATGTTGTCCCACATTCTCATCCACTCCCTACGCAGTCGGGGGGCCAATTTACAGAAGCCAATCACCCGACAAATCTCCATGTCTTTGGACCTGCAGCATCCGGAGAAAATCCACGCGGTCGCAGGGAGAACATACAAACTCCATATAGAAAAGGATCGAACTCAGAACTCAGAACTCTGGCGCTGTGAGGCAGCAACTCTACCACTGTTCCGCCCCAATTCAGATGGACAAAAAGGTCAGCATGGACCTGATGGGCTGAAGGGCCCAATTCTGTGCTGTGCAACTCCATGATGCAGTAACCAGTGCATTAAAGCTTATCTGGTCATTGACACATCTGGTCCCACGGGGACCTACTGGGCATTAATTGGCTGCTACATTCCCTGGACTATAACAATGGCAACAACATTAAAAGTTTCAATGGTGGCAAAGTGCTCTGGAGTGTCCTGCGATGGTAAAAAAAAAAAAAGGCTGTACAACACGTCATTCTTTTTTCAGGAGTGTAAAATCAGTATTTTGTTCTTGTAGACAACAAAACCTGGACTCTGATCCAAGATGGCGCCCATCCCAGGCGACTCTGTGCTCTGGACAGAAGTGGGTCTGCAATCATGCGTTACAATCTCTCCACTCTTTTAAATCTCTACTCCAACATTCCTTACATTTCACCAAACAATATTCACGTTTTCTTTTCGTCATGGTCATGGTCATAGAGCCATACAGCAGGGAAACAGGCCACTCGGCCCAACTCATCCATGGTTACCAAGATGCCCCATCAAAGATAGTTCCCACCTGCCCATGTTTGTCCCATATCCCTCTAAACCTTTCCTATCCATCTATCCGCAGTTCCTTCCTACAAATAAATTTTTTTTCTGCAGAGATAGATAGATTCTTGATTAGTACGGGTGTCAGGGGATATGGGGAGAAGGCAGGAGAATGGGGTTAGGACAATAGACAATAGACAATAGACAACAGGTGCAGGAGTAGGCCATTTGGCCCTTTGAGCCAGCACCGCCATTCAATGTGATCATGGCTGATCATCCCCAATCAGTACCCCGTTCCTGCCTTCTCCCCATATCCCCTGACTCCGCTATTTTTAAGAGCCCTATCTAGCTCTCTCTTGAAAGTATCCAGCGAACCTGCCTCCACCGCCCTCTGGGGCAGAAAATTCCACCGACACAGATTTTAAAAAGTCCACATTTTGTTAACTTGTTCAAATGGAGTGAGAATTCTTACATTATTGTACATCTTGGAATGCTGTTTCTTAGCCTATTTTTTAGTGATCTAAGTGGGTTGGGGGATTGGGCAAGAATAGCAGATTTCCTTTCGAGAGTGAACCAGATGGAATTTTACAACAGCGCACTGCTGTGAAAGTACTTCCATGGGACCTTATGTGTCTACCCATATAATGACCTGCATTTAAAGTTCCCGGCAGCTGCGAGGGTTGTCAGAGGTACAGTGGCAGTATGGTCAAGTTACTGGACGTGGCCACATTTCCGGACAATTGATTTTTATTTATTTTGGCAGGATTTTTTGAGATTCAGCCCTTCAGCCCACCGTCCCCATCAACCAGCAATCACCCTGCACACTCATACTATCCTACACACAATTTACAATCTTTCCTGAGCCAGTTAACCGACCAACCTGTCCGCCTTGGAATGTGGGAGGAAACCGGAGGACCCGTGTGGGAGAAAACCAACGCGGTCTCGGGGAGAACGTGCAAACTCCGTTCAGACAGCACTGGTGGTGAGGATCAAACCTAAGGTCTCTGGCGCTGTAAAGGGCCTGTCCCACTTACGTGTCCTTGTCACGCAAATTACGCGACCTCGTGGTCGCGTTGAGGCGCACGGGCATCGTGTGGCCGCGCGGGGCTGGTCCCACTGAGAAGCGCGGAGGGGTGTGTAGTTGTGCGCGACATCGCGCGGGGCTCCGAAATTTTTGTAGCGAACAAAATCTTCGCGCGCCAACGGCCTGTCGCGGAACTGGCGGCCAAAGTGGGACAGGCCCAAGACCCTGGTGCGACGCAACGTCTCACCTCCGACAGCAGCAGAAGCAGGCAAACGATCGCCGAGCTCGGCCTGGGGCTCACGGCCGTTGTGGATCCGGATCCGCCCCCACTTCTACTCCCAGAGCGGGGCCAAGAAAATTGAAGATGGACACAAAATGCTGGAGTAACTCAGCGGGACCGGCAGCATCTCTGGAGAGAAGGAATGGGTGATGTTTCGGGTCAAGACCCTTCTTTTCAGACTGAAGAAGAGTCTCGACACGAAACATCACCCATTCCTTCTCTCCAGAGATGCAGTCGGTCCCGCTGAGTTGCTCCAGCTTTGTGTCCATCTTCAAATGACGTCACGCGCTCCAGACGGCTGTGCGGTCGAAAGAAGTCGTGCCCGACCTTCGCGGGACCGTCGCGGCGGAACGCGACCACGGGGTCGCGTAATTTGCGTGCCAAGGACACGTTGCTTAAGGCAGCAACTCTACCACTAGTTGTTCTCGGGATGGGGGGTGTTCACACCACAGCGCAGCAGCAGATGAAATTTAAATTCAAGTATTAAATGAATCTGTTTTATTATTTTTTTTTATTAAAAACCTCTCACAATAACAGTGACATGAAACAACGTTGCTGCCCAAATCCCACAAACCAGAATCTGCAGTTCCTTCCTACGCATTAATATTCCACGACCAAGGGAAATAGACGGAGCGAAGAATTAATGCAAGGGATTAATGTGAACAATTAAGGCGGCACGGTGGCGTGGTGGTAGAGTTGCTGCCTTACAGCGCCAGAGACCCAAGATCGATCCTGACTACGGGGGCCGTCCGTACAGAGTTTGTACGTTCTCCCTGTGACCCTATGGATTTCCTCCGGGTGCTCCCACATTCCAAAGATGTGCTGATTTGTAGGTTAATTGGCTACTGTAAATTGTAAATTGTCCCTAGTGTGTAGGGCAGTGCTGGCATACGGGACGATCGCTGTGGAGGAGAGAACTAGCGTACGGGGTGATCGCTGGTTGGTTGGCACAGACGCGGTGGGCCGAAGGGCCTGTTTCCACGCTGCATCTCTAAAACCAAAAGTCACTGTAAATATATTGTGTATGGTGTGTTGTGGAGGATGCCAGCAAGCTTCAGGCGGTAATTGAATCGTGGGTTTCTGGTGACAGACATGAACCACTGCTGCTACATGTCTGTGGTTTATGATATTATCAGGACCACTCGATTGAATTACTGTCTTGTAACCCATTTCCATTGCCTCAAGTTTCATCATCTGGATCCAGCTTGTTCTTAGTTCGTCCCCCAGGAGCAAGGTGGCCTCGCTTATTACACTTCAGTTCTGTCGGTTCTCCGTGACTGACGAAGCTAATGTGGGAAGCATGGACTCCCACAGTGAAATGGAAGGAGGCGGGCCGTTTGTGAGATGGTGCGATCCATCTGCCTCTCGTGTGAGGCTTCTGTGCAGATGCAAGGAACTGCAGATGCTAGTTTACCCCCCAAAAAAAAGGCACAAAAGAAGTGCTGGAGTAAATCAGCGGGTCAGGCGGCATCTCTGGAGAAGGTGGACAGGTAACGTTGCGGGGTCAGGACCCTTCTTCAGACTCAGACTATTGGTCTGAGGAAGGGTCTCGACCAGAAACATCATCAGTCTGAAGAAGGGTCTTGACCCTAGACTGTGGAACAGCATCCCCTTTCCCATCAGAACTGCCCCCTCCATCGACTCTTTTAAGTCAAGACTAAAGACTTATCTATACTCCCAAGCCTTTCCTGACGTCCTCAGAGTGAGGGCTACATGTATATATGTATGTAGTTTGTTTTGTTTGTGCTATTCTTATAACAAATTTAAAGCACTTTGGCCAACGAGAGTTGTTTTTTAAATGTGCTATATAAATAAATGTGTCTTGACCCGAAATGTCATCAGTCTGAAGAATGATCTTGACACAAAACGTCACCCATTCCTTCTCTCCAGAGATGCTGCTTGTCCCGCAATTTGTGTCTATCTTTGGTCCGGAGAAGAATACTGGCCCAAAAGATTTAATAGGAACTAAACGTGATTCCCTTTATCCTGTATCTGTACCCTGCGGATGGCTCGATTATTAACCATGCATTGTCTTTCCGCTGACTGGATAGCACGCAACAAAAAACAGCTTTACACTGTACCCTGGCACACGTGGCAACAAACCACACAGAGCAGCATATCACCCACCGATATGGATAAGCCTCTGGCAACAATTCCACACTTGGATAGACAACTGGATTAACAAAAGCCTGACATTTTCTCACAGTCCGTCCGTTTCGCAGAGCAGATCAATCGAGGGGCCTCGGTGTTGGGGGCTGATGTAGATGAAGTGAAGGGGACTGACTGGAGCTTCCTCTCCGCCTTGGCTCGCTCATTAGTGCAAGAACGGAGATGCCAATTAACACCAGAGCGCGGTGAATGGGGAAGGCCGAGCAGGGTTCTCCAGACGCCCGGCCTCCCGACACCGACTCGCAATTAAGGGGGGACAAATTGGAATGAACTGTTGCATGAAAAGGGTTTTGAAACACGCAACACCTGACCTCTCCGTGATCTGTCTCGGGTCGCAGAGAGTGAGAAAAAGAAAATCTGTGAAAAGAAACCGCACCGTGGAATGTTTGTTCGATTTAACAAAAAAGCGCACACACACACGATAATTGATGCCAATTAAGAGGGTGGCAGCAGAATGACCTCTGCTGATAAAGGGACACAAAGTGCCGGGGGGAACTCAGCCGGTCGGGCAGCATCACTGGAGAACTAACTGGAACCGGTGCCGAGAGAGATGAACCAGGATGTGACCAGGAATCGAGGGCCTGAGCTACAGGGAGAGGTTAGGACTTTATTCCTTGGAGCGCAGGAGGCTGAGGGGTGATCTTTTCATAGATACATAGATACATAGAAAATAGGTGCAGGAGTAGGCCATTCGGCCCTTCGAGCCTCCACCGCCACTCAATATGATCATGGCTGATCATCCAACTCAGTATCCCGTACCTGCCTTCTCTCCATACCCCCTGATCCCCTTAGCCACAAGCGCCACATCTAACTCCCTCTTAAATATAGCCAATGAACTGGCCTCAACTACCCTCTGTGGCAGAGAGTTCCAGAGATTCACCACTCTCTGTGTGAAAAAGTTTTTCCTCATCTCGGTCTTAAAGGATTTCCCCCTTATCCTTAAGCTGTGACCCCTTGTCCTGGACTTCCCCAACATCGGGAACAATCTTCCTGCATCTAGCCTGTCCAACCCCATAAGAATTTTGTACGTTTCTATAAGATCCCCTCTTAATCTCCTAAATTCTAGCGAGTATAAGCCAAGTCTATCCAGTCTTTCTTCATATGAAAGTCCTGACATCCCAGGAATCAGTCTGGTGAACCTTCTCTGTACTCCCTCTATGGCTATAATGTCCTTCCTCAGATTTCGAAGTGTACAAGATCATGAGAGGAGTAGATAGAGTGAATGCACACTTTTACTCAGAGTAGGGGAATCGAGAGCTCACGGACATAGACTTAAGGTGAGGGGGGAAAGATTTACATGCTGTTTTAGTATCTGCCTCAACTGCGTCTTAGAAACATAGAAACGTAGAAAATAGGTGCAGGAGGAGGCCATTCGGCCCTTCGAGCCAGCACCGCCATTCATTGTGATCATGGCTGATCGTCCCCTATCAATAACCCGTGCCTGCCTTCTCCCAATATCCCTTGACTCCACTAGCCCCTAGAGCTCTATCTAACTCTCTCTTAAATCCATCCAGTGATTTGGCCTCCACTGCCCTCTGTGGCAGGGAATTCCATAAATTCACAACTCTCTGGGTGAAAACATTTTTTCTCACCTCAGTCTTAAATGACCTCGCCTTTATTCTAAAACTGTGGCCCCTGGTTCTGGACTCGCCCAACATTGGGAACATTTCTCCTGCATCTAGCTTGTCCAATCCAGTGAATACAAGCCTTCTGACAGTATGCCCAGTCCACACTTTGAGTAAAAAGGTTGCTCCTCGTGGTTGTATCGCCTCTGTCCCCTTCACCCAATGTCCTCTGGTGCTTGATTCTGGGTATAAGACTGCATCTACCCTATATAGCCACTCATGATCTTAAACACCTCATTCAGATCGACAGGAAGCATTCTGGAACGGATGGAATTTCAAAAGATGGCAACCAGGTGAGTTTGAATCCAAGACAACAGCAGGAAGGGATCTTCAATTCAAGTAATTAAACAAATCTGGAATTTCAAAAAAATATCTAGTACAAGTAACTTCAAATACAAATCCATGAAAATTGTTGTAGCAACCCGTCTGGCTCACTCATGCTCAGGAGAGTTTAGTTATGTTTAGAGATACAGTGCTGAAACAGGCCCATCGGCTCACCGAGTCCAAGCCGACCAGCAATCCCCGCACACTAACACAATCCTACACACACCTGGGACAATTTACAATCTTTACCAAGCCAATTAACCTGCAAACCTGTACGTCTTTGGAGTGTGGGAGGAAACCGGAGCACCCGGAGAAAACACAGGCGGGTCACAGGGAGAACGTACAAACCTCTGTACAGACAGCACCCGTAGTCAGGATCGAACCCGGGTCTCTGGCGCTGTAAGTCAGCAACTCTACCGCTGTACCACTGTGCTGCCCCCGTGTGTCACTAATATAAGGAAATAGATATGGGGAACAGATAAAGAAGAAGATACAAATATGGGGACTAAAACTGACGTGCGGATAGAAGATTGGCTGGAAACAAAACATAGGCGCGACCAATCTTCTGGTTAACAAGGTGATGCTAATTTTGCTGCTACCTCCACCACTGTGCCACTGTGCCTCCATTATGCATCAAGGATGTGTAATTGTCATATGTACAAACAACGGAACAATGACATTCATATTTGCAGCAGCTTAATAGGCCTGTAAATGCAACAACCTACAGAAAATATAGAATATTTCTTAATAAAATTCAAATAATTAAACAAGTGCAAAAGACCCCACAAAGTTCGTAGTGGAAGCAAAGACATGGTCCATAAAAGTTGATAGTTACAGAGGTTAACACTATTGTGCCGCCCCAAATACTTGCCTGAGCTACTGATGGTGTTAGGTGGGGGATCTGATAAACACTGTACAGTTATGGCTCTGTCTCACGGTGTTGCGGTCATTGGCGGTGAAGCGCGGCGTCGCCAGAAGGGGGGACCGCACGGCAACCGCGAGAGCGCCGCACGGATGCTGCGCGGGGGCCGAGTGATCTCCGTACGGCCGGTTCCACGAGCTTGCGGCGTCGGGTGATTACGTCATCGCGCAACGCGACGCGCTACGCGATGACGTCTTTCGGATCGCGGGGCTGTGGCGGCGGCCGTGCCTCACTGGCGGCGGCTGTGGCGGTGAGCGTTCGACTCACGGCGCTCGTGCCTCACTGGCGGCGGCTGTGGCGGTGAGCGTTCGACTCACGGCGCTCGTGCCTCACTGGCGGCGGCTGTGGCGGTGACCGTGCCGCATTCGTGCCTCACTGGCGGCGGCTGTGGCGGTGAGAGTTCGACTCACGGCGCTCGTGCCTCACTGGCGGCGGCTGTGGCGGTGACCGTGCCGCACTCGTGCCTCACTGGCGGCGGCTGTGGCGGTAAGAAATTATTTTTGGACAGCGCTGATTTTTTTTTGGCACCGTGCGGTGTTGGGACAAACGCCGCACGGCCCTGGCGGTGGTCGTTTGACCGAACCCGCGGTCTCTGGCGGTCCACGAGCGGTAGATACTTCCTGTATCACCGCCAATGACCGCAGACTCGTGAGACAGGCCACATAGCACCTTCCTGTGGTACTGGCTCTATCAGAAGATGCGCTGGGACGCATCCTCAGTGGTGTGATCTGGGGTCATCGGGTGTTTCGGGTCTCACAACATCAGACACCCTCGCCCAGGCGACCCAGCCGGGGTTGATCAGGCCCCGACTTGCGTCCCAGCAGCAACCGCCCACGGATCAGCCCTCTTATTCCAAAGCCACCTAGTGGCTTTTTCTGCGGCTTCGCTTGCGGATTGGATGTCCCTCTTCCCAGCCAGCCCCGTAATGCCCAACTGGTTGAGGACTTTGCAGAGTGAGCGTCCTGCAAAGCCTCTACAGCCCACCTCTATGGGCTCATCGTATGTCTTCCAGCCTCCGTCCTGGCACATCGAAATGGTCAGCTGTTTTGTCACTTCGGAGGTGATGGTCATGTCTGGCCGGACTCATACAGTGGGGAAACGGGCCCTTCAGCCTAACTTGCCCACGCCGACCAACATATCGCATCTACACTAGTCCCACCTGCCCACGCTTGGTCCATGACCCTCTAACCCTATCCTATACATGTACCTGTCCAAGTGTTTTTTAAATGTTGTGGTAGTACCTGCCTCAGCTACCTCCTCCAGCAGCTCGTTTCATACAAACACCCTTTGTGTAAAAAAGTTCCCCACAGGTTTCTAATAAATCTTCCCCCACCTCACCATAACACCATGTTGTCTGGTTCTCAATTCCCCTACTTGGGGTAAAATTCCTCTCGTGATATTTCTTAAGCGTTGCGATATTATCTGCCCCAACTACCTGCTCCGGCAGCTTGTTCCATACACTCACTGCCCTTTGTGTAACAAAGTTGCCTCTTAGGTTCCTATTAAATCTTTCTATCCCCTCACCCCCTGTCCCACTTAGGAAACCTGAATGGAAACCTCTGGAGACCTTGCGCCCCGTGAGGTTCCCGGAGGTTTTTGTCACTCTCCCTAATGGTCGAAAGTGGTTTCCGCGTAGTCGAGCTTCTTCTATGATCCGGCGATTATTTCAAAAAATTCAAAACCGGCCTCGACTAAAAATAGGTTGCCGTTTTAAAAATCGGTAATTTTTTAGTCGAAGCCGGTTGCGATGCTGGTTGAAGGTGGTTGCCGGAGGTTGCAGGTAGTGGAAGGTAAGACCTTTTTTTCACCCAGTTTTATTCCACCAGGGAGGTGACCTGCAGTCATCGGGAACACAAGGGAAAATAATTCCTGTCTGCAGTGCCACAGACACAATCCCCCCGACCTTATAGCTACAGACGCAATATTGCTACAAAGGAGTCACAGTCCTGCAACTTCTGGAGATGAAGAGGAACTAATGGGATCAAAGTGGACCCTGGATGGTAAGAACATGTGCAGAGAAGCCACAGAAGCCTCAGTGGTGTAAAGGGCTTGTTCCACGGGGCATGCGACTTCACGCGGCAAGCGCGACCTAACCGCAAGCGGGGGCCGCGCAGAGGTCGCGGGGCCGGTCCCACTTCGATCGCCGGAGCCGTATGGAGTTGTGCGGAGCTGGCCCCGACACCGCGCGGGGCTCCGAAAAACTGACACTGTCCAAAAATTCCGTGCGGCAAAGGCCTCCCGGCCCGCAGCCGCATCGACGGCCGTGCGCACCGCCTTGACGCGGTACGCAGCGTCTTGACGTCACTCGACCTCCGCGCGGCCCCCGCTTCCGGTTTGGTATCGCTTGCCGCATGCAGCCGCATGCTGGTGGGACCGGCCCTGTACGGGGATCACTC
Source organism: Malacoraja senta (assembly GCA_038087875.1). NCBI lineage: Eukaryota > Metazoa > Chordata > Chondrichthyes > Rajiformes > Rajidae > Malacoraja > Malacoraja senta. The sequence continues at coordinate 258,922,382 of CM075977.1, read as the reverse complement.
GACTTCCGCGCGGCCCCCGCTTGTGGTTAGGTCGCGCTTGCCGCATGGAGTCGCATGCCCGTGGGACAGGCCCTTTACAAAGCTGGTGAAATCGGGCCAAATTCATATCACAGTGAATACACGGTCAAACAAAGGTGTGTTTACAAGAGGTGGTTTTACCAGCGGTGATTTTCCACATAAAGGGTGGTGGGTGAACGGAACGAGCTACCAGAGGAGGTAGTTGAGGCAGGTAGTATCGCAACTTTTTTGAGAAACATGGAGACCTGGTACATGGATAGGACAGGTTTAGAGGGGTGTGGGACAAACGCAATATAGCCGGTTTTGTTTTTGGACTGGACAAACGGATTATTGCGGTACAAACAAAGTCCCATCTGTACCCTCAGTGGACCAAGGCAGACAGCAGTTTCATTTCTTTTAGTTTAGTTTAGAAACGCGGCGCAGAAACAGGCTCTTTAGCCCACCGAGTCGACGCCGCCCATCGATGCCCGCACACTAACACTATCCTACACACAGTTGGAAACATCTCCCTTGCTAAAATCTCAGAGCCTTGAACAGCTGCCAACTTTCCACTGAAAACATGAACATGATCTGCAATCCCTTTTATTTGAAGAGTTTGGTTGTTCTGCCGACTGCTTTAAGTGTCATTACACTCATTTTAATTATATTCACAGGAGCAGCTCCCATTGTGAGGAGTAATTCATGCATAATATTACTGGCGGGTTTCCAACAGAAATCAAATTTGTCAGATGGTATGGGTGTTGGGGGGGGGGGGGGGGGGAGGGTTGGGGCAACAGGAAGTGAAGACCTTTGATTGTCATTCCTTCCTCATTTTAGAAATTAGCTGAGCAGAAAATAAATTGCAAGCCAACAGGTTCATGCGGAAGCCCAAACACGTATTACCATCACCTGCTGAAAATGCATCCCTGCTTCAAATATAAATGCGATAAGTTAATGGAGGCACATTGCAATTCTGAAGAAGGGTCTCGACCCGAAACGTCACCTATCCCTTTTCTCCAGAGATGCTGCCTGACCCGCTGAGTTACTCCAGCATTTTGTGTCTATCTTCGGTATGAACCAGCATCTGCAGTTCCTCCCAACACATACATTGACATTCCGTCCAGTTCCAGACCATCACGTGATACATCACAGCATAGTTGGGAACTAATATGATAAGTTTTAATCTGCAATTTGAGAGGGAGAAGGTTGAATCAGAAGTAGGACAAAAGTGCTGGAGAAACTCAGCGGGTGCGGCAGCATCTATGGAGCGAAGGGAAGAGGCAACGTTTCGGGCCGAAACCCTTCCTCAGACCCTTCTTCAGTTAAATCCTTCTTCCGTTAAATCAGAAGTGTCAGTTTTGCAGTTGAACAAAGGGGATTATGAAGGCATGAGAGAGGAGCTGGTCAAGGTCGACTGGAAAAGGATCCTAGCAGGAATGACGGTGGAACAGCAATGGCAGGAATTTCTGGGCATAATCCGGGAGACGCAGGATCATTTCATTCCAAAGAGGAAGAAAGATTCTAAGGGGAGCAAGGAGGCAACCGTGGCTGACAAGGGAAGTTAGGGATGGAATAACACTAAAAGAAAAGGTGTATAACATAGCAAAGAGCAGCGGGAAGCCAGAGGATTGGGAAACTTTCAAAGGACAACAGAAGATAGCAAAACGGACAATTCGGGGTGAAAAGATGAAGTACGAGGGTACGCTGGCCAAGAATATAAAGAAGGATAGTAAAAGCTGCTTTAGATATGTTAAGAGAACAAGATTAATGTGGGTCCCTTGAAGGCAGAAACAGGTGAAATTATTCTGGGGAACAAGGAAATGGCAGAAGAGTTGAATATGTACTTTAGTTCTGTCTTCACTAAGGAAGATACAAACAATCTCCCAGATGTACTAGAGGACAGAGGAGCTAGGGAGACAGAAGAACTGAAAGAAATAGAGTGATGGGACTGAAGGCTGATAAATCCCCAGGGCCTGATGGTCTGCATCCCAGGGTACTCAAGGAGGTGGCTCGAGAAATCGTGGACGCATTGGTGATCATTTTCCAATGTTCTATAGATTCAGGATCAGTCCCTGTGGATTGGAAGGTAGCTAATGTTATCCCACTTTTTAAGAAAGGAGGGAGAGAGAAAACAGGGAATTATAGACCAGTTAGCCTGACTTTGACGGTGGGAAAGATGCTGGAGTCAATTATTAAAGAGGTAATAATGGCGCATTTGGATAGCAGTAAAAAGATTGGTCCAAGTCAGCATGGATTTATGAAGGGGAAATCCTGCTTAACTAATCTTCTGGAAGTTTTCGAGGATGTGACAAGAAAATTGGATGAAGGAGAGCCAGTGGATGTATTGTATCTAGACTTTTAGAAAGCCTTTGATAAGGTCCCACACAGGAGATTCGTGGGCAAAATTAGAGCACATGTTATTGGGTTCTTGGTTCTTGGTTTCTTGGTCCTCCAAAATATTCCAAATTGGAATTTAAACTGCAGGTGGTGGAGGGAGGACTTAAGCCAGAAAGCATTTTTGGGAAGAAAGAGCTACCTTAAATTTAGTTGCATCTGGTTGGGTAACTATGGTAGGGTGGAGATTATTCCAAGCTTTAATTGTGCGGGGGGAGAACTAATTACTGTACACATCTGTCTTGGTAGCTGGAATCTCAAATTGGATCGAATGCCCTCGTCTGCTCCTAATTGGTTTGGGTTTGGTGTAGGTCTTGTAATCTATGTCGAGCTGACCATTTAACATTTTGTAAAAACAGGTCAAACGGTGAGCTTCACGTCTGTCTTAGGAGGTAGTGTATTGACATGGAGAGAGCTGGCTCAATTGTAATCGTATGTATTTTTTCCGCTGACTGGATAGCACGCAACACAAAGCTTTTCACTGAACCTCAGTACAGGCGACATTAAATGAAACTCTACGAAACTAAGCTAAATCTTCAATCGCCTTTCAACTGATGTGGCATCATAAAGGTTCATTGCACCAAAACATGGAAGATTTTCTGCACGTCAAAGAAATCTCAAGCATCTGCTGAAACCTCAGTTGGACAAACACTCCCAGACAGAGGAGCTGACGGCTGGCCAAGCTAGGTTTTCCATCGAGCAACCCAAATTTTCCACCACCCATAACAGATTTAGAAATAGGTGTCACCTGGCCTCTCCCACATTCCACCAAGGTTCCAGCACAACATTTACTTTGGCCAATCTGCAGCCGCCCATGAAACGTATGAAGGTAACTTCTCTCCAGAGATGCTGCCTGTCCTGCTGAGTTACTCCAGCTTTTTGTGTCTATTAAACTTCTGAATTCACTGGGGTGGAACCCTCTCCTAAGACAGACGTGAAGCTCACCGTTTGACCTGTTTTTACAAAATGTTAAATGGTCAGCTCGACATAGATTACAAGACCTACACCAAACCCAAACCAATTAGGAGCAGGCGAGGGCATTCGATCCAATTTGTGATTCCAGCTACCAAGACAGATGTGTACAGCAATTCATTCTTCCCCCGCACAATTAAAGCATGGAGTCGTCTTCACCCTACCATAGTTACCCAAACAGATGCAACTAAATTTAAGGTAGCTCTTTCTTCCCAAAAACCCTTTCTGGCTTAAGTCCTCCCTCCACCACCTCCAGTTTAAATTCCATTTGGAATATTTTAGAGGACCAAGAAACCAAGAACAGGTGCCTCCATCAGGTGAAACATGAAGCTGCGATTAGCTAAAAGATGAAACGCGACTACTCTACTTGGAGACACCAAATTAGACTGTAGACAATTGAATGCTTTATAATGTGTAGAGTCACAGAGTCACACAGCGTGGAAACAGGCCCTTCGGCTCAACTTGCCAATCAACGTGCCCATCTACACTAGTCCCACCTGCCTAGGTTTGGCCCATATCCCTCTAAACCTATCCTATCCATGTACCTGTCTAAATGTTTCTTAAATGTTATGAGAGGTGATGTTGTAATCGTACCTGTTAAATGTTATGATACCTGCATACAGCATATAAACAATCTTTGGACCAGTTCGTCCATGCCAACCACAATGTCCCATCTAAGCCAGTCCCATGTTCCCGCATTTGGCACTTATCCCTCTTACCCTGTCCTATCCCTGTACCTGTCCATGTGTCTTTTAGATGCTGTTATAGCACCTGCCTCAACTACCTCCTCTGGGAACTTGTTCCGTACACCCACCACCCTGAGTGAAAAAGGTACACTCAGGTTCCTATTAACCCTTAGAAACAAAGAACTGCAGAGACTGGTTAATACACAAAAGGATACAAAGTGTTGGTGTAACACACAGCAGGTCAGGCATCATCTCTGGAGAACATGGAGAACAGAACAGATGACGTTTCGGGTTGAAACCCTTCTTAAGAATCCCAAAATGTCACCAATCCATGTTCTCCAGAGATGCTGCCTGACCTGCTGATTTACTCCAACACTTTCCGAATAAACCTTTCGCCCCTTACCTTAAACCTATGTCCATTGGTTCTTGGTTCCCCGACCTGTTTCTATATCCTGCAGTGCCCTCGTTATTCAGGAGCAAAGATGGAGCTTACAAAACAACCATTCAATATAGGTGTTTATGTGTCATTCAATGCAGGCTTGGCGATCGCTTCGCCGAATATCTACGCTCAGTTCGCAATAACCAACCTGATCTCCCGGTGGCTCAGCACTTCAACTCCCCCTCCCCCTCCCATTCCGAATACGACTTTTCCGTCCTGGGCCTCCTCCATGGCCAGAGTGAGGCCCACCACAAATTGGAGGAGTAGCACCTCATAGTTCGCTTGGGTAGTTTACACCCCAGCGGTATGAACATTGACCTCCAATTTCTCCATCGACTTTCTCCCTCACTCCCCTCCCCTTCCCAGCTCTCCCACAAGCCTACTGTCTCCATCTCTTCCTTTCTTTTTCCCACCCCCCACCCCGACATCAGTCTAAAGAAGGGTCTCGACCTGAAACGCCGCCTATTCCTTCTCTCCGTAGATGCTGCCTCGCCCGCTGAGTTTCTCCAGCATTTTTTGTCCACCTTCAATATAGTCAGCCCCTTTACCCGAGGTGAGGATCGAACCTGGGTCTCTCGCGCTGTGAGGCAGCAGCTCTACCTGCTATGCCACTGGGTCGCCCAATGTGTTTTTTTTACAGTTTTGTCATAGATCATTAGAAGCCAGCAAGATTCAGAATACTCCTACATATCGTCGAGGCCAAGCGCTGGCTGGGCGATCATTTCACTGAACACTTATGCTCAGTCCGCCTGAGCCTACGCAATCTCCCAGTTGTCAAACATTTGAACTCCCCTTCCCATTCTCATATAGACCTTTCTGTACTAGGCTTCCTGCGCTTTCAGGGTGAGGCCCAGCGCAAATTGGAGGAACAGCACCTCATCTTTCGCTTGGGCAGCTAACACCCCAGCATTATCAACTTAGATTTCTCTAATATCAAGTTCCCTCCCTTACAACCCCCTCCCCCACCCAAGTTAAGGCTCTGTCTTACCTGTTTGCGGTCATCGGCGGTGAAGCGCGGCGTCGCCGGTAGCGGGGACCGCACGGCAACGGCGAGAGCGCCGAGCCTATCCACCGGAGCGCCGCACGGATGCTGCGCGGGGGCCGAGTAATTCAAACACGGCGGGTCCCACGTGCTTGCGGTAAGTAAAAAAAAAGGGCGGGCCGACTGCGATGACGCCGGCCCGCCGCACGTGACTCACCAGCGGCGGCTGTGGCGGCGGCCGTCCTGATCGCGGCGCTGTAGCGGTGGCTGTGCCTGCGGCCGTGCCGCACACGTGCCTCACTGGCGGAGGCACGTGCCTCACTGGCGGAGGCTGTGGCAGTGGAGGTTTGACGCACGGCGCTCGAGCCACACTGGCGGCGGCCCGTGCGGGCGGCCGTGCCGCACTCGTGCATCACTGGTGGAGGTTGTGCGGTGAGTATATAGTTTTAAACAGTGTAGGTTTTATTTTAGCACCGTGCGGTGTTGGGAACAACGCCGCACGGCCCCGCAATTGTGCGTTCTCACGAGTGCGCGGTCTATGGCGGCAGATTCTTCCCGTTTCGCCGCCAATGACCGCAGACTTGTGAGACAGGCCTTTTATCCTTCTAGTTCCACTGTTCTCATTATCATCTCTTCCCCCCAGCAACCAATGGGCCATTATTGGCTCCACCCTGTTGCCGGTCCTGCTTTGTTCAGGCCTTTCCTTACCCCCAGTTCTCCTCCCCCCCCCCCCCCCCCCTCCCCCCTCCTCTCCCATCCTTTTTCACCCAAGACCCTGCTTGACCCGCTTAGCTACTCTGGCACTTTGTGCAGTCCCTATCTGCACACAGATTAAGAATGCCTCGGTGAGACAACAGATAATATTCTAACCTGGCTTGATTCTTTTATTCCAAACCTGCAGTTGAACAGAAGGTTATTGAAGTGCATCGACCCATTTTACGCTGAGAGCACTGCGCATTGTTTGCCAGTTGCTAATACGCTGTTCTGTGTGACCTGCTGTAAACCAGAGCTGTGCGTTAAGGTTGACAGGACTGATCCTTCACTGCCCCTGCGAGGTGAAGGGGTACAGCGGGCATGCCTATATGACAATGGACGAGACACCAGGAGTTAGGAGTTCAATTCCCAGCAGGACGGACTGTAAAAGTGAAATGAATGACCCTGGTAAACTTGCGGCCTGGCACCAAAGAAATCAACAAGGCAATGAAAGCTGCCTGATCACAAATATTCAACAGCAAAGCAACCCACTATCCACAAGCCAGCCTGGCCTGCATCTAACTCCAGTTACACACTATGTGGTTGGGACTTCACGTCCTCAGGGCTGGCAAATGTTGCCTTCCTTACAACCACAAACAAATAATAAGCAATCAGTCTTTCTGGGCCAGAACGCAGAAGGATTCTCACTAAGCACAACAGTAAACTTAATGTGGGTTTTAATCTTCCACCAACATTGCGCAGCGGTAGAACTGCTGCCTTGCAGCGTCAGACGTCCGGGTTTGATCCTGATTTCGGCTGCTTTCTGTATCAAGTTTGCATGCTCTCCTTCTGACCGCATGGGATTTCTCCGGGTGCTCCGGTTTCCTCCCCACACTCCAATAGATGTGCAGATTTGTAGGCTAATTGGTTTCTGGAGAATTGTCCCTAGTGTGTGGAATAGAACTAGTGTATGGGGTGATCTTTGGCCGGCGCGGACCTGGTGGGCCACAGGGCCTGTTTCTACGCTGTATCTCTAAACCAAACTAAACTAAATTAAAATAAACTAATCTAAACTAATTTACAAGCACCCTCCACGATAATTCTCAACACTCTGCCCTGCAATGATGTACACTCAGCCCCTTACTATTCCACCTATACTTGCACGTAGGGGTTGGTGGGTACATAGAATGAGCTGCCAGAGCAGGTAGTTGAGGCACATACTATAATCATATCATATCCTTATAACTATAAAACTCTGATCTTGGATGTGTCTGTGTGTGTTTGTGTGTAATCACATCTTCGCGAAAAATTGACGCGGTAACGGTAAAAAATTTACATATTCCGGTAGAGATTTATCCCGTGGATTCCGAAATTGCCTTATCTAAAAATTTTGAGCTTTATTTCTCTAGTTATTTGTGAAAATTTTCGCAAATCTGAAATAACGTTGAAAATAAACGAGATGGTCTCGCTGATGATGCCACAATGGGTCTGCTCTACGCGGCCTGCAGCACGGTGTTCCACACGCAGCGAGTTACGCCCCCTCTCCCCACCTCCCCCCCCCGTTATTCAAAAGAGTCGCACAAAGAACGAGCAAGTCGGGCCGTGGACTGAAGACCAGAGATCATAGCTGAAGACTCTCTCCCGCCCGGCCTCGCTCTGGCGCCTGGAGCCTGCAGCTGGAGCCCGGAGCTGAAGCTGGAGCTGGAGCTGGAGCTGGAGTGAGGGCGTATTGTGTTCGGGAAACTCTACCCCCTGCCATCTCTGCCCCCGCTCCCTCTCTGCCCCCCTCCCGCTCCCTCTCTGCCCCCCCCCTCTGCCTCTGCCCCTGCCCTCTCTCTGCCCCTGCCCTCTCTCCCTCTCTAGCCGCACTTGTGAGTTGGGGGCTATGCGTGAGCAGATAGGGCGGGGATGGGGTAAAAGAAGCGAATTAATAATATAAATATAATATCAAGGGGGGTGGTTAATGTGTGTGTGGGGGGGTGGTTAGTGTGCGTGTGGGGGGTGGTTAGTGTGTGTGTGGGGGGTGGTTAGTGTGTGTGTGGGGGGGGTTAGGGTATGTGTGGGGGTGGTTAGTGTGTGTGTGGGGGGGGGGTTAGGGTGTGTGTGGGGGGTGGTTAGTGTGTGTGTGATGCCACAGGCCACCGCCCCCCCCCCCCCGCAACCGCGCGTTGAGGGGACGGGACCCAACGGGTCCCTCTTGGTCTAGTAACTATTAAAAGTCTGATCTTGGATGTGTGTGTTTGTTCATGTGTGTGTTTGTTTGTGAATAATCATATCTTCTCGAAAAAACGATGCGCTAACGGTAAAATGTTTACATAATCCGGGAGAGATTTCCCCCAAAATCACCTTATCTGTAACATTCATGCTTTATTTCTCGTTATTAATAAAAATGTACAAAAATCTGAAAAAAATGGAAAAAAAACAGCTGGCTTCTTGTGACGTCACCCCCGCCCCCCGCCCCCCCTCCCCGACCACCCCCACCCATATTCAGGCCCTGCCTGGAGCCGGGAGCCTGGAGCCGGGATGTAGTGCATTCGGGAACCAGCCCTCCCCTGTGACGACGCGACCCCCACCTCTCAAACTCTACCCCCCCTCCCGCTCCCTCTCTGCCCCACCACACCTCCCGTGGGGGCTACGTGTAGGGGATGGGTGCTTTGGGGAACAGACCCAACGGGTCTGCACTTGTATCATTTAAAAGACATTTGAACAAGTATGTGGATAGGAAAGGTTCAGAAGGATATGGGCCAAATGCAGGCAGATGGGATTAGTGTTGATGGGGCTTCTTGGTCGGAATGGGCAAGTGGGCCGAAGGGCCTGTTTCAATGCTGTACGGCTCATTGACGCCATGACTGTCCTGCCACGTTCTGTGCTACATCCATTTACAGGTTTGCAGATGACAGCATCATAGTGGGTCGGGGTCTCCAACAATGACAAGACAGAGTACAGCAAGGCAATATGGTGGGTAGACACAAAATGCTGGAGTAACTTAGCGGGACAGGCAGCGTCTCTGGAGAGAAGGAAAGGGTGACATGTCGGGTCGAGACCCTTCGTCAGAGTCATGTCCCAGCTACAATAGTCCCACCTGCCCGTGTTTGGTCCGTATCCCTCCAAACATGTCTATCCATGTACAGTGCCCTCCATAATGTTTGGGACAAAGATCCATTATTTATTTATTTGCCTCTGTATTCCACAATTTGAGATTTGTAATAGAAAAAGTCACATGTGGTTAAAGTGCACATTGTCAGATTTTAATAGAGGCCATTTTTAGTCATTTTGGTTTCACCATGTCGAAATTACAGCTGTGTTTATACATAGTCCCCCCCATTTCAGGGCACCATAATGTTTGGGACACATGGCTTCACAGGTGTTTATAATTGCTCAGGTGTGTTTAAATGCCTCCTTAATGCAGGTATAAGAGAGCTCTCAGCACCTAGTCTTTCCTCCAGTCTTTCCATCACCTTTGGAAACTTTTATTGCTGTTTATCAACATGAGGACCAAAGTTGTGCCAATGAAAGTCAAAGAAGCCATTATGAGACTGAGAAACAAGAATAAAACTGTTAGAGACATCAGCCAAACCTTAAGCTTACCAAAAATCAAATGTTTGGAACATCATTAAGAAGAAAGGGAGCACTGGTGAGCTTACTAATCACAAAGGGCCAAGGAAGACCTCCACAGCTGATGACAGAAGAATTCTCGCTATAATAAAGAAAAATCCCCAAACACCTGTCCGACAGATCAGAAACGCTCCAGGAATCAAATGTGGATTTGTCAATGACCACTGTCCGCAGAACAATTCATGAACAGAAATATAGAGGCTACACTGCAAGATGCAAGCCACTGGTTAGCCACAAAAATAGGATGGCCAGGTTACAGTTTGCCAAGAAGTACTTAAAAGAGCAGCCACAGTTCTGGAAAAAGGTCTTGTGGACAGATGAGACGAAGATTAACTTATATCAGAGTGATGGCAAGAGCAAAGTATGGAGGAGAGAAGGAACTGCCCAAGATCTAAAGCATACCACCTCATCTGTGAAACACGGCGGTGGGGGTGTTATGGTCTGGGCATGTATGGCTGCTGAAGGTACTGGCTCACTTATCTTCATTGATGATACAACTGCTGATGGTAGTAGCAGAATGAATTCTGAAGTGTATAGACACATCATATCTGCTCACGTTCAAACAAATGCCTCAAAACTCATTGGCCGGCGGTTCATTCTACAGCAAGACAATAATCCCAAACATACCGCTAAAGCAACAAAGGAGTTTTTCAAAGCTAAAAAATGGTCAATTCTTGAATGGCCGAGTCAATCACCCGATCTGAACCCAATTGAGCATGCCTTTTATATGCTGAAGAGAAAACTGAAGGGGACTAGCCCCCAAAACAAGCATAAGCTAAAGATGGCTGCAATACAGGCCTGGCAGAGCATCACCAGAGAAGACACCCAGCAACTGGTGATGTCTGTGAATTGCAGACTTCAAGGATTCATTGCATGCAAAGGATTTGCAACAAAATATTAAATATGACTTCTTTCATTTACATGACATTGCTGTGTCCCAAACATTATGGTGTCCTGAAATGGGGGGACTATAGACAATAGACAATAGGTGAAGGAGTAGGCCATTCGGCCCTTCGGGCCAGCACCACCATTCACTGTGATCATGGCTGATCATCGATAATCAGTAGCCCGTTCCTGCCTTCTCCCCATGTCCCTTCTCTGCAATTTATCACAACCATCTTCATTATTTGCAAGCCTTGCTAATCTTGCCCAGTATGTTCTCATCTAAATCATTGATATAGGTGACAAACAGTAACTGGGCCAGCACTGAACCCTGAGGCACACAACTAGTCACAGGCTTCCAGTCCGAGAAGCAACCTTCCACCATCACCCTCCGCTTCCTTCCATGAAGCCATGAAGCGAGAGGGTCACGTCTCTGTCTGAGCTGTGAATAACACTGAACAAATGTCTACTAAACTGTGAGTGGTTTTACTGACCTGTCAGTGCCCTTAATGTGATTTGAAAATATAGTTTGGAAATGCTAAAGCTGTGTTGCCTTTGGTTTGGAAAAGCTAAAGCTGTGTTGCCTAATTAAAGTTGCCTTGCCTCATTAAAGTTGCCTTGCCTCATTAAAGTTGCCTTGCCTCATTAAAGTTGCCTTGCCTCATTAAAGTTGCCTTGCCTCATTAAAGTTGCCTTGCCTAATTAAAGTTGCCTTGCCTAATTAAAGTTGCCTTGCCTAATTAAAGTTGCCTTGCCCTCTATATAATTAAAAGTTTATTCTTGACCACTTCCTGTTTGCGCTTTATATTGATTTTAGAAACAACTCTACCACGTATGGCTGTGATTTTTGGCCATCTTACACAGAGTCCCCCTCTGCTCATCAGGTGCCAAGGATTTTTCCCATCGATGAAAAATAAAAGAGTTATTAGTGTTTAAAAAATGTTGCGATTCTCTCTCCTGTCAATCATGCCATGAAGGCCACGCCCCTTCTGGTGGGAGGGGGGGAGACTATAAACCCAGAAGTCTGGGCGTGACTCAGTCTCTGCAAGATGGAGCAGGGAGAGGTCACGACTCGCTGTCTTTAGTGGCCTTGCACCCTGCTTGAAATGGTATGAAACTGCACTTGAATTTGGTGGCCTTGCACCCGGCTTGAAATGGAATTTCAAGGATTACCGTGAGTGAACTGCCAGCCCACCAGCTGTGAGTGAGTGAGCTGCCAGCACAACAGGCTTGAGTGACTGAGCCCCACAATGTCCATACTAGCCCTCTGGAAACCAGTCCCTTCAGCCCACAACACCCATACTAGCGCTCCAGAACACCCCCCCCTCCCCACTCGCCACCAATATTGGAATTGGTGGAGAGGTGGAATATTGCGTTGGGGGACCAGCCCTCCCGTGTGATGCTGGGACCCAACGGGTCCCACTTAGTCTAGTTTCTAAATATAATCAAGCCGAACTCAAGTACAATAGGTAGAGCAAAGGGGAAGATACAGAGTGCAGAATATAGTGCTCTGCATTGTAACACACTTCCAGAGACAAAGTCCAATGACCTCACTGGGGTAGAGGTGAATCAGACAGCACGATAGCATATACAAAGACCGTTGAGAAGTCTGATAACAGATAGGAAGAAACTGTTCCTGTCTGGTACTGCTTGTTTTCAAGCCTCTGTACCTTTTATCCGACGGGAGCAGGGAGAAGAAGGAATGACCAGGGTGGGACAATGGTTACAGAGAAAGTGCAGACTGAAAAAGAGCAGGCTCCACATTGAGCAGGTTGGAAGGTGGGGTTCGTGGATAGTTACGTTCAACACCCATAATAAAATCATTTACCCTCAAAAACTACTGAGAACAAAACAATGTCTCGTACAAAAATATTGGATTCCTTCTCAGAGAAGGAGGGCTTGCAACTTACAACTAAAACTAACCTGTTGTTGATGCATGTGCGTACGGTTCTGCTGCACACCAGCTGTTCACTGGAGTTATTAATAACCGGCAAAACACGCACTCGATCAAAATGCCGCACGGCAACGTCAGGCCAACATCAACACCGAGAAACAAAGAACTGCAGATGCTGGTTGATACCAAAGATAGACACACAGTGTTGGAGTAAGTCAGCAGGTCAGGCAGCATCTCCGGAGTAAAAGGATGGGTGATGTTTCGGGTCGGGACCCTTCTCTCGATCAAAGATCAATGTGCTCCCTACTTGTCGAATGCACCACCACTCCTTTTTAAGATTTCATACGTTGCATGAATCTATTTTTTTTTAAAATCTATAGCTGCTTCATTAATGAGGGAATATGTGCATTTGACTCAAAAGAATACGATGTTATTGTTATTCCACTGATCGGGTCAATAAAGTCTCTGCAATCAGCAGTGATTAAACCTTTCAAGGTCTATCTTGCTTTTTGCAAATACTGTACTTAGGTGTAGTTTTAATCCATTGAAAGATGCAACATGTTACTAATTCATAGATTGTTGTCCTTGCTGGCTAGACTTCATGGTGCTCTTGACTTTTCAGATGATCAGGCAACTCGGAAGCAAAACCTTTGCCCAATATTTTTTACTTGATTTTAACCTTTAAGGATTAAGTATATCCACAATTCCAGATACTTAATTCCTGACAACAACAAAAATCAAGTGGTTGAAGATTTAGTCATAAGAGTCATACAGCGTGGAAACAGGCCCTTTGGCCCAACTTGCCCACGCCGGTCAACATGCCCCATCTACACTGGTCCCGCCTGCCTGCGTTTGGCCCGTATCCCTCTACACCTCTTATCCATATACCTGTCCAAAGGATTTTTTAAACATTGCGTTAGTTCCTGCCTCAACTACTTTCTCTGGCAGCTTGTTCCATACATCCATCACACTTTGTGTAAAAAGGTTACCCCTCAGGTTCCTATTAAATCTGTCTCCCCTCAACTGTAACCTATGTCCGTCCTCTGGTTCTCGATTCCCCAACTCTGGGCAAGAGACTTTGTGAGTTTACTCCATCTATTCCTCGTGTAATTTTGTAAATGATTTGAAGTGACATTATGTTACAGGTGGATGTGTAGTGGTGATCTCACCTTGATTGATGGATTGAAAGATACAGCATGGAAAAGGCCCTTCGGCCCACCGAGTCCATGCTGACCATTGGTCACCCTTTCACGTTAGTTCTATGTTATCCCAGTTTCTCATCCAATCCCTACACACTAGGGACAATTTACAGAGGGCCAATTAACCTACAAACCCGCACGTCTTTGGGATGAGGGAGGGAACGCTGTGCCACTGAGCCGACTGCTCTCGGATTCTTTTTGGAAATCAGAGCAAGAGAATTCCGGTGTAAACCACAGCATTTTCCTTCCACGTGAGACAGAGTAGATGGCTTTTCCAAACCAAACTCTGCGATTATGGGAAGGAGCTTTGCTGAAAGCGGGTTATTTAGAATGTTGGCTCAAAAGCTTAAGGGCCTGTCCCACCAGCATGCGATTGCATGCGTCTAGCGCGACCAAACGTGGTGGCTTGAGGCGTACGGCCGCGCGGGGCCGGTCCCACTTCCAACCGCGGAGGAGTATGGAGTTGTGCGGGGCTGGTCCCGACATCATACTCACCAATCAGCTGGGCAGGAGGCGGGCCGGGCCGACTGAATTTGGACGTCGCACGGCGTCGGGCGGTGACGTCATCGCGCAACGGCACGCCGGGCGGTGAGGTCATCGCGCAACGCCACGCGCTAGGCGTACGACGTCAAGACGCTGCGTACGCCCTCAATGCGGCTGCGGGCCGACAGGCCGTTGCCGCGCGGAATTTTCGGACAGTGCAGGATTTTCGGAGCCCCACGCGATGTCGGGACCAGCCCTGCACAACTCCATACGCTTCCGCGCTTCAAAGTGGGACCGGCCCCGCGCGGCCGTACGCCTCAGGCGACCATGTTTGGTCGCGCTGGACGCATGCTGGTGGGGCAGGCCCTTTAAGCACGGTGGCGCAGTGGTAGAGTTGCTGCCTTACAGCGCCACAGACCCGTGTTCAATCACGACTACGCTTGGTTGTTTGTACGTATTTTGTACATTACCTCCGTGACCACGTGGGTTTCCTCCGGGTGCTCCAGTTTTCTCCCACACTCCAGAAGCGTACAGGTTTGTTGGTTAATTGCATCGGTAAAATAGTCAATTGTCCCCAGTGTGTTTAGGATAATACTAGTGTACAGGGATCGCTGGTCGGCGTGGACTCATTGGGCCAAAGGACATGCTTCCATGCTTTATCTTTAAACTAAACTCAACAACAATTATATTTCCAAACATTTATTTCAAAGCCCAGCGGCCTGGCCAAGGGGAACTGTACACTGGAAGCCATTTTACATCAGCCCTTTGAGGGATGCCAATTTAATTTGTCAGAGCAGGTTAACCGATTCTGATCAACCCTTCCCCCATTGCCTCGGTTAGTACGGAAAGATGGAATCAAAACTCCTGGCAACAAATCCAATTCAAGTGTGGAACACACAGCTGGGCACAGGAGGAACTGTCCAGATGGTTTAGCTTCAAAGAGAAGATAGTTTGTTGATGTTTCTCTCTCTCTCTCTCTCTCTTTCTCCCTCTCCCCCTCTCTCCCTCTCCCTCTCCCTCTCCCTCTCCCTCTCCCTCTCTCTCCCTCTCTCCCTCTCTCCCTCTCTCCCTCTCTCCCTCTCTCCCTCTCTCCCTCTCTCCCTCTCTCCCTCTCTCCCTCTCTCCCTCTCCCTCTCTCCCTCTCCCTCTCTCCCCCTCTCCCTCTCTCCCTCTCTCCCCCTCTCTCCCTCTCCCTCTCCCTCCTCTTCTCTCTCTCTCCCTCTCCCTCTCTCTCCTCTTCTCTCCCTCTCTCCTCCCTTTCTCCCTCCCTCCATACCTTTCTCCCTCTCCATGCCCTACTCACTCCCTGCTAGTCCTTTCTTTTCTCTCCGTTCCTCCCCCCCTCTTTCCAATCCAATTCTCTCCCACTCCCTTCCACTCTCCCTCTTTCTCTCTCTCCCTCACTTTCCTCTCTCTCTCCCCTCCCCTCTCTCTCTCCCCTTCCCCCCCTCTCACTCTCTCTCGAAAACACATACCTCCCCTGTCTTTCTCTCTATCCCCCACCCCCTCCCCCTCATCCTATCCCGCTCTCTCTCTTATATACACCCACCTCATCCCCTTTCTCCTTTTCTCTCTCCCTAACACCCTCACTCCCTCCCTCTCTCACTCTATCTCTCCCTCATCACGCTCTCTCTCTCTCTCTCTCCTATTCAAAGGTTCACATTTCTGGCCCCCACAACTTTTCTAGGAGATGAGAGACCTCTCCAACACATTGCAAACACCTTATCCCACTCCATCAACCCTGGCCTGGCTGCGGAGAGAGCCTCATTCCTCACTGAACACTGGTGGTGTGCTATGTTTATAAACACAACAATCTTTGAAGGGAAAATATGCTCCTTCTATTTACTTCAAGGCTCTTTGGTACATCTCTGAAGGCAAGTAAAATCACCAACACGTTTAATTCTAAACTCTGAATTCGAGCAGCCCTCAAAGGCAAGTGGCATTCCTCTGCAGTGATGTAAAGGATTAATGTACCGGCCTGGATAGTGGAGAGGATATAACCATATAACAATTACAGCACGGAAACAGGCCATCTCGGCCCTTCTAGTCCGTGCCGAACACTTATTCTCCCCTAGTCCCATCTACCTGCACTCAGACCATAACCCTCCATTCCTTTCCCGTCCATATACCCATCCAATCTATTTGTAAATGATAAAATCGAACCTGCCTCCACCATTTCCACTGGAAGCTCATTCCACACAGCTACCACTCTCTGAGTAAAGAAGTTCCCCCTAATGTTCCCCCTAAACTTTTGTCCCTTAATTCTCAAATCCTGTCCCCTTGTTTGAATCTTCCCTACTCTCAATGGGAAAAGCTTATCCACGTCAACTCTGTCTAACCCGCTCATAATTTTAAAGACCTCTATCAAGTCCCCCCTTAACCTTCCGCGCTCCAAAGAATAAAGACCTAACTTGTTCAACCTTTCTCTGTAACTTAGTTGTTGAAACCCAGGCAACATTCTAGTAAATCTCCTCTGTACTCTCTCTATTTTGTTGACATCTTTCCTATAATTTGGCGACCAAAATTCTACATGCTTCCACTCGTGGGAGAGTCTTGGACCAGAGGGCGCAGCCTCAGAATAAAAGGACGTACCTTTAGAAAGGAGATGAGGAGAATTTGATTTTGTCAGAAGGTGGAGAATCTGTGTAATTCATTGCCACAAACGGGAGGCCGTCAAAGAAGATTTTTAAGGTGGAGTTGACAGATTCTTGATTAGTAAAGGTGTCAAGGGTCATGGGGAGAAGGCAGGGGAATGGGGCTGAGAGGGAAAGATAGATCAGCCATTGTTGAATGGCGGAGTAGACTTGATGGGCTGAATGGCCTAATTCTGCTCTTATAACTTATCAACTGGTTAAATATAAAGTTACATCAGATCTATAGAACATGGCTGTTCTTGTCTTTTGTGGCCTTCATCCGTGGACCTCACAAGCTTTCTCTCACATTATTTTGTCTAACCCTATCCACCAACATGTATGTTTAGTTTGCTTTAATGATACAGTGTGGTAGCAGGCCCTTTGGCCCAGCGACCCCTATACACTATTTCTAACCTATTAACTAGGGACTATTTACAGAGGCCAATTAACCTGCAAACCCGCACGTCTTTGGAATGTGGGAAGAAACTGGAGCACCCGGAGAAAACCCACAGTCACCAGGAAAATAGACAATAGGTGCAGGAGTAGGCCATTTGGCCCTTCGAGCCAGCACCGCCATTCAATGTGATCATGGCTGATCATCCCCAATCAGTACCCCATTCCTGCCTTCTCCCCATATCCCCTGACTCCGCTATTTTTAAGAGCCCTATCTAGCTCTCTCTTGAAAGCATCCGGAGAACCTGCCTCCACCGCCCTCTGAGGCAGAGAATTCCACAGACTCACCACTCTCTGTGAGAAAAAAGTGTTTCCTCGTCTCCGTTCTAAATGGCTCACTCCTTATTCTTAAACTGTGGCCCCTGGTTCTGGACTCCCCCAACATCGGGAACATGTTTCCTGCCTCTAGCGTGTCCAAGCCCTTAACAATCTTATATGTTTCAATGAGATACCCTCTCATCCTTCTAAACTCCAGAGAGTATAAGCTGTTTATTCGTTGAATAAAATAACCAACATACTGTGTACAGCTCGATTGTCACCATGTATAGTCTTTTCACTGACTGGATAGCACGCAACAATAAGTTTTTCACTGTACCTCGATACACGTCACCATAATAAACTAAACTATGATTTCTGTTTTTGAATTCTATTCTGTAATGATTCCTTTGACTTGGTTGGGTTATATGATAGACTTATTACACGTTGCTACGGTTGATCCATGTTGATCTACTGTCGAAGGGAATAGGCCCACAAACATTCCCCGGAGCCAGGTGTGCTTTCATCAACCCAGGTAAGGTCTGAAGAAGGGTTCCCACCTGCAACGTCACCTATTCCTTTTCTCCATAGATGCTGCTTGACCCACTGAGTTATTCCAGCATTTTGTGCCTAAAGGGCCTGTCCCACTTGCATGCGATTGCGTGCGTTTGGCGCGACCAACCGGAAGCGGAGTTCACGCTAAGTTCAGGCTAAGTTCGCGCGTGACGTCATTTACGTCATGCTTACCAATCAGCTGGGCAGGAGGCGGGCCGACTGAATTTGGCCGTCGCACGGCGTCGGGCGGTGACGTCATCACAAAACGCCACGCGCTAGGCGGACGCCGTCAAGACGCTGCGTACGACGTCAAGACGCTGCGTACGACCGCAATGCGCCTGCGTGCCGACAAGCCGTTGGCGCGTGAAGATTTCGGCCACTGCAAGAATTTCGGAGCCCCGCGCGATGTCGGGACCAGCCCCGCACAACTCCGCGCTTCTAAGTGGGACCGGCCCCGCCCGGCCATACGGTGCCCGTACGCCTCAAGCGACCATGTGGCTGCGTAATTTGCGAGCCAAGGTCGCGTAAGTGGGACAGGCCCTTTACACAGTTAAGGACATCTTCATTGCATTTAATCCAGCTGTTCTCAGGCAATTGAACCCTTCTACCAACAACTAGAAAGCAGTCCTGAGCTATTATCTACCTTTTTAGTGTTGGAGATACAGCGCGGAAACAGGCCCTTCGGCCCACCGGGTCCGCGCCGACCAGCGATCCCCGCACATTAATACTATCCTACACCCACTAGGGACAATCTTTACATTTACCAAGCCAATTAACTTACAAACCTGTACGTTTTTGGAGTGTGGGAGGAAACAGAAGATCTCGGAGAAAACCCACGCGGTCACGGGGAGAACGTACAAACTCCGCACAGACAGCACCCGTAGTTGGGATCGAACCCAGGTCGCCGGCGCTGCATTCACCGTAAGGCAGCAACTCTACCGTTGCGCCACCGTGACCGTGAGACCCTCGGACTATCTTTGATCGGAAATTACTGCACTTTATCAAGCAGATAAAATGTTATTCCCGTAATTCCCTTTACCCTGTATCTGTACACTGTGGACGGCTCGGTTGTAATCATGTATGGTCTTCCCGCCGACTGGATGATAGGCAACAAAAGCTTTTCACTGTACCTCGGTACACGTGGTAATGAACGAAACACAACTTAACTCAAAACTCAAAGGTAAGTAAGCTCCAATTACATGTAAAGAGTCATAGAGCCATACAGCACAGAAACAGGCCCGTTAGCCCAGTTCATCCGTGCCAACAAAGATGCCCCATTAAGTCTAGTCCCACCCGCCCATATCCCTCTCTCAACCGTTCCTGACCACGCGCTTGTCCAAATGTATTTTGAGATGTTGTTATCGTGCCAGCCTCATCTACATCCTCTAGCAGCTTGTTCCATGTACTGAACACCCCCTCCACTCCCTACACATTCGGGGCAATTTACCGAGGCCGACCAGCCTGCAGACCCGCACGTCTTTGGGATGTGGGAGGAAAACCGGAGCACCCGGAGGAAACTCACGTGTTCATAAGGAGAAGGTACAAACTCCACACTGACCGCAGCCGGGGTCAGGATCGAAACCACCTCTCTGGCACTGTGAGGCAGCAACTACCAGCTGCGTCACCCTGCCATCTTGATCATCCATGCCCCTTATGATCTTGTACACCTCATTAAGCCAACTTAGAAACATAGAAACATAGGTGCAGGAGGAGGCCATTCAGCCCTTCGAGCCAGCACCGCCATTCAATATGATCATGGCTGATCGTCCCCTATCAATAACCCGTGCCTGCCTTCTCCCCATAACCCTTGACTCCACTAGCCCCTAGAGCTCTATCTAACTCTCTCTTAAATCCATCCAGTGATTTGGCGTCCACTGCCCTCTGTGGCAGGGAATTCCACAAACTCACAACTCTCTGGGTAAAAACATTTTTTTCTCACCTCAGTCTTAAATGACCTCCCCTTTATTCCAAGACTGTGGCCCCTGGTTCTGGACTCGCCCAACATTGGGAACATTTTCCCTGCTTCTTACCCTTTTGTCCCTCCCCACTCCACCCCCAAAAAAGGGTGATAGCCTCTTTGCTCCCTTCCATAGAAATAATGGTATTTGTCTTTTCACACTCCCGCACACTCAGGTCAACTCACTGAGGTCAAATCCCAATGGGAAAATATTGTCCTCAGAATCTTTGTGTTATCACCAAAAATTAGCATCACCTTGTTAACTGGAAGATTGGTTGCGCCCATGTTTTGTTTCCAGCCAATCTTCTGTCCGTACAAACGTTTTAGCCCCCTCATTATTATCTTCTCCTTCATCTCTCCCCCATATCTATTTCTTTATATTAGAGTCCTGGTGACACACAGGGGCGGCACGGTGGAGCAGCGGTAGAGTTGCTGACTTACAGCGCCAGAGACCCGGGTTCGATCCTGACTACGGGTGCTGCCTGTACAGAGGTTTGTACATTCTCCCCTGTGACCCCCTTGGGTTTTCCCCGGGTGCTCCGGCTTCCTCCCACGTCCCAGAGACATAATTGGGTTCCGTAACTTGTCCCAACTGTGCAAGATAGAACTAGTGTGTGGGTGATCACTGGTTGGTGCGGACTCGGTGGGTCGAAGGGCCTGTTTCTGTTAAACTATAAACTAAACCAAATGACCACAGAAATGGACATAAATGAGGTCATAAGTAACAGGAGTAATTCGGCCCTAGACCATTCAATCATGGCTAATCTATCTCTCCCTTCTAACCCCGTTCTCCTGTCTTCTCCCCATAGCCTCTGACACCCGCACTAATCAAGAATCCATCTATCTCTGCCTTAAATATATCCACTGACTTGGCCTCCACAGCCTTCTGTGGATTCAGCTCTGAACCAGAGCTAAAACTGATTTAGTTCAGGACCAAGACCCCTGTTACCCAACTGGTGTATTTGCCATGTGGGAGGAACAGTATTGGGAAATCCTCAACAAAGTTGCCTCTGCCCCTTTAAGAGGAGTCCGGAGCCGAATGCAAGGTTACTCCCGACAATAAACAGGCTGCAAGCCAGTTAATGGAGTCACTAGACACAGACGCTCCTTAGATGTAAAACAACATAGAGGCTATTGATAGAGACCAACACTGGGATATGTGTTAGGTACATCAAATATTAATATCCTGGAGTTATATTTGAAACAGATGTTGGAGTGAATAATGCATGCAACAGAATCAAAGTTGTTGAAAAGAAAAAAACACTGAGAAACAGCCTTGTTCTTGTGGCCGCCACCAGCTGCAAGGTAGCGGGCTGGTCTGTTGAAGGAAGAATGGGAGGCTGGGATTCCTCAGATGCCAAGCTCCTGATTTTGGTTGCATTACCAACAAGAGCAGCTGAGAGCTGCCCCGTTTAAACAAAACGCTAGGAGACTAACCCTCTGCTTCAGATCTGTCTGTCATCTACTGCAGCAAGCTTCTGATCTTACATGGTTTATGTATATTAGTTTAGTTCAGTTTAGTTTAATTTAGTTCAGTTCACGGGGTGGCAAAGTGGTACAGCGGTAGAGTTGCTGCCTCACAGCGCTGGCTCGAAGGGCCGAATGGCCTCCTCCTGCACCTAGTTTCTATGTAGAGACCCAGGTTCGATCCTGACTACGGGTGCTGTCCATACGGAGTTTGTACGTTCTCCCTGTGACCGTCTGGGTTGTCTCCAAATGCCCTGGTTTCCTCCCACACTTAGACGTCCAGGTCTGTAGGTTAATTGGTTTTTGTAAATTGTCCCTACAGTGTGTAGGATAGAACTAGTGTCCGGGTGATCGGAGGACAACGGGGACTCGGTGGGCCGATGGGCCTGTTTCCATGCTCATGTCCCTAAACTAAACTAAATATTGTTCTCCAGAGAAGCTGCCTGACCTGCAGAGTTACTTCAGCACTGTGAGTTCACTGAGGCGGAGTGTAAAGCTTTAGTTGTGTGCTAACCAGCCAGCAGAAAGGTTAGACATAATTACAATCCAGCCGTCCACAGTGTACAGATACAGGATAAAGGGAGTGATGTAAGAATCACCCTTGGGTGGGAATCAGAGGGCAGACTCTCGTGCAGTCCTCCCCTACTCCAGGCAAGGAACCCGCTGGCACTGCTCCTTGCCCCTGACCACCTTATACCCACTGAACGTGCTGCCGGAGCTGGTGGTGGAGGCCGATAGTCCGAGCCACACAAAGTAAAAACAGGCCCTTTCAGCCCAACTTGCCCACACGCCGACCGTCATGTCCCATCTACACTGGTCCCACCTGGCTGCATTTGACCCATATCCCTCTAAAACTGTCCTAGCCATGTACCTGTCCAAATGTATCCATGTTGTGATGGTACCTGCCTCAACTACCTCCTCCTGCAGCTCGTTCCATACACCCAGCACACTATGTGTCAAAAGGTTGCCCTTCAGGTTCCTATTAAATCTTTCCAACCCTCACCTTAAACCAATGTCCACCGGTTCTTGAAACTAGGGTTCATTTACCGTACAGTATAAAAGACCGTACATTTACCCTGTCAATTCCCCTCGTGATTTTGTACACCTCTATAAGATTATCCCCCCATCCTCCTGCGCTCCAAGGAATAAAATCCTAGCCCGCTCAACCTCTCCCTAGAGCTCAGGCTCTCGAAACCTGGCAGCATGATAAAACCTCTCTGCCCCCTTTACAGTTTGCCAACATCTTTCCATTAAACATGGTGCCCACAAACTGAACACGATGCGACCTCGCCAACATCTTATACAACTAGAACATGGACCTTCTACCAAACTTCTACACTCAATACTCCGACTGATAACGCCTTTATGACCACACTATCTACTCGTACCACCAACACAAGTCCCTGTGTTGTGAACCCCTCTCTTCCTTTCCCAAGGACTGTCCTTGATGGGAGATCCCCTGTGCTTTGGCTGAGGGGCAGGTGGACAGCTGAGAAGGCAAAGGAGTGACTCACTCTGATCTCTCGTTCCGTCGGGTTCCAGCCCCTCATCTTGCAGGGATTTCCAGCAGCTGCTTTTGCACATTTGAACAAAAAATATATATTATTCCCCAGCTTGTGAGTGGAGGAGGAGGGTGGGGGGGGGTGGGGAGGAGTTTGAGAGGCAGCAGCTCGTCAAAAAGAGCCTTTCTTTGTGTTTTAGTCCGTTAAATACTTTCCTCCCACCCCCCCCTTAAAGGGGAACGTGACAGAGCTGTGCGATGTCAAGGAACACCTGATTGCCAAGGAACTATTTCCTGTGGTTTAGATGTTGCAGGGCAGGCCACTGCCTTTTGTCGAACATGACTTCCATTCCCGGCACTCTGCAAGTACATTGAGATTTATCCACTGTAGTTAGCTGAATGTTTAGCTTAGTTAATTATTATTGTGAGTACACGTGAACAAAATGTGTTGCGTGCGGTCCAGTTAGCAAAAATACTATACATGACTGCAATCAAGTTGTCCACAATGCAGAGATACAGGATAAAATAAATAACCTTTAGTGCTAAATAAAGTCCAAAAAAAATAACCTGAGAGTCTCCAAATGAGTAGATGGTAGGTCCAGATTGCTCTCCAGTTGGTAATAGGATAATAATAATAATAATAGATTTTATTTATATCGCGCTTTTCAGGACTCAAAGTCGCTTTACATTGAGAGTCAGGAATAAACAAAACAAAATAGAGCAGTAAGACAGAGATGCAAAGGGGAGGGGGACATGGGACTAAGGGTATGCAGAGGTGAAGAGATGGGTCTTGAGGGGGGACTGGAAGATGGTGAGGGACTCAGAATTTCGGACCGGTTGTGGGAGGGAATTCCAGAGCCTGGGAGCTGCCCTGGAGAAGGCTCTGCCTCCAAAAGTGCAGAGGTTTGTTTTCGGAGTGGAGTGGAGACCAGCTGATGTGGATCTGAGGGACCGTGAGGGTTGGTAGGGGGAGAGGAGGTCAGTGAGATAAGGGGGGGGGGGGGGCAGGTTGTTGAGGGCTTTGTAGGTGAGGACCAGGATTTTGTAGGTGATCCGGTGGGAAATGGGAAGCCAGTGAAGTTCTTTGAGAACTGGTGTGATGTGGTGCCAGGATTTAGTGTGGGTAATGAGTCGGGCGGCTGCATTCTGGACCAGTTGGAGTCGGTTGATGCTGCTGGAATTGATTCCAAAGAGAAGAGAGTTACAGTAGTCTAGTCGGGAGGAGATGAAGGCATGGATGCGTCTTTCAGCAGCGGGGGGTGTGAGAGAGGATCTGATTTTTGCAATGGTTCAGTTGCCTGATAACAGCAAGGAATAAACTGTCCCTGAATCTGGAGGTGTGTGTTTTCACACTCTTGTACCTCTTGCCAGATGGGAGACGGGAGAAGAGGGAGTGACAGAGACTGGTCCTTGATTGCGCTGGTGGCCTTGCCGGGGCAGCGTGAAGTGTAGATGGGAGCCAATGGAAGGGAGGTGTGTTTGCTTGATGGTCTAGTCTACGTCCACAACTCTGTGATTTCTTGCGGTCGTGGATGGAGCTATAATGTCCCTTTGACGGTTGAGGTTGGTCCTCCGATGATCCTTCACGCTGCCTCCATGGTCCTCCTAGGGTGCCTGCCCGTGCTTTTGTTCATCTTAAAGATATACTCTCTAGTCTGTGATATTTTTTTCCTGGAGAAAAGGCTCTGACTATCTATCCCATCTCTTAGAAAGTTATATACTTCTATCAGGCTCACCCCCCCAACCTCTGAAGCTCCGATGCTCCAGAGAAAACAATCTAAGTCTGTCTAACATCTCCTTCTACCAAACGCACTCTAATCCAGACACCATTCTGCACATTACCAGAAGGGTACAAAGTGCTGGAGTAACTCAGTGGGTCAGGGAGCACCTCTGGAGAACGTGGATAGGTGACGTTTCGGGTCGGGACTCTTCTTCAGACCCAAAACATCACCTATCGGTGTTCTCCGGAGATGCTGGCTGACTTGTTGAGTTACCCCAGCACTTTGGACGGCACAGTGGTGGAGCTGCTGTCTACCCGGGTTCGATCCTGACTACAGGTGCTGTCTGTGCGGAGTTTGCAGATTCTCCCTGTGACCTTGTGGGTTTTCTCCAGGTGATCTGGTCTCCTCCCACATTCCAAAGACGTAATGGTTTGTAGGTTAATTGGCTTCGGTAAAACAAATTGTGAATTTGACATGGTGTGTAGGATAGTGCTAGTGTACGGGGTAATTGCTGGTCGGTGCGGAATGGGTGGGCTGAAGGGCCTGTTTGGATGATCAGCCATGATCATATTGAATGGCGGTGCAGGCTCGAAGGGCTGAATGGCCTACTCCTGCACCTATTTTCTATGTTTCTATGTTTCCGTGCTGTATCTCCAAAGCCTAGCCAATCCCAATGATGATGCCTTAGTTACTACAGCCCGTCATGGTTTGCCAAAGTATTTTGTTCGCTGTTGCACTTATGGGTTTCATTCCACACAGCAGGAGACAGCAAAGACGTTCAAAGGAAATCAAGATAGTTGTGTGGAATGTAGGGACTTCAAATACCTCAGGAAGGAAGCAGCAATGAGTAGATGCAGAATTCAGAACAGAGGCTACAGCTGTGACTGATAGCTGCCACACAGACACTAGGCAGCAAGCTCCACTCATTCAGGATACGGGTTATGGGGAGAAGGCCGGAGAATGGGGTTGAGAGGGAAAGATAGATCAGCCATGACTGGATGGTGGAGAAGACGCAATGGGCCGAATGGCCCTAATTCTGCTCCTGTGAATTTATGAACATACTTCTCAGGGATTATGCAACATGCCAGTAGGGCGTAGCATAAATACCCTCCATCCCATAAACAGATGACTGCACAGATGCACATATACATTCATCCAATATTATTAAGTCTCACCCCAGTCACTCACACCTCCCCTCTCCCATCAGGCAAGAGGTACAGAAGTGTGAAAACGCACCCCTCTAGATTCACGGACCGTTTCTTCCCAGCTGTTACCAGGCAACTGAACCATCCTACCAACATCTAGAGAGTGGTCATGACATCCCATCTTCCTTATTGGAGACCTTTGAACTATCTTTGATCGGACTTTATCGGACTTCAATTCACTGTATCTCGGTACACGTGACAATACTAAACTAAATTAAAATGTGCTTAGTTTTTAGTTTGGTTTATTGTCAAGTCAAGCCACATTTATTTATATAGCACATTTAAAAAACAACTCTCGTTGGCCAAAGTTGTTACATTTGTTATAAGAATAGCATAAACAAAACAAACTACATACATATATACATGTAGCCCTCACTCAGAGGACGTCAGGAAAGGCTTGGGAGTATAGATAAGTCTTTAGTCTTGACTTAAAGGAGTCGATGGAGGGGGCAGTTCTGATGGGAAAGGGGATGCTGTTCCACAGTCTAGGGGCTGCAACCGCAAAGGCGCGGTCGCCCCTGAGCTTATGCCTAGACCGTGGGATATTCAGCAACCCCAGGTCGGCCGATCTGAGGGGCCTGGAGGTGGAGTGGTGGGTGAGAAGACTTTTTATGTAGGTGGGGGCAAGCCCATTGAGGGATTTGTAGACATGGAGGAGGATCTTGAAATGTGTACGGAACCGCACAGGGAGCCAGTGGAGAGGGGCCAGGATCGGGGTGATGTGGTCCCTTTTTCGGGTGCCCGTCAGGAGTCTGGCTGCGGCGTTTTGGACCAGTTGCAGGCGGGACGTGTACCGAGGTACGGTGAAAAGCTTTGTGTTTGCGAGCTATCCAGTCAGCGGACAGACTACGCATGATTACAGTCCAGCTGTCCACACAGTGTAAAAATACAGGCTGCAGGGAATAGTGCTTTCAAGCAAGTTTAGTGCTTTCACCTCCACCACAAGCCGAGAGTTTCTTACAGCCTATAAATGTCACTGGTGAACCCCAAGAGCTGGTCCACCTGGGACACCAGAAGGAGATCTTTTATCCAGCTTGGCTGGCGACTGCGTGTGCGGACGCGGCGCTGACAGACAAGAACCGAATAGAAACCAGGCCGAAACACGAATGAACCGAAAGAGTCCGAAGACGAAACGCCTACTAACCGAAAGGGCGGGACGGCTAAACGCGAAACTAACCGAAAGGGCGGGAGCCTAAACGCGAACCGAAAGGCAGCGTCGCCTGAAAGCAAACTTACCGAAAGGCCGCTCAGTCGATACGCCACCTACCCGAAAGGCGACGTCGCCGACAGGCCAAAGGACGGACTGCCGCTCAACAGAAACGTCCAATAACGGACATGACGTTGCCGGGGGGGGGGGGGGGGGCGGGACTTGACTGAGCGGCCATTCGGTAAGTTGGCTTTTAGGCGACGCAGCCTTTCGGTTAGTATGCGTTTCGTCTTCGGACTCTTTCAGTTCATCCGCGTTTCGGCCTCGTTTCTATTCGCGTTCTTTGGCTTTTGGCCTCTTGTCTGTCGGTGCCGCGTCCGGGTACCGGAGACTGTTCCTAACGTGGCATCGAGGGCGCAATACCCATACTGCACAGCAGAGTCTGGGGCACGGACCTCAGCCCAAGCCTAGAACCAACTGGCCCGTGCATGGGCATGGGAAATGTGGATCAGATGAAAGGCAGGCTTAGAGTTGCGAGGGAGAGTGAGAGGAAGGAGAGAGAGAGAGGAAGGAGGGGAGAGAATGAGAGGGGGTGGAGAGGGAAAAGGAGAAAGAAAGAGGGACGGAGAGGGAGAAAGGAAAGGGGGAGTGGGAGGGGGGGAGAATGAGAGGGGGAGGGAGGAAGGAGGGAGGAGGAGAAGGTGGAGGGAGAGGGAGAGCGACGGAGAGAGGAAGAGGGGGAGAAAGAAGGAAGAAAGAGGAGAGAAAGATAGAATAAAGGGAGGTGGAAGAAATTGGGAGACAAAAGAAGAGAGGTAAAGAGAAAAGAGAGTGGAGAGGGAGAGAGGGAGAGACGGAGGGATAGAAGGGGGTCGGGAGGAAGAGTGGGGGGGGGAGAGGGTGAGAGAGAAGAGGAGAGAGAAAAAAGGAAGGGAGAGAGGGGGCAGGGAGAGTGAGGAAGGAAGAGGGAGGAAGGAAGATGAAAATGAAGGAGGGGGAGAGAAAAAGGAGAGGGGGAGAAAGAGGCGAGGGAGAAAAAAATAGGTTGGGAGGGTAGAGAAACAGGGAGGGGGAGGGAGAGACAGGGATTGAGGAGGGAGCAAGAGAGAGAGAGGGGGAGGGAGAGGGGTTGAAAGGGAGAAAGAGGAGAGAGAGAGGAGAGAGGAGAGAGAGAGAGAGGGAGGGACAGAAAGAGGGAGCAAGAGGGGAGAGGAGAAACAGAGAGATTGAGTTCCAGACCCCATCATATATTTCTCCACTCACTTCTACTTGGTTAGTTTAGTTTAGAGATACAGCGTGGAAACAGGCCCTTCGGCCCACCGGGTCTGCGCCGACCAGCATTAACACTATCCCACACCCACGAGGGACAATGTTGACATTTATACCAAGCCAATGCAGCTACAGACTTGTACGTTCTTGGAGCGTGGGGAGGAAACGGAAGATCTCGGAGAAAGCCCACGCAGGTCACGGGGAGAAGGTACAAACTGCGTACAGGCAAGCACCCGTGGTCGGGATCGAACCCGGGGTCTCCGGCGCTGCATTCGCTGTTAAGGGCCTGTCCCACTTGGGCGGCATTTGCGCGTCACGCAGGTGGCACCATGCACCATGCTCGCGTAATGCACACCACGCGTGCATCACGACGGGCGCTTCGTGCACGTGACGCGTAAATGACGCGCAAATGGCGCCCAAGTGGGACAGACCCTTTAGGCAGCAACTCTACCGCTGCCCCACTGTGACTAATTCACGTAAATGTATGCCCTGATGACTGGCCACTCTGGCAAGTCCTTTATGGCTGCCCTGTTTCAGCATTTCATAATGTCACACACCTCGGTTAAATCCTGCCCGCGTTTGTTCCCCTTACTCTCTCTCCTCGTAGCTCTAACCCTTCGCAACCGGCAGCTTCCTGGTGTAAGTCCTCAGTCGCCACAAGCCAGCTCGCGTGCGGTTCCCAACAACTGCAGCTTGACCTTTAAAGTTACAATCATCAGGTCTTGTATCACAAGAGCTGGATCACGACAATACCTCGCGCGGCACAATGTGGTTGTAATGCTGTGGGAAGAATAAATCTCCTCGCCAGCTTGTGGTTAGATTGGTTTCCAGATTTATCGTAGGACTCGAGGTTCTGAACCAGAGGGAGCCTTGGGCAGGCTGAGTGAGCCTCTGTTCCTTGGAGCGCAGGAGGCTGAGGGGTGATCTTATAGAGGTGTATAAAATCATGAGGGGAATTAATAGGGATGATGCACGGAGTCTTTTATCCAGAGTCGTGGAATCAAGAACAGAGGACATAGGTTTAAGGTAAGGGTGGAAAGATGTCATAGGAACCTGAGGGGCAACATTTTTACACACATGTAAATGGAATAGGAATAGGAATAGGAATACTTTATTGTCACATGTGACTAGGCACAGTGTGATTCTTTGCTTGCATACACAATGTATACAAACAGCAGCAAGCTAGGGTGCTGACAAAGTTAAGGGCCTGTCCCACGGGCATGCGACTCCATGCGGCAAGCGCGACCTAACCGCAAGCGGGGGCCGCGCGGAGGTCGAGTGATCCCCGTACAGGGCCGGTCCCACCAGCATGCGGCTGCATGCGGCAAGCGCTACCAAATCGGAAGCGGGGGCCGCGCGGAGGTCGAGTGACGTCAAGACAGTGCGTACGGCGGCGAGGCGGTGCGCGAGCCCTCGATGCGGCTGCGGGGCGGCAGGCCGTTGCCGCACGGAATTTCTGAACAGTGTCAGTTTTTCGGAGCCCCGCGCGATGTCCGGGACCAGCTCCGCACAACTCCATACGGCTCCGGCGATCGAAGTGGGACAGGCCCCGCGACCTCCGCATGGCCCCCGCACGGCCCCCGCTTGCGGTTAGGTCGCGCTTGCCGCATGGAGCCGCATGCCCGTGGGACAGGCCCTTTACAAAGCATGCCGGCTACCCCACCGGGTCCCCATTGTCCTTTATCCCCCTATTGTCCATTGTTTCCCCCCCCCCTCACCTCTCTCATGGTGCCCCCCCCCCCTCCATGCTGGTTCCTCCATTGTTCTTCCCCTCCCTCCCTCCCTCACGGTGTCCCCCCCCCCCCCCACGCTCCCGTCGCCTCGTTTGTCCGGGACGAGCTGCCAGAGAAGGTAGTCGAGGAAGGTAACTAAAACAATATTTAAAAGACCCGAGTTCGACCACCGACCGCAAGGTGCTGTCTGTGTGGAGTTTGCACGTTCTCCCTGTGACCGCGTGGGATTCCTCCAGGTGCTCCGGTGTCCTCCCACAAAACTCCCCCCTCACGCGAAACCAATGTCCTCTCGTCCTTCATTCATTCCCCTACTCTGGGAAAGAGACTCTGTGCGTCTAACGGATCTCTTCCTCTCATGATATTGCACACCTCGACTTTGTACACCAGCCAGCCAATAAACACTCTCCTGCCCAGGATAAGTGAAGGAGGAAAGAGGGGTAACGCTTACACAAAAAAGGGTGGTGGGTGTATGGAATGAGCTGCCAGAGGAGGTAGTTGAGGCTGGGACTATTGCAACATCTAAGAAACATTTAGACAGGTACATGGATAGGACAGTCTGCATCCTGGGGGCATGAACATTGAATTCTCCCAATTTTGTTAGCCCATGCTGTCTCCTCCTCTTCCTATCTCTCCCTCAGCCCTCGGGCTCATCCTCCTCCTTTTTCCTTTCTTCTCCCCCCCACCCCCTATCAGTCTGAAGAAGGGTTTCGGCCCGAAACATTGCCTATTTCCTTCGCTCCATAGATGCTGCTGCACCCGCTGAGTTTCTCCAGCATTTTTATGTGCCATGGATAGGACAGGTTTAGAGGGATATGGGCCAAACGCAGGCAGGTGGGACTACTGTAGATGGGACATGTTGGTCAGTGTGGAGAAGGGCCTGTTTTACCATACTCTATGAATCTTAACCTTGACTGTCAGTATGAGACACTCCAATCCCTATAAAAAAAAACTTTGGATTCCACAAGTCCAATCAATGTTCAGCTCGATGAACCTGAATGAGTGAGCGAGCGTTCGTTGCCTTCTCTGCCAGCTCTGTCGTTTGAGACACGGCTGATAATTGCTGGCCTTTCCACTAAGCCTCGTCTCCCGCAAATGAATACTAAAAATAATGATCTGCTTTCTGCCTGCACCTGTTTTCCCTTCCAGTTTACTGACCTTGCTGCAAAGCCCCAGCGGGCCCTGGATTCCAAAAACCTGACCAGGCTCCCAACGATGCAGCAGGTAACGCAGTGACACTTCATCTGTTTGTGTCGTCAACAGCAGCAGCTTTAAAGTCAACCCCTTTCATTCAGATGCCCTCTTCCTCCTCACCGCCTCAGGGTAGAGTTGCTGCGTTACAGCACCAGAGACCTGGGTTCAATCCTGACTATGGCTGGGTGCTGTCCGTACGGAGTTTGTACCTTCTCCCCGTGATCACCTTTTCCCCCAGGTGATCCGGTTTCCTCCCACACTCCGAAGACGTGCAGGTTTGCAGGTTAATTGGCTTCAGTGAATTGTCCCTAGTGTGTCCCTGCTGCTCCCAATGTCCATATCGAACATGATGCCAAGTTAAATTAATCTCCTCTGCCTGCACGTGGTCCGTATCATTCCATTCCCTGCCTATCCAAACGCCTCTTAAATGCCACTGTCACATCTGACTCCAACCCTGGCAGCGCGTTCCAGGCTACCACTGACCTCTGTGTTCCAGGCTACCACTGACCTCTGCGTTCCAGGCTACCACTGACCTCTACGTTCCAGGCTACCACTGACCTCTGTGTTCCAGGCTACCACTGACCTCTGTGTTCCAGGCTACCACTGACCTCTGTGTTCCAGGCTACCACTGACCTCTACGTTCCAGGCTACCACTGACCTCTACGTTCCAGGCTACCACTGACCTCTGTGTTCCAGGCTACCACTGACCTCTGTGTTCCAGGCTACCACTGACCTCTACATTCCAGGCTACCACTGACCTCTACGTTCCAGGCTACCACTGACCTCTGTGTTCCAGGCTACCACTGACCTCTGTGTTCCAGGCTACCACTGACCTCTGTGTTCCAGGCTACCACTGACCTCTGCGTTCCAGGCTACCACTGACCTCTGTGTTCCAGGCTACCACTGACCTCTACGTTCCAGGCTACCACTGACCTCTGTGTTCCAGGCTACCACTGACCTCTGTGTTCCAGGCTACCACTGACCTCTGTGTTACAGGCTACCACTGACCTCTACGTTCCAGGCTACCACTGACCTCTGTGTACAAAAAACTTGCCCCGCACATCTCAATAGACAATAGACAATAGGTGCAGGAGCAGGCCATTCGGCCCTTCGAGCCCATGTGATCATGGCTGATCATCCCCAATCAGTACCCCGTTCCTGCCTTCACCCCATATCCCCTGACTCTGCTATTTTTAAGAGCCCTATCTAGCTCTCTCTTGAAAGCATCCGGAGAACCGGCCTCCACCGCCCTCTGAGACAGAGAATTCCACAGACTCACCACTCGCTGTGAGAAAAAGTGTTTCCTCGTCTCCGTTCTAAACGGCTTACTCCTTATTCTTAAACTGTGTGGCCCCTGGTTCTGGACTCCCCCAACATCGGGAACATGTTTCCTGCCTCTAGCGTGTCCAAGCCCTTAACAATCTTATATGTTTCAATGGGATGCCCTCTCATCCTTCTAAACTCCAGAGTGTACAAGCCCAGCCGCTCCATTCTCTCAGCATATGACAGTCCCGCCATCCCGGGAATTAACCTTGTAAACCTACGCTGCACTCCCTCAATAGCAAGAATGTCCTTCCTCAAATCTCCTTTAAACCTTGCCATTCTTTCCGTAACGCTACGGCCTCTAGTCTTTTCCACCTTGGCAAGAAGGTTCTGACCATACACCCTATCTCTGGCTCTCATAATTATATATAGTCTGTCCTTGAGTTCATGCGTAACGCAGTTCTCCAGTACCAGGTAGCAATGCGAAGTCAAATAGCTTCCACATACATGGAGCCAACAAGTGCCAGTGAAAATGGACTTAAGGTCAAAGTAGTTAATCAAGGATAGAGTGATAGAGTTATACGGCGTGGAAAATAGGCCCTTCGGCCCAACATGCCCCTTCTACACTAGTCCCACCTACCTGCATTTAGCCCATATCCCTCTAAACCTGTCCTATCCATGTACCAGCCTAAATGTTTCTTAAACGTTGTGATAGTTCCTGCCTCAACTACCTCCCCCAGCAGTACATTCTATACACCCACCACCATTTGTGTAAAAACAGTTGCCCATCAGGTTCCTACTAAATCTTCCGCCTCTCACTTTAAACCTCTGTCCTCTGGTTGTCCATTCCCCTACTTTGGGCAAGAGACTCTGTGCGTCTACCCGATCTATTCCTCTCATGATTTTGTACAGCTCTATAAGGTCACCCCCTCATCCACCTGCGCTCCATGGAATAGAGACCCAGCAGCATTGGATTTTGCATCATTTGTTCCATCTGTTCACATTGCACCATCAACCAATATTTGGAGACTTTACACTTTGGAGATACAGCATGGAAACAGGCCCTTCGGCCCAGCGAGTCATGCTGACTGGTGATCACCCGGTACACTTGCACTATCCCACACACAATTTACAACTTTTACCGAAGCCAATTAACCTACAAATCTTTACGTGTAGGAAGAAACCGGAGCACCCGGAGAAAACCCACGTGGTCACACAGAGAGATGTGCAAACTCGGTACAGACAGCAGCCGTGGTCAGGAATCGAACCGGGGTCTCTGATGCTGCGAGGCAGCGACTCTACCGCTGCGCCACCCAGACGTTATTGAATTATATCTGTTTGATGAAACATATAAGATTGCTAAGGGCTTGGACACGCTAGAGGCAGGAAACATGTTCCCGATGTTGGGGGAGTCCAGAACCAGGGGCCACACACAGTTTAAGAATAAGGAGTAAGCCATTTAGAACGGAGACGAGGAAACACTTTTTCTCACAGAGAGTGGTGGGTCTGTGGAATTCTCTGCCTCAGAGGGCGATGAAGGCGGGTTCTCTGGATGCTTTCAAGTGAGAGCTAGATAGGGCTCTTAAAAATAGCGGAGTCAGGGGATATGGGGAGAAGGCAGGAACGGGGTACTGATTGTGGATGATCAGCCATGATCACATTGAATGGCGGTGCTGGCTCGAAGGGCCGAATGGCCTACTCCTGCACCTATTGTCTATTGTCTATTGTCTATTGTAAAAATCCATACACGTTGGCCAGTTGGGACTCTCGTTTCCTGCTCCAGCCTTATCCACAGTGCCGTCTGAAATGCCATTATCTCATAACCAGGGCATCCAAGTGGAAATTGGCAGAGGCAGCTCTAACCTGTCCCTGTAAAGTGATACGTCCCTCACTCACTCCAGAGCACAACAATGCTGCTTTCATGCACTATGTTTAGATGCAGCAAGGCTCTGCCAATGCACAGAGATTACCGAGGTGAACGGGTTCAGAGATACAAGTAACACCCTCTGTAATATGCCTGCAGATGAGAGCGAAGTGAAGAGATGCGTGGCAGGGAGGGGTGGGGTAATCACTTGTACAAAGATGCATCCGCACGATGAGAATGCGTGTGTTCAAGGCTTGCGACGGACAATATCTCTGCCCCTGACTTCAATAACGGCAACAAGATGTGGTCAAAGCTGCAAAGGTATACCGAGAAGATTTACCGGCATGTTGCCGGGACTCGAGGAAGAGGTTGAGCAGGCTGGCTGGGACCTTCTTCCTTGGATGGCAGGAGGATGAGGGGGTGATCTCATAGTGGTCCACAAAAATCGTGAGAGGAATAGATCGGGTCAACGCACAGAGTCTCTTGCCCAGAATAGGTGAATGGAGAACCAGAGGACACAGGTTTAAGGTGAGGGGAAAAAATATTAAATGGGAATATTAGAGGGGTAACATTTTCACACAAAGTGTGGTGGGTGTATGGAACGAGCTGCCAGAAGAGGCAGTTGCTATTGCAAAGTTTAAGAAACATTTGGACGGGTACATAGTTCTGACAGGATTAGAGGGATATGGGCCAAATGAAGGTAGATGGGTGTAGATGGGGCATGTTGATCAGTGTGGGCAAGTTGGGCCGAAGGGCCTGTTTACACACAGTATGACTCTCTGACTCAGTCTGACTTTTTTTCTGAACAATACTTGAGTGGAAAGAAGATGCTGTTTAGTACACATGCTTTAAAATGTCGAGTGCTAGATTTTGAATGAGTTAGTGAGGAACCAAATCTTTACGCCTTTACTTCCAGATAACAAGACTGGCAAGTGATAATGGCTCCCTGAGGACAGTACTAGCTAGATGAAAACTCCAAACAGAAACTCAGGCTGTGTTTTACGCTGCACATGAAAGGGTGCAGTACAAACCGACTTTGAAATAAATTCTACACGGGTGGTTTAGTTCAGCAGCAAAGGTCTGGCTCGAAGGGCCGAATGGCCTACTCCTGCACCTATTGTCTATTGTATTGTCTATTGTCACAACAACACGGCAAAACCGTAGAGCCACAGACGTTGTCTTCCATTGGATACAAGTTGCAATCAACAGCCTTCATATTGGAGCAAGTCAAAATCTCACCTGCCAAGTCTGCTGGCAGCCTGCTGCCAAACTGCTGCGTTGGTCAAAGACTCTGTGAAATTCCCTCCCGACTCAGTCACTCGGGAACGGGAAGACAGACCATCGCAACCATTCCGAGCTGTGGGGGGGGGGGGGAAGAGGAC
>CM075977.1:258858158-258886350 GCA_038087875.1 Malacoraja senta | reverse complement strand
CCTTTTTCCCCGAGATGGGAATGTGAAAGGCCGGAGGGCCATGTAAGGACAGTGGGGTATTTGTTTCGAGGAGATGCACGGAACAGGTTTCTCACACAAAGAGTGACGGGTGTATGCAACACGCTGCCGGGTGGTGGTGGAGGCAGATACGATCGAGGTGTTTGACAGGCTTTTAGATGGCATATGAATATGTAGCGAATGGAGGATATGATCATCTGCAGTCAGAGGAGATTAATGTGGCATCTTGTTCAACACAAACATTGTGGGTTGAAGGCTCTGTCCTGAGCTACACTGTTCTATGTTCTATGTACAGGTTAGAACTAAGTCTGTAGCCTTAGATGAACTCAGAATTGTAGATTAATTGGCTTCTGTAAAAAAATGGCTCTAGTTTGCAGGACAGCGCGAGTGTCCAAATGTCTGTTAAATGTTATTCTAGTACCTTGACTCAACCACCTCCTCTGCAGCTCGTTCCATATACTCACCAGTTTATGCCAATCCCTTTCACAGTGTTACCCTTCCTCCAGCCCTTTAATCCTCTGAAATCGCTGAATATCAGCCCGATCTCCCTGATATTACCCACTCCCTGTCCACGGTACGAGTTCATTCCAAGAGTTCTCCTGAGTTTGCCCTGATTCGAACTCAGAAATTCGAACTCGTCCCGTGGGACAGGGCTTTAAACCTCCTCGCCTCTCTTGGAGCACAGGAGGATGAGGGGTGATCTTACAGAGGTGCACAAAACCATGAGAGGAATAGATTGGGTAAACACGCAGAGTCTCTTGCCCAGAATAGGGAATTGAGGACCAGAGGACATAGGTTTAAAGTGAGAGGCGAAAGATTTAATAGGAACCTGATGGGCAACTTTGTTTACACAAAGGGTGGTGGGTGAACGGATCGAGATGCAGGAGGAGGTAGTTGAGGCAGGTACCATCGCAATGTTTGGATATGTACATGGATAGGATAGGTTTCGAGGGATATGCGCCAAATGCAGGCAGGTAGAATATGTCGGTGGGACATAGTGGTCGGCATGGACATTCAATGCTGTATGCCTCCATGGCTCTGCCTATGTTTCCTCCTTTAAGTTGCTTAATACCTGCCAATAGACAATAGACAATAGGTGCAGGAGTAGGCCATTCGGCCCTTTGAGCCAGCACCGCCATTCAATGTGATCATGCCTCTCAGACAATTTTGATTTTGCCATGGTGGCACAGCGGTAGAGCTGCTGCCTGAAGGGCCTGTCCCACTTGGCTGTCTGTTGCGTGTAAATTACGCGACATCATATACGCTTCACGACGTGACACGCACGTGATGCGAGCACGGTGCATATTACGCACACGCATGGTGCACGATGACATAGGCAGTGACGCGCGGCTACGTGTATAAAATCTTCGCGCGCCACCCCGCGTGACGCGCAAATGACGGCCAAGTGGGACAGGCCCTTTACAGTGCCAGAGACCGCGTTCAATCCTAATTATGGCGCTGTCTGTCCGTTCTCCTGTGACCGCGTGGGTTTTCTCCAGGCGCTCCGGTTTGTAGGTTAATTGGCTTTGGTACAAAATTGTAAACTGTCCCGAGTGTGTAGGATAGTGTAAACGTACGGGGTGATCGTTGGTCGGCGCGGACTTTAGTGGGCCGAAGGGCCAGTTTCCGCACTGTATCGCCAAGCTAAATTAAAACTAATCTCGTGAGACTCAGCAGTAATTTTCAATAAAACAATGCTCCTGTGATATTTATAGTGCTTGATTCTGTGGCTGTATACTTCACTCCAAACTCCAATGAAAGGCACTGTGAGGAGTTCACTTGAGTGCAACACCTTTCAACAGTGCACTTGGAAACTTGACTCCTCTGTACGAGGCTGACAGCTTGATTACTGAATACATAGTTTGCTTTTGCGACTTTTGGATTACTGTATCGCCGAGATAAGAGGGAAGGAAAAATATATTGGATTGCTGTGGACTGAGCGATGCGGGAGGGCCCAAGAAACGCGTACAAATTGGAAATCTGCACGGGAGGTTGCCAATATTAAAGATCAACCTCGACAACGTGGCTGCAACTAAGAGCAGATAAAGTCAAACACATATTTAAAAATTGGGAACCCCAGCATTCCCTCCCCACCACCCCCCCACCTCCCCCACCCCCCACCCTAGTCGTCCTAATAGTTCCACTATGTTATCACCTCTTCCTTGGCCATCAATGGGCCATTATGGGCTTCCTTGGTCATCTGTTGCAGGCCCTGTTTTGTCCTGGCCTTTTCCTACATCCAGTTCCATTCCCCCCCCCTTCCCCCCCCCCCCCCCCCCCCCAACCCTGGAGAAGGGTTCCGACCCAAAACATCACCTATTCCTCTTCTCCAGAGACGCTGCCTGACCCGCTGAGTTACCCCAACCATTTTAGTCTATCTTATTTAAAAATGAGGATCTCAGAATCACAGAGAATCATGAAGTCATAGGGCACAGAATCAGGCCCTTCGTTCCAACCTGCATGCCAACCAAGATAGTCACATTTGCCTGCATTTAGCACATATCCCTCTCAACCGTTGCTATCCATGTACCTGCCCTACCGTATTTGACAGTTAGAACCTTTTTTTCTGGAGTGGAAATGTCCAACATTGAAGGTCACAGATATAAGGTGAGAGGGGGAAATTTTAAAGGGGCTGTGCGCGGCAAGTTTTTACACAGAGAGGTAGGGGGGGGGGGGGGGGCCTGGAATACACTGCCAGGGGTGGTGGTGGAGGCAGATATGATAGTGGTGGTTAAGAGGTTTTTAGACAGACACATGGAAGTGCAGGGAATGGAGGGATATGGATCATGTGCAGACAGATGAGGCAAGTTTAACAGCATCATGTTCAGCATAAACATTGTGGGCCGAATGGCCTGTCCCTGTGCAGTACTGCCCTTTGTTCTACGTTCGATCTAAATGTTGTTATAGTCCCTGCCTCTGGCAGCCTCTGCGTGTAAAGTTGCTCCTCGGGTCCCTATTAGATGTCTCCCTTCTCACCTCAAACCTATGCCCTTTGGTTCTTGATTCCCTTACTCTGGGAGAAAGACTGTGTATGTATGTACCTTATCTATTTTGGTTGCTGTAAATGATTTTTAAAGTTGGGACCAAAATAGGTGATGGAAAGTGTTGGGGTGATTGAAGATGGAGGGTACATGACTTGAAACCTCCAGCCAGCGGTGAGCGGTGTTGACCAAGGTACATGGCTGGTCAACCGACAGCTGTGTTTACCTTCCATGGTAGGTGTTGTGTCAAGTTCACTGTGGTTCAAGGGTGCATTGGCTCTGCTACCAGAACACAAAACAAACACAGGTGAGAAAGAGTCTGAATGTTCTCCTTGTCCTCCTTGGCTGGAACTTTATCCCTAGGAGAGCAGGAGGACGAGGAATCATCTTGAAGAGGTGTATGTAATCGTGAGAGGAAAAGCTGGGTGAATGCACAGTCTCTTGCTCATAGTGAAGGAGTCAGGAACCAGAGGAATAGGTTTAAGGTGAAGGAGGAAAGATTTAATAGGTACATTTTCACACAAGGGTGGTGGGTGTTTGGAACGAGCTTCCAGAGGAGGTAGTTGAGGCTGGGACTATCACAACGTTTAAGAAACATTTAGACGGGTACATGGATAGGACAGGTTTGGAGGGATATGGGCCAAACGCGGGCAAGTGGGACTATTGTAGATGGGACATGTTGCTCAGTGTGGGCAAGTTGGGCCAAAGGGCCTGTTTCCATGCTGTATCATAGAAACATAGAAAATAGGTGCAGGAGTAGGCCATTCGGCCCTTCGAGCCTGCACCGCCATTCAATCTGATCATGGCTGATCATCCAACTCAGTATCCTGTACCTGCCTTCTCTCCATACCCCCTGATCCCTTTAGCCACAAGGGCCACATCTAACTCGCTCTTAAATATAGCCAATGAACTGGCCTCAACTACCCTCTGTGGCAGAGAATTCCACAGATTATCACTACATGCCTCTGGATTCTGTGATTCTTGGTGAGTAAATCTAAACATGGTGCCCGATGAATGGCCTGAGCAAAGGTCTACGAGGTTCCTGCATAACATGAGGAAGGGCTGGAACAGTGATCCTTATGCAAAACCATCCTGGCATTCGTGATTGAGGAGATTCAATATGTCGACAAATACATTCTTGAACTACAGGTGTATTGGAAGAGAACATATTTACTTGAACGCCCAGGAATGAAGGCGATTATAATTATGGTAAACCCTGCCGGTCCATCACGGGTACTGACTGACCCTCCCCACCATCGAAGGGATCTATCAGGAGCATTGCCTCAAAAAGGCAGTCCGCATTATCAAGGGCCCAAGATAAGACATCAAATGATGGATTAATTTTTTGTACTCAGCGGGTCAGGCAGCATCTGTAGAAAAAAGAATAAGTGACGTTTCAGGTCGGAACCCTTCTTCAGACTGGAAGATACAAAAGGTTAGAACAACCAGGGCCGGCAACCAACAGATGACCTCAGAAGGGTGGAGTCCACAATGGCCCATTGTTGGCTGGGGTAACAAGCTGCATGTGCTAACTAGCAGGACAACTGGGGGGGGGGGGGGGAGAGGGGGAGGGGTAGGAAATTCAGCAGTTATTTGAAATTAGAGACATTTCGAGAACCCACACCATGCTCTCATTTCACTCCTGCCATTGGGAAGAAAGTAGAGGAGTCTGAAAACCGTTGCCTCCAGGTTCAAGAGCCAGGCGGCACAGAGCTGCTACCTGTGAGCACCAGAGGCCAGGGTTCAATCCTGAATATGGGTGCTGTCTGTATCGAATTTGTACGTTCTCCCTGTTTTCTTGGGGTGACAATAGACAATAGACAATAGACAATAGACGCAGGAGTAGGCCATTTGGCCCTTCGAGCCAGCACCGCCATTCAATGTGATCATGGCTGATCATCCCCAATCAGTACCCCATTCCTGCCTTCTCCCCATATCCCCTGACTCTGCTATTTTTAAGAGCCCTATCTAGCTCTCTCTTGAAAGCATCCAGAGAACCTGCCTCCACCGCCCTCTGAGGCAGAGAATTCCACAGACTCACCACTCTCTGTGAGAAAAAGTTTCCTCTTCTCCGTTCTAAATGGCTTACTCCTTATTCTTAAACTGTGGCCCCTGGTTCTGGATTTCCCCCAATATCGGGAACATGTTTCCTGCCCCTAGTGTATCCAAGCCCTTAACAATCTTATATGTTTCAATGAGATATCCTCTCATCCTTCTAAACTCCAGAGTGTACAAGCCCAGCTGCTCCATTCTCTCAGCATATGACAGTCCCGCCATCCGGGAATTAACCTTGTAAACCTACGCTGCACTCCCTCAATAGCAAGAATGTCCTTCCTCAAATTAGGGGACCAAAACCTCCACACAATACTCCATGTTTGGTCTTACTGGGGCTATGTACAACTGCAGAAGGACCTCTTTGCTCCTATATTCAATTCCTCTTGTTATAAAGGCCAACATGCCATTCGCTTTCTTCACTGCCTGCTGTACTGCATGCTTACTTTCATAGACTGATGTACAAGGACCCCCAGATCCCGTTGTACTTCCCCTTTTCCCAACTTGACGCCATTTAGATAGTAATCTGCCTTCCTGTTTTTGGTACCAAAGTGGATAACCTCACATTTTTCCGCATTAAACTTCATCTGCCGTATATCTGCCCACTCCCCCAACCTGTCCAAGTCACCCTGCATTCTCATAGCATCCTCCTCACAGTTCACACTGCCACCCAGCTTTGTGTCATCTGCAAACTTGCTAATGTTACTTTGAATCCCTTCATCCAAATCATTGATATATATTGTAAATAGCTGCGGTCCCAGCACCGAGCCTTGCGGTATCCCACTAGTCACTGCCTGCCATTCTGAATGCTCCAGTTTCCTCGCACATTCCAAAGACGTACAGGTTTGTAGGTTAATTGGCTTGGTAAAATTGTAATTTGTCTCGAGTATGTAGGATAGAATTAGTGTACAGGGCGATCGCTGGTTGGCGCAGAATCGGTTTCCACAGAAGGTATATCAACAAAAAAATCATCGTCTTTTGCAACTATCAAGAGACAGACCCCATATTTAATTAGCAAAGAGTAATGTTTGTCGATGGTCTATGCAGAAAGTACCAGTGAAGCCACAAGGTAAATCTTGTGAAAACATGGTTTGCGAATTTTGAGGATGAGTCGATACAAGTCCCAAGCTGCTTTCATTTTGATTTAGGTCCATGAGACATGAGCTGAGGAATGAAACAGGCTTCTAGATCTTGTTTTTTGCAATTATATGCCAATTTCTGGACTAATCTAAACACCACCTGTGCAATGTAACTCAGCATTAGATGTTCAATTGAGCTGTTCTTGTTTAGTTTAGTTTAGTTTGGAGATACAGCGTGGAAACAGGCCCTTCATCCCACTGAATCCGCGCTGACCACCGATCACCGTACACTAGCAATATCGTACACACTAGGGGCAATTGCACAACCTACCGAAGCTACCGGACCTACATAGATACATAGATACATAGAAAATAGGTGCAGGAGTAGGCCATTCGGCCCTTCGAGCCTGCACCGCCATTCAATATGATCATGGCTGATCATCCAACTCAGTATCCTGTACCTGCCTTCTCTCCATACCCCTGATCCCTTTAGCCACAAGGGCCACATCTAACTCCCTCTTAAATATAGCCAATGAACTGGCCTCAACTACCCTCTGTGGCAGAGAGTTCCAGAGATTCACCACTCTCTGTGTGAAAAAGTTTTTCCTGTACGTGTTTTTCCTACAAACCTGTACGTCTTTAGAGTGTGGGAGGAAATTGGAGAACCCGGGAAAAACCCACGCGGTCACAGGGAGAACGTGCAAACTCCGTACAGGCAGCACCCGCAGTCAGGATCGAACTCGGATCTCTGGCGCTCTAAGGCAGCAACTCTACCGCTGTGCCACTGTGCCGCTCTCGTTTTTGGACCAATCGTACAGTTCTTTGGCCCAACTATCACCTGTGCCATGGCAGCATGTAGTTCAGCGTTAGGTGGTGAGTTGAGCTACACCACCTTATCAAATTGTGAAGCTACAGTATGTAACACGGTACACGTGACAATAATAAGCCAACACCAATCCCAATCCCCAGAGCAGGGAGTTCTCTCAGCTGGAAACAACTGCAGTTTCATATTCATAAACCATAGGAACGGAGTTAGGCCATTCGGCCCATCAAGTCTACCCAGCCATTCAATCATGGGTGATCTATCTTTCCCTCTCAACTCCATTCTCCAGCCGTCCCCCCATAACCCCTGACACCCGTACCACTCATGCACCAAACTAATGCATGGTTAATGCAGGAAAGGTAGATGGAGGAACTGAGGTGAATGGTGAACTAGCAGAGGTTGAATGACATGTCCCAGCTTTGATGTCTTGCCTCTTAATATGATTTTACTGATCGTTATCTTGCATTTCCTTTATCATGACATCTGTACACTGTGGACGGCTTGATTGTAATCTTGTATAGTCTGTATTGCTGAATGGATAGCACGCAACGAAGAAGCTTTTCACTGCACCTCAATACACGTGACAATAGTAAACAAAACGAAAATATTTTGTCTACTGAAAATCATCTCTGCAGTTTTGCACGTCACAATCAGGGATGGCTTGGTGTCACAACTGTGTAGAGATGTTGCCTCACGGCACAAGAGAACCAGGTTCGATCATGACCTTGAGTGCTGTCTATGTGGAGTTGGCATGATCTCCCTGTGACCTTAAGACTTAGAAGCAGAACCCCTGACACCCGTACTAATCATCTGCCAATCTGCTCCTTAAAAATATCCATTGGCTTGGCCTCCACAGACGTCTGTGGCAATGAATTCCACAGATTCACCACCCTCTGACTAAAGGAATTCCTCTTCATCTCCTTTCTAAAGGTACATCATTTAATTCTCAGGCTCTGCCCTCTGATTTTAGACTCTCCCACTAGTTGAAACATCCTCTCCACATCTACTCTATCCAAGCCTTTCACTGTTTGGTAAGTTTCAACGTGGTTCCCCCCTCATCCTTCTAAACTCCAGCGAGTGCAGGCCCAGAGTGGAAGACCCTGCGTGTCCAGAGTGTGACCTGGTTCAGGTCGATCAGGGAACACACGGTGGAGAACATATTGCGGTCCAGCACCCACCCACGACTAAAGTATGTGATAAACACCCTCGAGTATTTTATCAAATTACTTCTCCTGCGTTAGAGGGAAAATGGTCCATTGCACTGACATTCCTGGGAACATCCCAAGTCTGCAGCCTGAGAACTGCAATGTCTGATGTCGGAAGAAAAAAAATTAGAATATTTAACGTACCATAAAATTAAGTGAAGGAACTGAACTGTGGACTGGCAAAGAAGAAGGAATTAAGTGGGAAAGAAAAAGGCAGAGAGGAAGGAAGTTCTTTTAAATATTGAGTCGTCATGCAGTGCAGAAACAGGCCCTTCGGCTCAACTTGTCCACATCGACAACCATGCCCATCTACACCAGTCCCAGCGATATGACCCATATCGCTCTGAACCTGTACAATCCACGTAG
Source organism: Malacoraja senta (assembly GCA_038087875.1). NCBI lineage: Eukaryota > Metazoa > Chordata > Chondrichthyes > Rajiformes > Rajidae > Malacoraja > Malacoraja senta. The sequence goes on along the minus strand of CM075977.1, from coordinate 258,877,826 downwards.
CTGTCTAAATGTTTCCTAAACGTTGCATTTAAGAAACAGCTGGCACCTTAAAATTTCAATGTATGAGACTCCGCACTCTCAGGTCCGAAAGGTTTGGCATTCATTATGCGAGCTAGACACAAAATGCTGGAGTAACTCAGCGGGACAGGCAGCACACCTGGAGAGAAGGAATGGGTGACGTTTCGTGTTGAAAACCTTCTTCCGACCACCTTCTTCCGTTGAGTTGCTCCAGCATTTTGCGTCCATCTTCGGTGTAAACCAGCATCTGCAGTTCCTTCCTCCACATTCCTTGGCATTCATGATGTTTTATTAGACAGTTAAAATTCCGCACACACTTCAAAAGACCAGCAACATTCTTTTCTGTGCGGAGCAGTAAGGGGAGACACAAGAGGCCAGGGAGACGCTGCAATCTTGAGCAACTAAAAAGCAAAGTGCTTGAGGGTCACCGCAGGTCAGGCAACATCTGTGGAGGGAATTGGACACGTGACGTTTTGGGCTGGGGCTCTTCTTCAAGAGGGGAGATACTGGCAGAAAGGGGGCTGGCAGAGAGCTTGTAAGTGTAGGTGGTATCGATAAAGTAACCAAGGCTAGAGATGATATGTGAAGAAGGCAAAAGGTTGTTGGTGTCGGGGAAAGAATAGTGAGGGTTAATACCTGGTAAATAGGGATGTGGATTGTGGAACTGGTGGGACGGCTAGGGTGGGGTACGGGGGTGGGGGGGGAGGAATACAGGTGTAATAGCCCTGTCCCACGGTACGAGTTCATTCCAAGAGCTCTCCCAAGTTTTAAAAAAATCAAACTGGTGGTAAGCACGGAGAATGAACGTAGCGGGTACGTCGGAGCTCGGGGACGTCTCTTAGCGCTAACGGCAGGTACTCGGGAAGACTCGCTAACGGCAGGTAAGCACGGGAAGACTGGTGAAGATTTTTCAACATGTTGAAAAATGTCCACGAGAGCCCCGAGTACCGACGAGTGGCCATTACCGTAAATCTCCGAGTTCGAATCAGGGGCAAACTCGGGGAGAACTCTTGGAATGAACTTGTACCATGGGACAGAGGTTTTAGAAACATAGAAACATAGAAATTAGGTACAGGAGTAGGCCATTCGGCCCTTTGAGCCTGCACCGCCATTCAATATGATCATGGCTGATCATCCAACTCAGTATCCCGTACCTGCCTTCTCTCCATACCCTCTGATCCCTTTAGCCACAAGGGCCACATCTAACTCCCTCTTAAATATAGCCAATGAACTGGCCTCAACTACCCTCTGTGGCAGAGAGTTCCAGAGATTCACCACTCTCTGTGTGAAAAAAGTTCTTCTCATCTCGGTTTTAAAGGATTTCCCCCTTATCCTTAAGCTGTGACCCCTTGTCCTGGACTTCCCCAACATCGGGAGCAATCTTCCTGCATCTAGCCTGTCCAACCCCTTAAGAATTTTGTAAGTTTCTATAAGATCCCCTCTCAATCTCCTAAATTCTAAACCAAGTCTATCCAGTCTTTCTTCATAAGACAGTCCTGACATCCCAGGAATCAGTCTGGTGAACCTTCTCTGCACTCCCTCTATGGCATTATGGTTGTATGGTTGTAAGCTGCCCGGGCGAAATATGAGGTGCTGTTACTCCAATTTGCATGTGGCCTCACTCTGACAGTGGAGGAGGCCCTGGCCCAGGACAGAAAGGTCAGTGTGGGAATGGGAAGGGGAGTTCAAATGTTTGGCGACCAGGAGATTGCGTAGGATTATGGGGCCTCGTTCCTGTGTTAAAAACACCAAGGGCTGGTGGGGTTGTTAATATACAGCCGGTCTGGATGCACTAGCTTCCTTCAAACTATTTTCTCTGTGTCGGTTTGGGGGAGAGGTGTATGTCAACTAAATCGTGTGGAAGAGACGAGTTTGGTGGTCAGGAAGGTGGGAGGTGGGAGGTCGGAGGACCAACAGCAGCCATGTTTGTCTACCACCACGGTACATGTTTACCTTCCTACCCATGGCTGAAACCACCCAGAAGCAGAGAGCAGACACATACAAGTGTTAAAAGCTGTGCCACTGTACAGTTCTGAGCAGCAAAGCTGACGAAAGCCAAAAGTGCAGATGCTGCAAATCTGAAATAAAAATCAGGAAGGGCTGGAGAACATTCGGGGTGGAACTGCGGTAGATTAGCAGCCACACAGCGCCAGAGACCCGGCTTCGATCCAGACCATGCGTGCTGACTGTATGGAGTTTAGACGTTCTCCGTGTGTGACCACACGAGTTTTCTCCTCCTCCGGTTTCCTCCCGCACTCCAAAGACGTACAGGTTTGTAGGTTTATTGGCGTGGATAAAGATTGTAAATTGTCCCCAGCGTGTAGGATACTGCTAGTGTACGGGGATCGCTGGTCGGCGCGGACTCAGTTCCCGTTACCGCTCTGCACCTCTACATTAAACTAAACTATACTTTACACGAGCTTGATTTTTTATTAAACTCGGGAGAGCTCTTGGAACGAACTCGTACCGTGGGACAGGGCTTTAAGAGTGTTCTATTGTCATATGTCCCGAAACCGAACAATTAAGTTCCTGCTTGGAGCAGAACCAAAATGTAAACATAGTACTCTGTAAAAAACATAATAAAACAGCAACAAAATGTTCAGTATATATATCAACGAAATGACAAATAAATAGACAATAACAGGAGATGAGGAGGAATATTTTCAGGAAGACGGTGGTGAATCTGTGAACTTCATTGCCACTGAAGGCAGTGGAGGCCAAATCAATGGATATCTGTAAGACTGATATTGACAGATTTTTGTTTCATTAGTAAAAACAATAGACAATAGGTGCAGGAGTAGGCCATTCGGCCCTTCGAGCCAGCACCGCCATTCAATGTGATCATGGCTGATCATCCCCAATCAGTACCCCGTTCCTGCCTTCTCCCCATATCCCCTGACTCCGCTATTTTTAAGAGCTCTCTCTTGAAAGCATCCAGAGAACCTGCCTCCACCGCCCTCTGAGGCAGAGAATTCCACAGACTCACCACTCTCTGTGAGAAAAAGTGTTTCCTCGTCTCCGTTCTAAATGGCTTACTCCTTATTCTTAAACTGTGGCCCCTGGTTCTGGACTCCCCCAACATCGGGAACACGTTTCCTGCCTCTAGCGTGTCCAAGCCCTTAACAATCTAATATGTTTCAATGAGATACCCTCTCATCCTTCTAAACTCCAGAGTGTACAAGCCCAGCTGCTCCATTCTCTCCGCATATGACAGTCCCGCCATCCAGGGAATTAACCGTTAAAGGTGTCAGGGGTTACGGGGCGAAGGAAGGAGAATGAGTTTGAGAGGGAACAATAGATCAGACATGATTGGATGGTGGAGTAGACTCGGTGGGCCGAATGGCCTAATTCTGCTCCTCTAACTTATGAACTTATGAGTTTGATGCACGTGACAATAATAAACTAAACTGAACTAACTGAGCCCATCGACCTGCACCATTATCTAGCTGCCAGCATATCCAGATAACACAAGAGCACTTAGTTGCTTCTCTGAAGATGAGGGCGTCTTATAAACTGTTGCTCTTGAAGGTTTGTGGGACTGACCCGTGAAGTAGCCTGGATCACTAGGGGAGGGGGGGGGGGTGGGGGGGGCGAGGGGAATGCTAAGTAAATAAAATAAAACTCCCAGTGCCCTGTTGTCAGTGCCAAACCAGCAAGACAAAACATCATTACTGTGCAATAATATCTTACCTTTCCTGTTCACAGCTCCATCATGGAGCAGAACAAATACCTTGAAGGTACATGTGTTTCTCTTCATGGTTGAAAAAATGAACTACTATTGCGCTGAGAAAACAGATACGATGACGAGGGGAATACAATATCTGCTTTAGAGGGAGTTACCTTCACTGGCAACTCTCATTGCCTTCGTTCATTCGGCAAGGACCGGAAAGAGTAGATGTGGAGGATGCTTCCGTTAGTGGGGGAGTCTAGGCCCAGAGGCCACAGCCTCAGTATAAAAGGATGTACTTTAGTCAGTGGCTGGTGAAACTGTGGACTTCATTGTCACAGGCAGCTGTGGAGGCCAATGGGTATTTTTAAGGCAGAGATTGATTAATAAGGGTGAATGGGGTAGAGAGGGAAAGATAGGATCAGCCATGGTAAAATGGCGGAGTAGACTTGATGGGGCAAATGGCCTAATTCTGCTCCTAGAACATGACCTTATGAACTTTTCTATATTAGAAAAATATGCTGGAGAAACTCAGCGGGTGAGGCAGCATCTAAGGAGCGAATAGGTGACGTTTTGGGTCGAGACCCTTCTTCAGACTGATGTGGAGGTGGGGGGGGGGGGGAAGAAGAAAGGAATGGGGGGAGACAGTGGGCTGTGGGAGAGTTGGGAACGCCCCCTCCCCCCCCAACCTCCACATCAGTCTGAAGAAGGGTCTGGACCCGAAACGTCACCTATTCCTTCGCTCCATAGATGCTGCCTGACCCGCTGAGTTTCTCCAACATTTTTGTCTATTTTTCCAGCATCTGCACTTCTTTCTTAAACTTTTCTATATCCGGGGTTTCATGATGGATTTGATTGCCTTTAACATCAAAAATCCGTGCTTCGTCAGAAACATGTGTGCACATCCATATTTTAAAAAAAAGACACAAAGTGCTGGAGTAATAGGCAGCATCTCCGGAGAACATGGTTTGGAACATTGTGTTCAGTTTTGGTCACCCTGCCCTAGGATAAACGTTGTTAAACTGACTGGTTCGCACGCAACCAAAGCTTTCCACTGTACCTCAATGCACATGACACTAATAAATTGTCATTTAAACTGGAAAGAACACAAAGATTTACAAGGCTGTCACCAGGACTCAAAGGCTTGAGCTGTAGGGAGAGATTGGGCAGGCTAGGACGTTCTTCCTTGAAGTGCAGGATGATGAGGGATGATCTGATAGAGAGTTTTACCCCAGAGTAGGGGAATGAAGAACCAGAGGACATAGGTTTAAGGTGAGAGGGGAAAGATTTAGCAGCAAGCTCAGAGGCAACGTTTTTCACACAGAGGGAGGGGGTGTATGGAATGTTGCCAGAGGAGGTAGTTGGGGCAAGTACAATAGCAACATTTATCAGACATTTGGAACGGTACATGTATAGGAAAGGGTTTGGAGAGATATGGGCCTGGCAGGCAGGTGCGACTGAACACAATATTCTCAACAACGTCTTATACAATTGCAACATGACCTCCCAACTTCTATACTCAATACTCTGACTGATAAAGGTCAATGTGCCAAAAGCCTTTGTGACCACCTTATCTATCTGCGACTCGACCTTCAAGGACCCATGCACCTGTACTCCTAGATCCCTCTGCTCCACAACACTACCCAGAGGCCTACCATTTACTGTGTAGGTCCTGCCCTTGTTAGACGTCCCAAAATGTAACACCTCACACTTCTCTGTATTAAATTCCATCAACCATTCCTTCGCCCACCTGGCCAATCGATCCAGATCCTGCTACAATCTTTCACAACCATCTTCACTATCTGCGAAACCACTCACTTTTGTTTCATCAGCAAACTTGCCCTGTATGTTTTCATCCAAAAGCATTGATGTAGATGACAAACAGTAACGGGCCCAGCACCGAACCCTGAGGCACACCACTAGTCACAGGCCTCCAGTCTGTGAAGCAACCTTCCACCATCACCCTCTGCTTCCTTCCATGGAGCCAATTTGCTATCCATTCAGCTATCTCTCCTTGGATCCCATGCGACCTAACTTTCCATAGCAGCCTACCATGTGGAACCTTGTTGAACGCCTTACTGAAGTCCATGTACACAACATCTGCAGCTCTGCCCTCATCGACCTTTTTGGTCATGTCTTCAAAAAAATCAATCAGATTTGTGGGACATGACCTCCCAGATACAAAACCATGTTGACTATCCCTAATCAGCCCTTGCCCATCCAAATGCCTGCATAAACCTATCCCTCAGAATACTCTCCAGTAACTTTCCAACTACAGATGTTAAGCTCACCGGCCTATAGTTCCCAGCATTTTCCTTGCAGCCCTTCTTGAAAAGAGGCACAACATTTGCCACCGCCCAGTCTTCCTGCACCTCTCCTGTACACATCCCTAATGTTATAGTATCTGCCTTGGGCAGCATAGTTGCACAGCGGTAGAGTTGCAGCCTCACACCGCCAGAGACCTGCTTGTGATGAGTTTATACATTGTGGGGGGTTTTCCGTTGCTCCAGTTTCCTCCCACACTCCAAAGAGGTACAGGTTTGTAGGTTCACAAAAGAGCTGGAGAAACTCAGCGGGTGCAGCAGCATCTATGGAGATAAGGAAATAGGCAACGTTTCGGGCCGAAACCCTTCTTCAGACATTTGCCACCGCCCAGTCGGTCTGAAGAAGGGTTTCGGCCCGAAACGTTGCCTATTTCCTTCACTCCATAGATGCTGCTGCACCCGCTGAGTTTCTCCAGCTTTTTTGTGTACCTTCGATTTTCCAGCATTTGCAGTTCCTTCTTTATCAGGTTTGTAGGTTAATTGACTTTGGTATTGTCCCCGGTGTGTAGGATAGTGCTAGTGTACGAGGCGATCACTGGTTGGCAAGGACTTGGTGGGCCGAAGGGCCTGTTTCTCCACTGTATCTCTAAACTAAACTAAACTAAAATAGGACATTCTTGCCATAGAGGGAGTACAGAGAAGGTGCACCAGACTGATTCCTGGGATGGCTGGACTTTCATATGAGGAAAGACTGGATAGACTCGGCTTGTACTCGCTGGAATTTAGAAGATTGAGGGGGGATCTTATAGAAACATACAAAATTCTTAAGAGGTTGGACAGGCTAGATGCAGGAAGATTGTTCCCGATGTTGGGGAAGTCCAGGACAAGGGGGTCACAGTTTAAAGATAAAGGGGAAATCTTTTAGGACTGAGATGAGAAAAACATTTTTCACACAGAGAGTGGTGAATCTCTGGAATTCTCTGCCACAGAATGTAGTTGAGGCCAGTTCATTAGCTATATTTAAGAGGGAGTTAGATGTGGCCCTTGTGGCTAAAGGGATCAGGGGGTATGGAGAGAAAGCAGGTACAGGATACTGAGTTGGATGATCAGCCATGATCATATTGAAGGGCCGAATGGCCTACTCCAGCACCTATTTTCTATGTTTCTAACTGAACTAAACCAAATTGTACCTGGTGTGAAGGATAGTATTAGTGTACAGGGCGATCGCTGGTTGGCGCGGACTCGGTGGGCCAAAGTGCCTGTTTCTGCGCTGTATCTCTAAAGTCTGAAATCTAATGTCTGAGCCTAGCCACCAAGAACAAAATAAAAAAACACGTTGAATATTTGGTATCGGTTCCAGCATTTGCAAGTAATGAAAATACCACTCCATTAATTGACTTGACAGTTCTACACCTCTGGAACTAAAGATAACGATTGCACTTCAGGCTGTAAGTACACTTATTGGCAAAAGAAAAATCATAGGATCTCATATCACAAGAGGCCATTACAACATCAAATCCGCACCAGCTCTTTGCAGAACAATCCAATCATTCCCCTGGCCGTTTTAAGGTTTTATTTAACCCTCAAACATATATCCAATTCCCTTCTGAAAGCTGCAATTGAATCTGCATCCACAAACAGCTTTAAGCAGTGCATTCCTGATCATCGCTATTTATTGTATGAAAAAAGACTACCCTCTGGCAATGGATAATCTGTCAGTCAGTTCCCCAAGGGGACATCACTCTGCACTAATTGGAGAAGTTTCTGTCTACTCGTTTTAAATCTGTCATGGTCTTTTATTCCCCATCTACATCTTGACCAATTCCACATTTTATATTATTGGCTTCTTCTCACCTCTTTCAATCACAGCCAATAACCCTGAGATCAGACAGCTATGGAATTATTAAGTGACCATTCAGCCCATTGGGATTGTAAGTGATGCTTTCTCCTCATAAGCTTTCGTTGAATACTTTACTGTACGTTAGAGATACAGCATGGAGTATAAAACTTCATGGATTTTGGAGTGATATTTTGGAAATATTCACAAAATTATTGAAGACAAAAATGGAACCCAATAATGAATTGATTATATTTGGGGTAATGGAAGACGGGAACAAATTGAACCCATCTCAAAAATTATTTTTTAATTATGGTTTAATAATAGCAAAAAAATTAATATTGAAATTTTGGAAAAATACACCAATACCAACGCTCAAAATGTGGATTGCAAGTATGTTGGATACCGCACATCTTGAGGAAATGCGATTCCTCCTAATAGATAAATTTGACCAATTCATAACGAGTTGGTCTCCATTTGTCATCTTTTTGGAAACATATGGTGCAACACAAGTGTAAAAGCTAATCCGTGACTGGGTGAGGAATGGTCAAGAGTATAAATACGATCTCCTTACTTCTCTTTTCTTTTTCTTCTCTTTTCTTCTTTTACTCTCTTTCTTCTATTTTCTATTTCTTAACTTTCTTCTTTCACTCTCTATTTTTCTTTTTCACACACTATATATCTCACATTTTTCTATTCTTCATTATCTAACTTCTTTTTCTTTTTCTTCTTTATTACAAAATTTAAAAAAATAAGAAGCTGTACATAAAATGTATTATGAAAATATGATTGTATACAATTGTACTTACTTTTAATAAAATAAAAATATTTAAAAAAAAATTAAAAAAAAAAAAAAAAAGAGATACCGCACGGAAACAGGCCGTTCAGCCCTCCGAGTCCGTACCGACCAGCGATCCCACCGAACACCGGTACTATCCCACACACTAGGGACAATTTACAATTTTGACCAAAGTTAATTAATAAAACTACAAATCTTTGGAATGTGGGAGGAAACCGGAGCACCGGGAGAAAACCCACGCGGTCACGGGAATAACGTACAAAACTCCGTACAGACAGCAGCGGTAGTCAGGATCGAACCCGGGTCATAGAAACATAGAAAATAGGTGCAGGAGTAGGCCATTCGGCCCTTCGAGCCTGCACCGCCATTCAATATGATCATGGCTGATCATCCAACTCAGTATCCTGTACCTGCCTTCTCTCCATAACCCCTGATCCCTTTAGCCACAAGGGTCACATCTAACTCCCTCTTAAATATAGCCAATGAACTGGCCTCAACTACCTTCTGTGGCAGAGAATTCCACAGATTCACCACTCTCTGTGTGAAAAATGTTTTTCTCATCTCGGTCCCAAAAGATTTCCCCCTTATCCTTAAACTGTGACCCCTTGTTCTGGACTTCCCCAACATTGGGAACAATCTGTAAGGACTGTAAGGCAGTAACTACTGCCTATAAATTATTTTCCCTTCTCCCTATCTAATTCCTTTTTCAAAAATCCTGCTAGATTCTGTCTCATCATTGGTTAAGGGAGAGAATTCCAGGTCATCTGTGAGTTTATACTCAAATGAGTTTGTACTGTCTAAACGATATATTCAATTAAAAATAAGTGCTGGAGTGACTCAGCAGGTCAAGTGACATCTCTGGACAACATGGACAGGTGATCCTCTGGGTCGGGACCCTTTTTCAGACTCAAAATCACCTGAGGCAAAACGTCACCTATCCATGTACTCCAAAGATGCTGCCTGACCCGCTGAGTTACTCCACCACTTTGTGTCTTTTTTTGTCCTGTCATTTCACTGCACCTCGGTACACCTGGCAATAAACTACACTCAACCAGTTAGTGGGGAACGCTAGGGTCCCGCGAGATTTCTGAGAAATAGTGATAAACTAGAGTTTAAAATGGCGATCTCAAAATGGCGGCGGGTCATGTCTCAGGGGTTCCCTGAGACATGAAAATTACTTCAAGAGTTCCGCAAGGGTAAAAAGGTTTGAGAAGCGCTGGGTTTACACTGTGTATCCTGTCCACAAACCTCTCTGTTTCAGTGCGTTGGTTACTGAGTGGAGTCTGGAGTTAACACGTGTAAGAAGGAACTGCAGATGCTGATGAAGGATCTCCACCTGAAACGTCACCTATTCCTTGTCTCCAGAGATGCTGCCTGACCCGCTGAGTTACTCCAGCCTATCTTCGGGAATTAACACCGTCACCCCACACTCAGGACTGGTCATGTCCAAGTGCCACGTTGACACGACGACTCACGTTTCACAATTAAAGAGCTGTAAAAAAGGACGAGGAATCTATTCAGGAACTTGCAGAGCCTGAGCCAATATCACCGCTCAAGCACGTCGCATGTGCAAAAGATAGAGAGCACTGAGCTAATGATCACAATGGCAGCCACCATTTCTGATTAGTTGGCGCATTCGTAGGTCTTTTGTGAAAACGAATTTTCCACATAAGCAGTGGTTATGCGAAAGGAATTGTTTCCAGATTTCTGGAGAATGACTGAGGAGCTATGAGTTACTCGTGAAAGCAAAATTAAATGAAAAGATTTGGAAGAGAAAAGCATTCTTAATATCGCATCTTTGGAGGTGCCAAGTGTTCTGAGTGGATTTCCTTCTGTCTTCCCGTTTGAGGTTGGCACTGAGGCGTAGCAGTGGGGTTGCAGCCTTCCAGCGCCAGAGACCCGGATTTGATCTTCACACAGCAAGATCCCATGATCAGAGTGTGATAATGACCAGATAATTTGTTGCAGTGATGTTGCAGTCATAGATTCACAGAGACATAGAGCACAATCAGCCAAAATCATTCCTGCTGCCCAAGATGTCCCATCTCAGCTAGTCCACATTTGGCCCATATCCCTCGAAACCGTTTCTACCCATGTATCTGTCCAAATGTTTGCATGGTGACGCTGCGGGAAAGTTGCTGCTTTATTGCGCCAGAGACCCAGGTTCGACCCAGACTATGGGTGCTTTATAGACAATAGGTGCAGGAGCAGGCCATTCGGCCCTTCAAGCCAGCACCGCCATTCAATGTGATCATGGCTGATCATCCACAATCAGTACCCTGTTCCTGCCTTCTCCCCATATCCCCTGACTCTGCTATCTTCAAGTGCCCTATCTAGCTCTCTCTTGAAAGTATCCAGAGAACCGGCCTCCACCGCCCTCTGAGGCAGAGAATTCCGCAGACTCACAACTCTCTGCGTGAAAAAGTGTTTCCTCATCTCCGTTCTAAATAAGGGCTTACCCCTTATTCTTAAACTGTGGCCCCTGGTTCTAGACTCCCCCAACATCGGGAACATGTTTCCTGCCTCTAGCGTGTCCAAACCCTTAATAATCTTATATGTTTCAATAAGATATCCTCTCATCCTAAACTCCAGAGTGTACAAGCCCAGCCGCTCCATTCTCTCAGCATATGACAGTCCTGCCATCCCGGGAATTAACCTTGTGAACCTAAGCTGCACTCCCTCAATAGCAAGAATGTCCTTCCTCAAATTTGGAGACAAAAACTGCACACAATTCTCCAGTTGTGGTCTCACCAGGGCCCTGTACAACTGCAGAAGGACCTCTTTGCTCCTACACTCAACTCCTCTTGTTATGAAGGCCAACATACCATTCACTTTCTTCACTGCCCACTGTCTGTACGGAGTTTGTACATTCTTCCTATGACCACGTGGGTTTTCCCCCAGTGCTCCGGTTTCATACTGTCATAAGTGACAGGAGTAGAATTAGGCCATTCGGCCCATCAAGTCTACTCCACCATTAAGTCATGGCTGATCTATCTCTCCCTCCGAACCCCATTCTCCTGCCTTCTCTCCATAACCTCTGACACCTGTACTAATCAAGAATCTATCTCTCTCTGCCTTAAAAATATCCACTGACTTGGCCTCCACAGCCTTCTGTGGCAAAGAATTCCACAGATTCACCACCCTCTGACTGAAGCAATTTCTCCTCATCTCTCTCCTATAAGAATGTCCTTTAATTCTGAGGCTATGACCTCTAGTTCTGGTTTCCTCCCACACTCTAAAGATGTGTAGGTTTGTAAAATTGTAAGTTGCCCCTCATGTGTCGGATAGTGCTAGTGTACGGGGTGATCGCTGGTTGGCATGGACTCGGTGGGCCGAAGGGCCTTTTTCCGCGCTGTATCCCCAACGTCTAAAGATAGCAATAATATATGTGAGGGCTAATTGAATCTGCCCCACGTTTGGGTTCCATTCCACAACACTGGCAGGTGTCGAAGGCAATGAGACTGACTACACTCGACTGATGGGCTCGTAAAAGGTTCGATGACAATTAATAATCTGCAACAGATGGCCATCCTTCGTAGTCCACAGACCTCTCTAATGAAAATAAAGCCACAGCCAGGAATAAATTACTTTAAAAATACGACTGGTCTTAAGCATATTTGAAAATATCTTTTTTTTTAAAGATTGCTTATCTTGGTCTAAAGAATGGTTCCGATCCAAAACGTCATCTATTCCATTGCTCCAGAGAGGTGGGCGGACCCACTGAGTTACTCCAGCATTTTGTGTCTATCTTATTTTTACCGTTGGTTTAAATGTTTATTTCCATGTGTGGGTTTGGCAGTGACTGATTAACTTTAACCTAGTATTTCAGCAATCAGTTTTTATATTAAACAATGACCATAAATCTGCGTTACCCCTGCTGTCTCATTATATGGACACACATCACCACCTCTTTCAATGCTTTTTCAGACAACCCAAAGGAAGCTCATGTCTATGAAGTTTACATCCTAACCTTGTGAAATTCTCTCCCAACGTTGAATTCTCCCAATTCTGTTAGCCCTTGCTGTCTCCTCCCCTTCCTCAGCTCTCGGGCTGTCTCCTCCCATCCCTCAGCCCTCGGGCTCCTCCTCCGCCTTTTTCCTTTCTTCTCCCCACCCCCTATCAGTCTGAAGAAGGGTCTCGGCCCGAAATGTTGCCTATTTCCTTCGCTCCATAGATGCTGCTGCACCCGCTGAGTTTCTCCAGTATTTTTGTGTACCTTCGATATTCCAGCTTCTGCAGTTCCTTCTTAAACCTTTTGCCTGGTGTCATTCCAATCTGAAGGTACACATAAATGCTGGAGAAACTCAGCGGGTGCAGCAGCATCTATGGAGCGAAGGAAATAGGCAACGTTTCGGGCCGAAACCCTTCTTCAGACTGATAGGGGGTGGGGAGAAGAAAGGAAAAAAGGAAAAAGGCGGAGGAGGAGCCTGAGGGCTGGGGGAGGGGAGGAGACAACCAGAGGGCTGATGAAGGGGAGGGGACAGCAAGGGCTAGCAGAATTGGGAGAATTCAATGTTCAAGCCCCCAGGATGTAGACTGCCCAAGCGGAATATGAGGTGCATTTCCTCCAATTTACGGTGTTGCTCGCTGTGGCCATGGAGGAGACCCAGGACAGAGAGGTCAGATACGGAATGGGAGGGGGAGTTGAAGTGCTGAGCCACCGGGAGGTCAAGTTGGTTAATGCGGACCGACCGGAGGTGTTCGGCAAAACGATCTCACCGATGTAGATCAGCTGGCATCTAGAGCAGCGAATGCAATAGATGAGGTTGGAGGAGATGCAGGTGAACCTCTGTCGCACCTGGAACGACTGCTTGGGTCCTTGAATGGAGTCGAGGGGGGAGGTGAAGGGACAAGTGTTGCATCTCTTGCGGTTGGAAGGGAAAGTACAAGGGGAGGGGGTGGTATGGGAGGGAAGGGAAGAATTGACAAGGGAGTTACGGAGGGAGCGGTCTTTGCGGAAGGCAGACATGGGGGGAGATGGGAAGATGTGGCGAGTGGTGGGGTCACGTTGGAGGTGGCGAAACTGACGGAGGATCACTTGTTGTATGTGACGGCTGGTGGGGTGAAAGGTGAGGACTAGGGGGACTCTGCCCTTGTTGTGAGTGGGGGGGATGGGGAGAGAGAGCAGTGTTGCGGGGTATGGCAGAGACCCTGGTGCGAGCCTCATCTATGGTGGAGGAGGGGAACCCCCGTTCCCTGAAGAACGAGTCATTCCAATCTGTCTCCCCTCAACCTCTGACGTTCCTGAGAAAACAACCAAATCTAGACGAGGAAGGAAATGCAGATGCTGGTTCACACCGTAGACACAAAGTGCTGGAGTGACTCAGCGGGTTCAATCTGTCTGTACAGAGTTTGTATGTTCACCCTGTGGCCGGTTTCCTCCCACATTCCAAAGACGCAAGTTTTGTAAGCTAATTGGCTTCGGTGAAGATTGTAAGGTGGCCCTGTTGTGTAGGATAGTGCTTGTGTAGGGAAATTGCTGCTCGACGCAGATTCAGTGGGTCAGTGGGCCTGTTTCTGTGCTGTATCTCTAAAGCACAGCACAAGAAAAGTAAACAAAACTAAACGCAGGTGCTGTCGGTGTTGAGATTGTACGTTCCCCCTGTGACCGCATGGGTTTCCTTCGGGTGCTTGATAGCCCTGTCCCACGGTGCGAGTTCATTCCAAGAGCTCTCCCGAGTTTAAAAAAAAATCAAACTCCTGGTAAGCACGGAGAATGAACGTAGCGGGTACGTCGGAGCTCGGGGACGTCTCTTAGCGCTAACGGCAGGTACTCGGGAAGACTCGTTAACGGCAGGTAAGCACGGGAAGACTCGTGAAGATTTTTCAACATGTTGAAAAATGTCCACGAGAGCCCCGAGTACCGACGAGCGGCCATTACCGTAAATCTCCGAGTTCGAATCAGGGCAAACTCGGGAGAGAGAGCTCCTGGAATGAACTCGCACCGTGGGACAGGGGTTTAAGTTTCCTCCCACATCCCAAAGACGTACAGGTTTGTAGGTGAATTGGCCTCTGTAATTTGGGAGTGAATGGGGAAGTGGGATAAGATAGAACTGGAGTGGACATGTGATCGAGGCTCAGCGCGGTCTCAGAGAGCTGAAGGCCCGTTTCCATGCTGCATTTTCAATCAACCAAGCCAGTCATTAAATCCGCTTTGCTTACATTTGGAGAACTCAAAGGCCCATCTTGACAGTAATCCGTCATTGAGGAACCAAGCCCGGCAGTAAAGCTCCGGTAATTTGGCCTTTGTGTCATTGTTCGGAAATCCGGACGGTTCATTGCTTGACTCACTCCCTTGTCCAGGATGACTGAGAGCATAGAGTGAAAGTAGCAGATAATGGAGGGATATGGGTTACATGCACGCAGATAAGGCTAGGTCTTGGCATGTTCGGCACAGACATTGTGGGCCGAAGGGCCTGTTCCTGTGCTGTACTGTTCTATGTTGTATGATCTGAAGCTGTGACCATAGTTAGTGCTGAGGTCTGGTAAACTATAGAACAAATGGAACATAGAACATAGAACAGTACAGCACAGAAACAGGCCCTTCGGCCCACAATGTCTGTGCCGACCATGATGTCCCTAGACCAATTCTTATCTGTCTGCATATGATCCATGTCCTTCCATTCCCCAAATATCCATGTGCCCATCCAAAAACCTCTTAAATGCCACTATCGTATCTACCTCCATCACCACCCCTAACAGAGCGTTCCATGCACCCACCACCCTCTGGGCAATAAACCTGCCTCGCACATCTCATTTAAACTTTACCAGTCTCACCTTAAAACTATGCCCGCTAGTAATTTGAGATATTTCCACCCGGGAAAATAAAGGTTCTCACTGTCTACAATAGACAATAGACAATAGGTGCAGGAGTAGGACATTCGGCCCTTCGAGCCAGCACCGCCATTCAATGTGATCATGGCTGATCATCCCCAATCAGTACCCCGTTCCTGCCTTCTCCCCATATCCCCTGACTCCGCTATCTTTAAGAGCCCAATCTAGCTCTCTCTTGAAAGCATCCAGAGAACCTGCCTCCACCGCCCTCTGAGGCAGAGAATTCCACAGACTCACCACTCTCTGTGAGAAAAAGTGTTTCCTCGTCTCCGTTCTAAATGGCTTACTCCTTATTCTTAAACTGTGGCCCCTGGTTCTGGACTCCCCCAACATCGGGAACATGTTTCCTGCCTCTAGCGTGTCCAAGCCCTTAACAATCTTATATGTTTCAATGAGATATCCTCTCATCCTTCTAAACTCCAGAGTGTACAAGCCCAGCTGCTCCATTCTCTCAGCATATGACAGTCTACCTTATCAATGCCTCTACGGATCTGTTATTTGTGCAATTTATTCAACAAAAGTTAATTAAAAAAATGAAATCATCTTAACAATAAACAGCAGGTGGTCTGCCACTAATGTGGTTGGAAAATCAAGACTGATAAATCTGTACAAACATGAATCTTCAAGGACAGGCACATGGAGTGATTTGTTCTGACCTTGGAGGGGAGCATAAGATAGATACTTAGTTTTGTTTAGTTTAGAGATACAGCATAAAAACAGGCTCTTCGGCCCACCGCATCCGTGATGACCAGCAATCCCCGCACACTAACACATGGGACAACTAGGGACAAACATACAATTTCACCCGAGCCAATTAACCTACAAACCTGCACGTCTTTGGAGTGCGAGAGGAAGCCGGGTAAAACCCACGCGATCACGGGGAGAATCTACAAACTCCGTACAGACAGCACCCTTCGTTCAGGATCGAACCTGGGCTCTGGCGTTGGAAGGCAGCAGCAACTCTACCGCTGCGCCACCGTGTCGTCCCCACAGCCAACGCTTTTAGTACTTAAAATAGTTGAAATCAATGCAAGAAACCTGAGCGATGTGGAGAGAATGGGCATTCCAGGGCACTAATGGGAACGGGGTCAACTAAGAAAATCCAAAAAATACTCTGAATTGTAACATTTTCTTTCTTTCATTTCTTAATGTATTTTCTTTAATGCATGAACCTTCCGTCAACTGAAAAATTATACTTCAAGTAGTAGAACAAAAGAATGTCTAAGTGTATACCTATCCAAGCGGAGAATTCCAAGGCACTGTTCCCAGCTGTTACAGTCGTACAATCCACACTCACACGATGCAATCACAACACTTCACAGTAAAGTCACTTATCTGTTTATAACCTTTCGATTGCATTGGCAAACACAGAAAAAAAACAACCAGTCCACTATTCATTATCTTTAATTGTGTTTACAACAGCCCAGGGCAGATCAAGTTCGAGAGTTCATTTCTACCAACCTAATGATGAAAGTTAACTTGTGCAGGGAGGAACTGCAGATGCAGGTTTATGCCGCAGATAGACACAAAGTGCTGGAGTAACCTCGGCGGGTCAGGCAGCATCTCTGGAGAAAAAGGTATAGGTGACGTTTCGGGTCTTCTTCTTCTTGTGTATGGCGTGCACAGCCTAAAGTTGCAGGACAACTTGTTCTGTTTGATTGTGCACGCCGCCAGGTTGATTGCATTCGTCGAAACAGAGCGGACCACGTGAAGGTTGCAATCTCCCACCCCCCGTTTCAGGTCTGACAAAGGGTTGCAACCCGAAACGTCACCTATTCTTCTTCTCCAGAGACGCTGCCTGTACCGCTGAGTTATCCCAGCATTTTGTGTCTATCTTCGACGCCAGTCACTTTGTTGGCTCGAACGAGTCAAGAGAGTGATTCACTTTCTCGGCGATCTCAAAGTGGTCTGCAATTAATTCCTTCTAAACGTCAAGGTTACTCACTGAGGAACGAGTGTTGGTTCCCTGGCTTCAACGGGAGCTGCACTTTGTGGCACCTTATTGAGACAAGTAACAGGAGCCACAACACAGTGGACCCTCGCAATAATGGACCACGGAGAGTGGGGGGGGGGGGGTGGAATGGTGTCTGTTGTTGCCGATTGTCCACTATAACCGAGTGCGGGGGAGTAACCTTTAATCCGAGGTCGGGAGGGAAGAAACGTGGCGGTGAGAGAGGGGAGGGGGGGTGTTTCAAAACCTGGGGGAATTCACAGGCATGGGAGCCGCAGAGCCCCCGGCCCCACACGCTGCTCCCACAACCGGAAGCTGCCGCCCACGTGGCGCCAGCTCACCAGCTCAACAGCGGGCATAGGGGATGGTGCAACGGGAGCCTCGGTCCGCTTTAAACGAAATCCGCTATACAGAGGTCCATTATCGTGGGGGTTTTACTGTACTGAAGGCAGTGGTGGAACAGGCAGTGTCTGGTGCAGTAGTGATCCAAAGTCATTGAATAATGCACGTTGTACAGCAGGGGAACAGGCCTTTTGGCCAACAATGTCTGTACCGAACATGACGCCAACTTAAACTGATCTCCTCTGCCTGCCGTGATCAATATCCGTCTATTCCCTGCACCTCAGAAGGGAATAGAAACATAGAAACATAGACAATAGGTGCCGGAGGGAGGCCATTCGGCCCTTCGAGCCAGCACCGCCGTTCATTGTGATCATGGCTGATCGTCCCCTATCAATAACCCGTGCCTGCCTTCTCCCCATATCCCTTGACTCCACTAGCCCCTAGAGCTCTATCTAACTCTCTCTTAAATCCATCCAGTGACTTGGCCTCCACTCCCCTCTGTGGCTGGGAATTCCACAAATTCACAACTTTCTGGGTGAAAAAGTTTTTTCTCACTTCAGTCTTAAATGACCTCCCCTTTATTCTAAGACTGTGGCCCCTGGTTCTGGACTCGCCCAACATCGGGAATGGAATGATAAAAGGCGTCAAATCCACGGGACAGGAGCGAATGCCTGAGCAACCCGCCAGGAATCTCAAGGTATAAGAACTAAAAATATAGCCCATAAAATGAACAATTAAATGCAAACAATGATCCTCAAGAATTTGAGTATCAAAATCCCAAACATGTGCAACTAGGATAATCCTTTCATTCTTCCAGGCCAAACATTTTGCCCTGGAAGTATTCTCAATGTTACGGAGAAACAGACTCATTGGTCAAATGGACATCAGAATCGAAAACACATTTAACAACTTCGTTCTTCAAAGTGCCAATTTCCTTCATTAAATAAGCTGTCATGAAAGTTTTTACAGATCGCACGCCTCATGAAACGTGACAGTTTCCACCATAACTGTGAGTGGAGCTGGAAAATATTTGGGAAACCGTGAAATCTGTAACCTACAAGGTAATTTTCCCCTATTAAATATAATTACATGCAACTGAATTTCTGGGCTCGGAGAATTCCAGCACTGTGCTTTAATATTCGACAGCTCAATAATTTCTGATGATATGTAATTTTACACTTAAAATAAACACGTCTCATTTTTGCTGACAATAAAACAGTGTGTCTTTCAAATATCAGCAGGTTCTCTGAAGAAGGCATGGATGGGTGATGTTTTGGATTGGGACTGAAGAAGGGTCCTGATCTAAAAGGTTGCCGATCCATGTTCCCCCATAAGATGCTACCTGACCCACTGAGTTACTCCAGCACTCTGTGTTCGACGCAAGATTCCAGCTTCTGCAGTTCCTTGTGTTTCCATCTGACAGAATGAGTGGAGCAGATTTTAGTTAGCGAGCCAACACAAAAATCTTTCCTCTCACACACGCACATCGTACAAATCACACTTCTCACCACTGAGTCCATCAAGCTGTCTCAGCAAATCAGCCACATAACCAAAGACTTGTCTTGCCCCAGTCATTCCATCTTCTCCTCGCTCCCGTCTGGCAGAAGATATAGAAGCTTGAAAACACACACCACCAGACTCAGGAACAGCTTCTTCCCCTCCCTAATCGGGTCTTCTGAATGGTCCTTCCATAAGCCAGGGTACTGTCTGATTCACCTCTACACCGGTTTTCGAGATACATAGATACATAGATACATAGAAAATAGGTGCAGGAGTAGGCCATTCGGCCCTTCGAGCCTGCACCGCCATTCAATATGATCATGGCTGATCATCCAACTCAGTATCCCGTACCTGCCTTCTCTCCATACCCCTGATCCCTTAGCCACAAGGGCCACATCAACTCCCTCTAAATATAGCCAATGAACTGCCTCAACTACACTCTGTGGCAGAGGAGTT
>CM075977.1:258831386-258857958 GCA_038087875.1 Malacoraja senta | reverse complement strand
CAGCATTTTGTGTCTATCTTCGACGCCAGTCACTTTGTTGGCTCGAACGAGTCAAGAGAGTGATTTCACTTTCTCGGCGATCTCAAAGTGGTCTGCAATTAATTCCTTCTAAACGTCAACGTTACTCACTGAGGAACGAGTGTTGGTTCCCTGGCTTCAACGGGAGCTGCACTTTGTGGCACTTATTGAGACAAGTAACAGGAGCCACAACACAGTGGACCCTCGCAATAATGGACCACGGGAGAGTGGGGGGGGGGGGGGTGGAATGGTGTCTGTTGTTGCCGATTGTCCACTATAACCGAGTGCGGGGGAGTAACCTTTAATCCGAGGTCGGGAGGGAAGAAACGTGGCGGTGAGAGAGGGGAGGGGGGTGTTTCAAACCTGGGGGAATTCACAGGCATGGGAGCCGCAGAGCCCCCGGCCCCACACGCTGCTCCCACAACCGGAAGCTGCCGCCACGTGGCGCCAGCTCACCAGCTCAACAGCGGGCATAGGGGATGGTGCAACGGGAGCCTCGGTCCGCTTTAACGAAATCCGCTATACAGAGGTCCATTATCGTGGGGGTTTTACTGTACTGAAGGCAGTGGTGGAACAGGCAGGTCTGGTGCAGTAGTGATCCAAAGTCATTGAATAATGCACGTTGTACAGCAGGGGAACAGGCCTTTTGGCCAACAATGTCTGTACCGAACATGACGCCAACTTAAACTGATCTCCCTCTGCCTGCCCGTGATCAATATCCGTCTATTCCCTGCACCTCAGAAGGGAATAGAAACATAGAAACATAGACAATAGGTGCCGGAGGAGGCCATTCGGCCCTTCGAGCCAGCACCGCCGTTCATTGTGATCATGGCTGATCGTCCCCTATCAATAACCCGTGCCTGCCTTCTCCCCATATCCCTTGACTCCACTAGCCCCTAGAGCTCTATCTAACTCTCTCTTAAATCCCTCCAGTGACTTGGCCTCCACTCCCCTCTGTGGCTGGGAATTCCACAAATTCACAACTTTCTGGGTGAAAAAGTTTTTTCTCACTTCAGTCTTAAATGACCTCCCCTTTATTCTAAGACTGTGGCCCCTGGTTCTGGACTCGCCCAACATCGGGAATGGAATGATAAAAGGCGTCAAATCCACGAGACAGGAGCGAATGCCTGAGCAACCCGCCAGGAATCTCAAGGTATAAGAACTAAAAATATAGCCATAAAATGAACAATTAAATGCAAACAATGATCCTCAAGAATTTGAGTATCAAAATCCCAAACATGTGCAACTAGGATAATCCTTTCATTCTTCCAGGCCAAACATTTTGCCCTGGAAGTATTCTCAATGTTACGGGAGAGAAACAGACTCATTGGTCAAATGGACATCAGAATCGAAAACACATTTAACAACTTCGTTCTTCAAAGTGCCAATTTCCTTCATTAAATAAGCTGTCATGAAAGTTTTTACAGATCGCACGCCTCATGAAACGTGACAGTTTCCACCATAACTGTGAGTGGAGCTGGAAAATATTTGGGAAACCGTGAAATCTGTAACCTACAAGGTAATTTTCCCCTATTAAATATAATTACATGCAACTGAATTTCTGGGCTCGGAGAATTCCAGCACTGTGCTTTTAATATTCGACAGCTCAATAATTTCTGATGATATGTAATTTTACACTTAAAATAAACACGTCTCATTTTTGCTGACAATAAAAACAGTGTGTCTTTCAAATATCAGCAGGTTCTCTGAAGGGCATGGATGGGTGATGTTTTGGATTGGGACTGAAGAAGGTCCTGATCTAAAAGGTTGCCGATCCATGTTCCCCCATAAGATGCTACCTGACCCACTGAGTTACTCCAGCACTCTGTGTTCGACGCAAGATTCCAGCTTCTGCAGTTCCTTGTGTTTCCATCTGACAGAATGAGTGGAGCAGATTTTAGTTAGCGAGCCAACAGCATCAGAAGCCTGGATCGCCTCAGCGCAGAGGGAGAACAAAACGGGAAGAGACAGAGAATTTAAGACTTTTGCCTCCATCACAGTGAAGAGGTGCCTGGTGAACTCACTGTGGTGGATGTTAATTTGTGTTTATTGTGTGTTTTGTCATTTATTATTATATGTATGACTGCAGGCAACGAAATTTCGTTCAGACCGAAAGGTCTGAATGACAAATAAAGGAATCTCTAATCTCTAATCTCTAATCTCTAATCAACACAAAAATCTTTCCTCTCACACACGCACATCGTACAAATCACACTTCTCACCACTGAGTCCATCAAGCTGTCTCAGCA
The DNA here is from genome assembly GCA_038087875.1 of Malacoraja senta. Lineage (NCBI taxonomy): Eukaryota > Metazoa > Chordata > Chondrichthyes > Rajiformes > Rajidae > Malacoraja > Malacoraja senta. Next base: position 258,855,691 of record CM075977.1, on the reverse strand, counting down.
AATCAGCCAACATAACCAAAGACTTGTCTTGCCCCAGTCATTCCATCTTCTCCTCGCTCCCGTCTGGCAGAAGATATAGAAGCTTGAAAACACACACCACCAGACTCAGGAACAGCTTCTTCCCCTCCCTAATCGGGCTTCTGAATGGTCCTTCCATAAGCCAGGGTACTGTCTGATTCACCTCTACACCGGTTTTCGAGATACATAGATACATAGATACATAGAAAATAGGTGCAGGAGTAGGCCATTCGGCCCTTCGAGCCTGCACCGCCATTCAATATGATCATGGCTGATCATCCAACTCAGTATCCCGTACCTGCCTTCTCTCCATACCCCCTGATCCCCTTAGCCACAAGGGCCACATCTAACTCCCTCTTAAATATAGCCAATGAACTGGCCTCAACTACCCTCTGTGGCAGAGAGTTCCAGAGATTCACCACTCTCTGTGTGAAAAAGTTTTTCCTCATCTCGGTCTTAAAGGATTTCCCCTTATCCTTAAGCTGTGACCCCTTGTCCTGGACTTCCCCAACATCGGGAACAATCTTCCTGCATCTAGCCTGTCCAACCCATAAGAATTTTGTACGTTTCTATAAGATCCCCTCTCAACCTCCTAAATTCTAGCGAGTATAGAATACAGCTCAGAAACTGGCCCTTCGGCCCACCGAGTCTGCACTGACCAGCATACACCCCGTATACTAGCACCACCCTACACACTGAAGGGCAATTTACAGAAGCCAATTAACCTACAAATCTGCACATATATTATAGGAGCTGAATTAGGCCATTCAGCCCATCAGGTCTACTCCGCCATTCAATCGTGGCCAATCTATCTTTCCCTCTCAACCCCATTCTCCTGCCTTCTCCCTATAACCGCGTGTGAACCCATACTAATCAAGAATCTTTTGAATATGGGAGGAAACCGGAGCACCCAGAGAAAAGCCATGTAGGTCACGGGGTAAATGTACAAAATCAGCACCCATAGTCAGGATGGAACCCAGGTCTCTGGCGCTGTAAGGCAGCAACTCTACCGCTGAGCCACTGTGCTGCCATATGCTTACTATTGTCTTGGTGTCTGCCCAGGGCTGACGCTTATAAAAACACTGAGAACAGCAAACAGTATAAATAGGTACATGTTCTAAACCGATATGGATGGTTAGATTCTCCACAACAAACTGTACTTCATATACAAATGCAAATAGAAACTATCGGAAAGATCTTGGAGTCAAATCCTTCAGCAGGTTTCGGAGAACTATCCGCTACAATCTGTTTCTTCTGTTTTGCTCTACTTGTTGAACTTGAGTTTGACGATTGTATTTACGTTTCATATTATATGATCGGTTTGGATAGATCTGTACTTAACTGGTAATGGCCCAGTCCCACAGTACGAGTTCATTCCAAGAGTTCTCCCGAGTTTGCCCTGATTCAAACGCGGAGATTTACGGTAATGGCCGCTCGTCGGTGCTCGGGGCTCTCGTGGACATTTTTCAACCTGTTGAAAAATCTTCACCAGTCTTCCTGAGCTTACCTGCCGTTAGCGAGTCTCCCCGAGTACCTGCCGTTAGCGTGACGAGCCGCTAAGAGACGTCCCCGAGCTCCGACGTACCCGCTACGTTCATTCTCCGTGCTTACCACGAGTTTGATTTTTTTTTTTAGTCGGGAGAGCTCTTGGAATGAACTCGTACCGTGGGACAGGGCCATAAGGGTGTCAGGGTGTTATAGGGAGAAGGCAGGAGAAGGGTTGAGAGGGAAAGATAGATCAGACATGATCAAATGGCGGAGTAGATTCACGGGACGAATAGCCTAATTCTGCTCCTATAATTTATGATAGCATGTAAAATGAAGCGTTTCACTGTGCAATAATGAACCTAACCCCTAAACCAATGTGTGGTCAGGGGCTTGAGCTGCTTTGCTAACTACCGTGTGAAGTTCCAGACTGGGAATATAGAGTTGGGATAATTCCCCACAACTAATGCCGGATAATCCGCCTGATATCCTGACACAGGGAACATCTCTCCACTGAGAAGAAAAGTAAGAGCATTTAAGCAGGAAAGACATTAGATCAGTACAGCACAGGAAAGTCACATAATGTCGGAGTAACTCAGCGGGTCAGGCAGCATTGCTGGAGAACATGGATAGGTGACTTTTCGGGTAGAGGAACCTTCAATAATTAAATGAATCCACCAATGATACTGTATTGCCGCGTGTACCCAGGTGGAGTGAAACATTTTGTTTCGCAAACTGTCCTGGGCAGTACACAAGAGTCGCCACGTTTCTGGCGTGGACAAAGTTAAACATTTTACCAAACAGTATGAATAATAGACAAACAATAGGTGCAGGAGCAGGCCATTCGGCTCTTTGAGTCAGCACCGCCATTCAATGTGATCATGGCTGATCATCCCCAATCAGTACCCCGTTCCTGCCTTCTCCCCATATCCCTGACTCCGCTATTTTTAAGAGCCCTATCTAGCTCTCTCTTGAAAGCATCCAGAGAACCCGCCTCCACCGCCCTCTGAGGCAGAGAATTCCACAGACTCACCACTCTCTGTGAGAACAAAGTGTTTCCTCGTCTCCGTTCTAAATGGCTTACCCCTTATTCTTAAACTGCGGCCCCTGGTTCTGGACTCCCCCCAACATCGGGAACATGTTGCCTGCCTCTAGCGTGTCCAAGCCCTTAACAATCTTATATGTTTCAAATTGATATGAAGAAGGGTCTCGACCCAAAACGTCACCTTTCCATGTTCTCCAGAAATGCTGCCTGAGCTGCTGAGTTACTCCAGCACTTTGTGTCTTTTCTTGGGTAAACCAGCATCACCAGTTGCTTTTTTTCGCCAGTTCCTTGTTTCCAGCAAGCCCTCTGGCCACAATGTCCTCGCCAAATATGATGCCAAGTTAAATTAATCTCCTCTGCTGCACATGGTTCATATCATTCTATTCTCTCCATGTAGCGAGCATGATTTAGTTGAGATTTTATTTAAACTATGAGTGTTTTTAAATATTTGTATGTACTTTCAAGTGTCTTTAAGTGCCTTGAAATTTTTACATTTTGAATTTTTAACACTTTTATTCTCTCCATGTAGCGAGCATGATTTAGTTGAGATTTTATTTAAACTCTTTTAGTGTTTTCAAATATTTGTATGTACTTTTAAACATGCTTGTATTTTTTTAATAATTGTCCATAGACATAACAGGCCCTTCAGCCCAACTTCCCTACACCGACCAACATGTCCCATCTGCACTAGTCTGCGGCCAGCTGCGGGCGGCAGCGCTGAACTTAACATCGGGAGCCTGGGATCTCTCGCGACGAGATCGCCAGTGGTGGAGCTCCATCCAGTTGGCTTCGGAAGCCGCGGTCTCCGGTAAGGAGGCGGCCGTTCCAGGTTTCCCAAGCCGCTGAGAGGGTTCTCCCGACGCCGGAGCACCATCACCCGGCGAAGAAGGGCCTGTAACATCGGGCCCCGTAGCGGCGACTGTGGAGGCCTATATAGGCCCGACTATGGGTGGACAAGGGGATATGGACTGGACTCTGTGTCTTCCCCCTACAGTGGGAACTATTGTGGGGGGGATGTTTTTATGTTTTATGTTAAATTTCTTTAATGTTGTGTCTATTTGTGCTGCATGGCAAGAACAAATTTCACTACACCATTTGGTGTATGTAACAATAAATGTCCTTTGTCCATTGTCCTTAGTCCCACCTACCTGTGTTTGGCCCATATCCCTCTAAACCTGTCCTGTCCATGTGTACCTGTCTAAATATTTCTTAAACGTGCAATAGTCCCTGCCTTAACTACCTCCTCCAGCAGCTCATTCCATACACCCAACAACCTTTGAAAAAAAAAGGTTACCCTTCAGGGTCCTATTAAATCTTTTCCTCCTTACCTTAAACCTATGTCCTCTGGTTCTCGATTCCCCTACTCTGGGCAAGAGACTCTGTGCGTCTACCCGATCTATTCCTCTCATGATTTTGTGCTACTCGATAAGATCACCCCTCATCCTCCTGTGCTCCAAGGAATAGAGTCCTAGGCTACTCAACCTCTCCCTACAGCTCAGGCCCACGAGTCCTGGCAACATCCTCTATAACATCAGCCCTCAATGTCCTGCTCTCCAAGGAATAAAGACCTAGCTTGCTCAACCTCTCCCTACAGGCCCTCGATTGCTGGCAGCATCGTGTTTCTCAATGTTTTTTGTGATTGAAAACTTTGAATTATTTTGAAATGTCGACAGCCAGCTAAAGCTGCTGAGCCAGTTGCCCACATTTTCCACTGTTTAATTCCGCTCTTCCCGCTGCAGACAGCCCACAATTCACACTATGATGCTGAGATTAACTTCATAAGTTCATAGTTCATAAATTCTAGGAGCAGGATTAGGCCATTTGGCTCATCAATCTACTGCGCCATTCGATCATGGCTCATCTATCTTTCCCTCTCAATGCCATTCTCCTCCCCATAACCCCTGATACCCATGGTAATCAAGAATCTGTCACTCTCCGCCTTAAAAATATCCATTGACTTGGTCTCCACAGCCATATCTGGCAACGAATTCCACAGATTTGCCACCCTCTGACTAAAAAAAAACTTCCTCCTCATCTCTTTTCTAAAGGTACATCCTTTTATTCTGGGGCTGTGCCCTCTGGTCCTAGACTCTCCCACTGATGGGCAACTGGGGTGAAATTCTGTGGATACCTAAAATCTGAAAATATCTGTAAGAAACTTATGAAAAGGTAAGTTAATGCTATCTCCTGTTCATCATTGCTATTTCAAAGGATCTCATGCAGTCACCAATCTTCATTAACCGATACATAACCATGCATATACAAAATTATGCATACGCAAGCTAACATAATGTTAGTTTTAAGTGTTAGAGATGAAGCACAAAAATGTGTTGTTCGGCTCACCGAGACCAGCGATCACCCCGTACACTTGCACTATCCCACACACAATTTACCGAAGGCTATTAACCTCCAAACCTACACCTCTTGCTCAAAGAAAACAGCTCCAGAAATTATACTGGTGCTTTGAAAAATATTGCACATGCCAACCTCAAACATAGGCCTAAATCTTCCTCCCACAGGGAGATCGTGCAAACACCACACAGTAGCTAAGGTCGGTATCGAACCCGGGTCTCTGGCGCTGTGAGGTTAGAGCTGAAAAGAAAGTGGAGAAGTAAAGGGTTGAAATTGGCTGCATGAAGAGTGGAATGTTACAGAGCAGCTGTTTTTTTGCATCTGTGTTGGGTGGCTACACTGTGGGGAAGTTGGATGCTCCATCCATCTGGCAGACAGTCAGCAAGTGGCTTATAAAGGCAAGAAGAATTAGGCTTATGTTTGGGGCTGACATGTGCAATATTTGATATGCTGGCTGGCGGCACTGTTAAACCGTTTCATCTCTGTCCGTCACACAGTCCTTCCAATGAGAAAACGGCCACATTTTGAGAGATAATTCACATGCGCTTACAAAGCGACTGTCTTGTTTCTCAAAGCACTAGCGTGATTTTTGGAGCTGACTGACGTCTTTTTATCAAGCGATTACTGGCAGTTCCACTCATCAGTAATAATTCTGAAGCCTTGTGATCGCTCCTGATTTTAATCACTCTGCCATTTGTAGTCCTTCCAGCAGTTGCCAAGAATTTAAACTTTGTAATTCCCTTCCTAAATCGCTTTCTCAGTCTGTCTCTCCCTCTCTCTCTCCCTCTCTCTCTCCTTCTCTTTCTCCCTCTCTCCCTCTGTCTCTCCCTCTCTCCCTCTCTCTCTCTCCCTCTCTCCCTCTGTCTCTCTGTCTCTCCCTCTCTCTCCCTCTCTCTCCCTCTCTCCCTCTGTCTCTCCCTCTGTCTCTCCCTCTGTCTCTCCCTCTGTCTCTCCCTCTGTCTCTCCCTCTCTCTCCCTCTCTCCCTCTCTCTCTCCCTCTCTCCCTCTGTCTCTCCCTCTCTCCCTCTCTCCCTCTCTCCCTCTCTCCCTCTGTCTCTCCCTCTGTCTCTCCCTGTCTCTCCCTCTGTCTCTCCCTGTCTCTCCCTCTCTCTCTCCCTCTGTCTCTCCCTCTCTCTCCCTCTGTCTCTCCCTCTCTCTCGCTCTCTCTCTCCCTCTGTCTCTCCCTCTCTCCCTCTGTCTCTCCCTCTCTCTCTCCCTCTGTCTCTCCCTCTCTCCCTCTCTCCCTCTCTCCCTCTCTCCCTCTCTCCCTCTCTCCCTCTCTCTCTCCCTCTCTCTCTCCCTCTCTCTCTCTCCCTCTGTCTCTCCCTCTGTCTCTCCCTCTGTCTCTCCCTCTGTCTCTCCCTCTGTCTCTCCCTCTGTCTCTCCCTCTGTCTCTCCCTCTGTCTCTCCCTCTGTCTCTCCCTCTCTCTCCCTCTGTCTCTCCCTCTGTCTCTCCATCTGTCTCTCCCTCTCTCTCCCTCTCTCCCTCTGTCTCTCCCTCTGTCTCTCCCTCTCTCTCCCTCTCTCCCTCTGTCTCTCCCTCTGTCTCTCCCTCTCTCTCCCTCTGTCTCTCCCTCTGTCTCTCCCTCTGTCTCTCTGGACTTTCAGAAGGCTTTCGACAAGGTACCACATAAGAGATTAGGATACAAACTTAAATCACATGGTATTGGGGGTTCAGTATTGATGTGGATAGAGAACTGGCTGGCAAACAGGAAGTAAAGAGTAGGAGTAAACGGGTCCTTTTCACAATGGCAGGCAGTGACTAGTGGGGTACCGCAAGGTTCAGTGCTGGGACCCCAGCAATTTACAATTTATATTAATGAGCTGGATGAGGGAATTGAAGGCAACATCTCCAAGTTTGCGGATGACACTAAGCTGGGGGGCAGTGTTAGCTGTGAGGAGGATGCTAGGAGACTGCAAGGTGACTTGGATAGGCTGGGTGAGTGGGCAAATGTTTGGCAGATGCAGTATAATGTGGATAAATGTGAGGTTATCCACTTTGGTGGCAAAAACGGGAAGGCAGACTATTATCTAAATGGTGGCCGATTAGGAAATGGGGAGATGCAGCGAGACCTGGGTGTCATGGTACACCAGTCATTGAGAGTAGGCATGCAGGTGCAGCAGGCAGTGAAGAAAGCGAATGGTATGTTAGCTTTCATAGCAAGAGGATTTGAGTATAGGAGCAGGGAGGTTCTACTGCAGTTGTACAAGGTCTTGGTGAGACCACACCTGGAGTATTGCGTACAGTTTTGGTCTCCAAATCTGAGGAAGGACATTATAGCCATAGAGGGAGTGCAGAGAAGGTTCACCAGACTGATTCCTGGGATGTCAGGACTTTCATATGAAGAAAGACTGGATAGACTTGGCTTATACTCGTTAGAATTTAGGAGATTGAGAGGGGATCTTATAGAAACGTACAAAATTCTTATGGGGTTGGACAGGCTTGATGCAGGAAGATTGTTCCCGATGTTGGGGAAGTCCAGGACAAGGGGTCACAGCTTAAGGATAAGGGGGAAATCCTTTAAGACCGAGATGAGGAAAAACTTTTTCACACAGAGTGGTGAATCTGTGGAACTCTCTGCCACAGAGGGTAGTTGAGGCCAGTTCATTGGCTATATTTAAGAGGGAGTTAGATGTGGCCCTTGTGGCTAAAGGGATCAGGGGGTATGGAGAGAAGGCAGGTACAGGATACTGAGTTGGATGATCAGCCATGATCATATTGAATGGCGGTGCAGGCTCGAAGGGCCGAATGGCCTACTCCTGCACCTATTTTCTATGTATCTATGTATCTATGTATCTCCCTCTGTCTCTCCCTCTGTCTCTCCCTCTCTCTCCCTCTGTCTCTCTCTCTCCCTCTCCCTCTCACTCCCTCTGTCTCTCCCTCTGTCTCCCCCTCTGTCTCTCCCTCTGTCTCTCCCTCTGTCTCTCTCTCTCTCCCTCTGTCTCTCCCTCTGTCTCTCCCTCTGTCTCTCCCTCTCCCTCCGTCTCTCTCCCCCACTTTTTCTCCTTCTCTCTGTCTCTCTCCCTCTCTTTCGCCATGTCTCTCTCTCTCTCTCTCCTCTCTCTTTCTTTCTCTGTGTCTTTCTCTCTCTCTCTCTTTCTCTCCCTCTCTCCCTCTCTTTTCCTCTCTACCTCTTTTTCTCTTTCTATGTCTCTCCATCTCTATCCCTCACTCTCTCTGTCCCTCTCGCTCTGTCTCGCTCTGTCTCTCTCTCTTTCTGTGTCTGTCACCCTCTGTCCCCCCTCGCTCCCTCTATCCCACTAACCCCTCTCAATTTGCATTAGGACGTTCCTTCGAAGCACCTCTTTGACCAAGCTATTGGTCAATCAATATCAAACAATCTTTAACTGTGCAGTTGAGTTACGTTTGACTGATCCACGAGGCATTATAGACAATGGACAAGAGGTGCATGAGCAGGCCATTCGGCCCTTCGAACCAGCACCGCCATTCAATGTGATTATGGCTGATCATCCCTAATCAGTACCCCGTTCCTGCCTTCTCCCCATATCCCCTGACTCCGCTATCTTTAAGAGCCCTATCTCACAGAGAGTGGTGAGTCTGTGGAATTCTCTGCCTCAGAGGGCGGTGGAGGCCGGTTCTCTGGATACTTTCAAGAGAGAAGTATCCAGAGAACTTTCTCTCTTGAAAGTATCCAGAGAACCGGCCTCCACTGCCCTCTGAGGCAGAGAATTCCACAGACTCACCGCTCTCTGTGAGAAAAAGTGTTTCCTCGTCTCCGTTCTAAATGGCTTACCCGTTATTCTTAAACTGTGGCCCCTGGTTCTGGACTCCCCCAACATCGGGGACATGTTTCCTGCCTCTAGCGTGTCCAAACCCTTGATAATCTTATGTGTTTCAATAAGATGCCCTCTCATCCTTCTAAACTCCAGAGTGTACAAGCCCAGCCGCTCCATTCTCTCAGCATATGACAGTCCCGCCATCCCAGGAATTAACCTTGTAAACCTACGCTGCACTCCCTCAATAGCAAGAATGTCCTTCCTCAAATAAGGGGACCAAAACTGCACACAATACTCCAGGTGTGGGCTCACTAGGGCCCTGTACAACTGCAGAAGGATCTCTTTGCTCCTATACTCAACTCCTCTTGTTATTGATCAATGTAGCTTTGCAAAGCCAAATGGTTGAATATTTGCCGTGTTCTGGTTAATGGGAGCAGTTACATGCTCAATCATAAATGCCCTTGGAATAGTGATACCCCAGTCACCCCCCTTTTTCCCTGAAACAATGGGCAGGAGATGCAAAAAGATGAAAGCTCATACCACCAGGTTCAGGAACAAAATGTGTAAGATGCTGGTTTAAATCGAAGGTAGACTCAAAATGGTGGAGTAACTCAGAGGGTGAGGCAGCATCTCAGGAAATAAGGAATTGGCGACGTTTCGGGTCGAGACCCTGTCTGAAGAAGGGTCTCGAACCGAAACGTCGCCCATTCCTTCTCTCCTGAGATGCTGCCTCACCCGCTGAGTTCCTCCAGCATTTACCATCCACCTTAGTTTCAGGAACAGCTTCTTCTCTGTTTTTATCAGAATATTTTGAAAGTTCGGCATGTCCCCGACAACCCTCTACAAACTCCACAGATGCGCCGTGGAAAGCATGTTATCGGGATGCCTCACAGCATAGTTCTATGTTATTCCAGTTTTGCTTCCTACACGTACAGCATGGTTTGGGAACAGCTCCACCCAAGACCGCAAGGAACTGCAGAGAATTGTGGACCATCACATTAACCAACCTCCCTTCCATTGACTCCATCTACACTGCACGCTGCCTCGACAAGGCCACCCACATAATTAAGGACCAGTTACACCCCGGTCACTCCCTCTTCTCCCCTATCTCAGCAGGCAAGAGTTTGGTTTAGTTTGGTTTAGATTATTGGCACGTGTAGCGAGTTACAGTGAAAAGCTTTTTACATTTTTTTCAACGAGGTACAGAAGTGTGAAAACGCACACCTCCAGATTCAGGGACAGTTTCTTCCCAGCTGTTATCAGGCAACTGAACCATCCTACCACCAGTTAGACAGTGGTCCTGACCTATCAACTACCTCATTGAAGACCTTTGTACTTTATCTTGCACTGAATAATATACCCTTTATCCTGTATCTGTACCCTGTGGACGGCTTGATTGTAATCATGTACAAACGTTTCGTTGACTGGATTAGCATGCAACAAAAAAGCTGTTCACCGTACCTCGGCAGAAGCAACAATAATAAACTAAACTGCTAGCAGACCTTTTATAAGCTAAGACAGTAGCTTCAATCTACCAACCTATCTTTGGAGTTTGGGAAGGAAACTGGAAAATCCCACGAGGTCACGGGGAGAACGTACAAACTCTGTACATACGGCACCCGTAGTCAGGATCGAACCGGGGTGTCCGATGCTGGAAGGCAACACTAACACACTGCGCCACTGTGTCGCCCTGCACTGATTCCCTCTGCAGATGCTGCCTGATCTACTGAAGTCCTCCAGCACTTTGTGCTTTTCTTAAGATTCCAGCACCTGCGGTTCCATGTGTCTCTATAGTACGATTTGATTGGGTAACATAGAACAGTGCAGCACAGGAATGTACCCTTCGGCCCACAATTCTGTACCGAACATGATGCCGGGTTAAACTGATCTCATCTGCCAGTACATGATCACTAACCCTCTATCCCCTGAACGTCCATGTGCGTCTATCTTAAAGCCTCTTAAACGCCACTATTGTATCTGCCGCCACCACCACACCTGTCAATACGTTCCAGGCCCCCACTGCTTTCTGTGTAAAAAAAACCCTGCACATCTCTATTAAACTTTCTCCCTCTCACCTTATAGCTGTGCTCTCTAGTGTTGGACATTTCCACCCTGTGGAAAACGGTTAGATACATAGATACATAGTAAATAGGTGCAGGAGTAGGCCATTCGGCCCTTCGAGCCTGCACCGCCATTCAATATGATCATGGCTGATCATCCAACTCAGTATCCCGTACCTGCCTTCTCTCCATACCCCCTGATCCCTTTAGCCACAAGGGCCACATCTAACTCCCTCTTAAATATAGCCAATGAACTGGCCTCAACTACCCTCTGTGGCAGAGAGTTCCAGAGATTCACCACTCTCTGTGTGAAAAAGATTTTCCTCATCTCGGTCTTAAAGGATTTCCCCCTTATCCTTAAGCTGTGACCCCTTGTCCTGGACTTCCCCAACATCGGGAACAATCTTCCTGCATCTAGCCTGACCAACCCCATAAGAATTTTGTACGTTTCTATAAGATCCCCTCTCAATCTCCTAAATTCTAGCGAGTATAAGCCAAGTCTATCCAGTCTTTCTTCATATGAAAGTCCTGACATCCCAGGAATCAGTCTGGTGAACCTTCTCTGCACTCCCTCTATGGCTATAATGTCCTTCCTCAGATTTGGAGACCAAAACTGTACACAATACTCCAGGTGTGGTCTCACCAAGACCATATACAACTGCAGTAGAACCTCCCTGCTCCTATACTCAAATCCTCTTGCTATGAAGGCCAACATACCATTCGCTTTCTTCACTGCCTGCTGCACCTGCATGCCCACTTTCAATGACTGGTGTACCATGACACCCAGGTCTCGCTGCATCTCCCCTTTTCCTAATCGGCCACCATTTAGATAATAGTCTGCCTTCCCGTTTTTGCCACCAAAGTGGATAACCTCACATTTCTGACTGTCTACCCTCAAGTCTCCCCTCAGCCTCTGACGTTCCAATGAAAACAATTCAAGACTATCCAACCCCTCCCTGTAGCTGAAACCGTCTACTCCAGGCAGCATTCTGGTAAACTACCCTCTCCAAAGGTTCTACAGCTTTCCTGTAACACAGTGACCAGAAATGCAACCAATACTCACAATATTCCATAACGCAATAAGAATTTATTTTTTATCGAATCTCCGTACAAATGACAATAATAACCCAATCTTCAGTGACTGCTAAGTCTTCCCATTGTGATACTGAGTATAGAGGTTGGGAGGTCATGTTGCAGTTGTATAAGACGTTGGTGAGGCCACATTTAGAATATTGTGTTCCATTCTGGGCACCATGTTATAGGAAAGATGTTGTCAAGCTTGAATGGGTGCAGAGAAGATTTATGAGGAGGATGTTGCCAGGACTCGTGGGCCTGAGCTGTAGGGAGAGGTTGAGTAGCCTAGGACTCTATTCCTTGGAGCACAGGAGGATGAGGGGTGATCTTATCGAGTAGCACAAAATCATGAGAGGAATAGATCGGGTAGACGCACAGAGTCTCTTGCCCAGAGTCGGAGGATCGAGAAGCAAAGGACATTGGTTTAAGGTGAGAGGGGAAAGTTTTAATAGCAACCTGAGGGGTAACCTTTTCACACAAACGATGGTGGGTATATGGAACGAGCTGCCGGAGGAGGTAGTTGAGGCAGGTACTAGTTCGTAAACGCAACAATTAAGAAACATTTAGACAGGTACATGGATAGGATAGGTTTAGAGGGATATAGGCCAAACCCAGGTAGGTGAGACTAGTGTAGATGGGGCATGTTGGTCAGTGTGGGCAAGTTGGGCAAAATGACCTGTTTCCATGCTGTATGACTCTGTGACTCTAATACTGAGTAGCGGGTTCAAGGACTTTCACCCGGGATGAACAACGAGCGGCTAATATATTTTCAGGCCAGGATTCTGTTCAACTTGGGAGGTGAAGGTCAATGCTGTTAAGTAGGGCTAAATAAATGCATGTTGCTGCTGCAGCTCTAACTGAGACAGAACATCCCAAAATCACTGATGCCTAACACAAGCTTAACACTGGGGCGAGTTTGATTGCTTCCATGAGGCCATTATTGGCTTCTTGCCACAAGGAACACAAATCTGTCATCTCCCTTGTACAGCTACCGTACTGCTTTCCACAAACGTTTTTGTTGGCCATTTTGATCCCATAAACAAATTAAGACATAATATTGTACGAGTCCATTCAATTCTTTATTTTTTTCCGTTTGATTTAGTTTCTGAGATACAGGCTCTTCGACCCACTGAGTCCACGCCGACCTTCGATCACCCGCTCACACCGTTCTGTGTTATCCCATTTTCTCATCCACGTTCTCCCTTTTGGGTTACCTCCGGGTGCTCCAGTTTCCTCCCACACTCCCAAGACGTGCAGGTTTGTAGTTTAATTAGCCTTCTGCAAACTGCCCCTAGTGTGTATGGTGTGGAGGAGGAACGTGGGTATAACATAGAACCAGCGTGAACAGTTTATCGACGGCCGGCGTGGACGCGGCAGGCCTGCATCCATTGTGTATCTCTACGCTCAGCTAAGTTGTCACGATTTGTAATCTTTATGTATTTCTCTGAAAGGAGAACGAACACACACGCAGATATACACACACACACACATCCACAATGTTCAACAACAGTTTCTTCCCAGTTGTTAACAGGTAACTGAAGCGTCCCCTCATCTGCTAGACTGCAGTCCCGACCCACGATCTAACGCATTGGAGACCTTTGAAATATCTTTAATCGGACTTTATCTTGCACTGAAGAATATAATCTTTATCCTTCATCTGGGCACTGTGGGCAGCTTGATTCTAATCATGTATAGTCATTTATTAGACCAGATAGCATGCAAACGCTGTAACTTGTTACACATGACAATAATAAACTAAACTAAACAAGAGGGCAGCACAGTGGCACAGTTGTTGTCTTACAGCGGCAGAAACCCGGATTTGATCCTGACTACGGGTGCTGTCTGTGCGGAGTTTGTACGTTCTCCCTGTGACCGCGTGGGTTTCCTCCCACACTCCAAAGGTGTACAAGTTTGTAAGCTGATTGGCTTTGGTAAGAATTGTAAATTGTCCTTAGTGTGTAGGATGGTGGTCGGCGTGATCTTGGCCGGCTGAAGGGCCTGTTTCTGCACAGTATCTCTGGAGTTTTAAAGTCTAAAACACACACGCGACATGTTTTATTTTACGTGGCCCCCGTGTTCAGTGTGGCGTGCAGCGATGATGTCATGGAAAAAGTGGAGGGGACGGGCGTGAAGCGAAGACAATGCCCCTACTGAGGGTAGCAGAGGTCTGCATGCCAGAGGCAACACTACACTGACTGTACACCAAGCCCAGAAACAGAGGCAGTGTGAGAGAAGGAGAGCGCGGAGACCACAAGTAACGGCCCAGCTGATTAATGTCTTGGAAATTTCTGCCAAATAACAAGGGCTATTCAGGGGAACAGGGCCCAGCGTCTTTAGAAGGGTTGTAGAATTAATCCACACAAAACATACACACTCTCCTGCTTGCTATCTCCAACAGAGATTTTTCCTTTATGTATCTTAAATATAGATTTTAGACATTAGAGATACAGCATGGAAACAGGCCCTTCAGCCCAAGCTCACCATGTACACTAGCATCAACCTACATACTAGGGACCAGGTGAGACCAAGTGGAGGCTTGGCGATCGTTTCGCCGAACACCTCCGCTCGGTCCGCAATAACCAACCTGACCTCCCGGTGGCTCAGCACTTCAACTCCCCCTCCCATTCCGTATCCGACCTCTCTGTCCTTGGACCTCCTCCATGGCCACAGCGAGCAAAACCGGAAATTGGAGGAACAGCACCTCATATTCCGCTTGGGGAGTCTGCATCCTGGGGGCATGAACATTGAATTCTCCCAATTTTGTTAGCCCATTGCTGTCTCCTCCCCTTCCTCAGCCCTCGGGTTGTCTCCTCCCATCCCTCAGCCCTCGGGCTCCTCCTCCGCCTTTTTTTTCCTTTCTTCTCCCCACCCCCCCATCAGTCTGAAGAAGGGTTTCGGCCCGAAACGTTGCCTATTTCCTTCGCTCCATAGATGCTGCTGCACCCGCTAAGTTTCTCCAGCATTTTTGTGTACCTACACACTAGGGACTATTTACAATGTTACCGAAGCTAATTAACCTACAAACCCGCACGTCTCTGGAGTGTGGGAGGAAACCGGAGCACCCGGAGAAAACCTGCATGGTTACGGGGAGAATGTACAAACTCTGTACAGACAGTATCCATAGTCAGGATCGAACCTCTGGTGATGTAAGGCAGCAACTCTACCACTGCGCCACCGTGCCGCCCCTTTGAAGAAAATCAGCCATTCTTAATGTCCCTGCATTCGTAAACTGTGCCATAAATTCCTTCAATTGGCTCCATTTGAAGCATTGTGTACAGTCCTGCTTGCCCAATACAGGAAGGCTTTGGAGAGGCTGCAGAAGCGGTTTACCGGAATACTGTGAATGTAATAAAAAGTGACTGCAGATGGTGGTTTCTACCAAAGATAGACACAAAATGCTGGAGTAACTCCGCGGGTGAGGCAGCATCTCTGGTGAAAAAGAAATTGGTGACGTTTCGGGTCGTGGCTCCGACTCAGACTGAAACATCCCAACCCAAAATGTCACCTGTCCATTTTCTCCAGAGATGCTGCCTGACCTGCTGGGTTACTCCAGCGTTTGTGTCTATCTTTACCAGGATGCTGTCTGGATTTGAAGGTATTCCAGAACCAGGGGCCACAGTCTTAGAATAAAGGGGAGGTCATTAAAGACTGAGGTGAGAAAAAAACTGTTTCACCCAGAGAGTTGTGAATTTATGGAATTCCCTGCCACAGAGGGCAGTGGAGGCCAAGTCACTGGATGGATTTAAGAGAGAGTTAGATAGAGCTCTAGGGGCTGGTGGAGTCAAGGGATATGGGGAGAAGGCAGGCACGGGTTATTGATACGGGACAATCAGCCATGATCACAATGAATGGCGGTGCTGGCTCGAAGGGCCGAATGGCCTCGTCCTGCACCTGTTTTCTCTGTTTCTATGTTTCTATGAATCCCACGCAAGCAGAGGAGATCAGTTTATCTTTGTTTAACTTGGCATCATGTTGAGCACAAGACATCATGAGCCGAAGGGCCTGTTCCTGTGCTGGACTGTTCTGTGTTTAGGGGCAAGAAGGGCCGGGCAATAAAACAGCAACTCTACATGAACCCACAGATGGAATGAACAAAGGAACACGTTGTACATAGTTGGTAGGTCACAGCCACTCTTTTACCAACTAGAGAGCGATCCTACTTCATATGGAGACCCTTGGACGATCTTTAATGGGGATTTCCTGGACTTAATCTTGCACTAAATGTTATTCCCTTTATCCTGTATCTGTACACTGTGGATGCCTTGATTGTTATCCAGTTTAGTTGTTTCGCTGACCGGGCAGCATGCAACAAACAAGCTTTGTACCACGTTGCACCTGACACTAAAAATGAACTAAACAAATGAATGTTTCAGTTTAGTTTCGTGTAGTGTATTGTCACATGTACCGAGGCGCAGTGAAAATCCTTTGTTGTGTGCTAACCAGTCAGCGGAAAGACAATACGTGATTACAATCGAGTCGTCCACAATGTAAAGATACAGGATAAAGGGCAGAACTATTTAGTGCAAGATATAGTTCAGTAAAAGGTACACAAAAATGCTGGAAAAACTCAGCGGGTGCAGCAGCATCTATGGAGCGAAGGAAATAGGTAACGTTTCGGGCCGAAACCCTTCTTCAGACTCATTATAGAGAGTTGGGTGTGGAACAGTCTCCGGAGAGAGGAGGAGAACTTCTTCAAAGTAGGCATACCTTGACGAGATTTCGCAGTGGAGTAGACAAAGTGTTAAAGAAGGAACTGCAGATGCTGGAAAATCGAAGGTACACAAAAATGCTGGAGAAACTCAGCGGGTGCAGCAGCATCTAGTTCAGTAAAGTTGGATCAGAGATGAGTTTGGTCTGAGGGTCTCCAATGAGGTAGATAGTAGTTCGGGACCGCTCTCTAGTCGTCGGTGGGATAGTTCATTTGCCTGATAACAGCTGAGAAGAAACCGTCCCTGAACCCGGAGGTGTGCGGAGGAAGTGACTGGGGTGCAACCCGTCCTTGATTGCGCTGGTGGCCTTGCCGAGGCAGCGTGAAGTGTAGATGGAGTCGAGGGAAGGGAGGTTGGTTTGTGCGACGGTTTGTGTTGAGTGTCGTCAACATTCGAAGGATTTCCTTTGACAGCAAAGAAAATAATTCTGGCATGCCACTCACTGCACTGAAATGCACACAGCGTGATTCACCAAATCTTGTGCAATTTACCATATTTCACTTTCTAAAACGTTTTCCAGGAATGCGTCCCTTTCGGAAATGAGGGAATCGTTTCAGCGACAAAAGGAAGCAAAATCCTGCATAGATTCCTGCAATAATCACAGTTGTGGAAAGTGTTGGCTGTTGGCTGTCAGACTCTATGGGAAGTGCAGAGGTGGTGAAATCTAAGTCTTCCCCTTTGCTTTGCCTGGGCGCCAGGAACACACTGACATTCAAAGACCCAAAGGCAGGCTGAGAAATCGAAGAGATAAGAAGCCAGCATGGAGCTGAAAGGTGTTAGGAAAGGAGCCAAAAAAATGTATGAGTTGATTTTTAAAAAAGCACAAGATGATGGTAAGTTTAAAGTTGAGAAAAACTCACCCAGCAGAAAATGTCTACAAGCAATCCTTTGTTTATTGGGGAGCTTTGAATGGTAATAAATCATACTGAGCGATCCTCGACATTCAGCGCCTTCACTAAGCCAAGACCACTGTGTACATTTCTATACTTTGCTCACATTTATCACAATCTGCAAAGCAAAGGCCCTTCAACTTAAAAATGTCCATTTTTGTTATTAATCAAGAATAAGCACTCAACATGACCAGCCCATCCGCAGAGCATTAGGCAAGTCTGTTTATGCATTAGATATCTTTTAAGCAACTTGTTTCCTCTCAGAGTGGATTTTCTCCTTAAACGTACCTCCGCATTTGATTTTTTTTTAAATTTCCCTTACTTTGACAAATTGCCTTAGAACATAGGGCGGCAGAGTGGCACAGCGGTAGAGTTGCTGCCTTACAGCGCTGTAGATCCCGGTTCGATCCTGACTACGGGGACAGAGTTTGTACCTTCTCCCTGTGACCGCATGGGTGCTCCAGTTTCCTCCCACATCTCAAAGACGTACAGGTTGGTAGGTTTGTGTCCGAAGAAGGGTCTTGACCTAAAACGTCACCTAAATGCTGCCTGACCCGCTGAGTTACTCCAGCATTTTGTGTCTATCTTCGGTGTAAACCAGATCAGTGGTTCCATCCCATACAGGTTTGTAGATTAAATGGCTTGGGTAAAATTGTAAATTGTCTTTAGTGTGTCGAATAGTGCTACTGTATGGGGTGATCACTGGTGGGCCAAAGGACCTGTTTCCACACCGTATCTCCAAAGCCTAAACCCTAAAGTCATAGAACACGGAACATAGAACAGTACAGCACAGGCAGGTGGGACTAGTGTAGATGGGGCATGTTGGTCGGTGTGGGTAACTTGGACCGAAGGGCCTGTTTCCAAGCTCTATGTCTCTATAACCATCAGTCTCTCCAACACAACACAACACTAACCTCAGCAACTATGAACTTCAATGGGCTGTCTTTGATTGCACGACAAACTTTGGTTTTAATTTTGTATCAGCATTACAATAAATTAATTTATTGAATTATTTTAAAATATGATGTTACCTGTGTGTGGGCATTTCACTATATGCAACAAAAGCATTTCTATAAAACAATTGTGGGCACCATATCTGAGGAAGGATGTGCTGGCTCTGGAGAGGGTCCAGAGGAGGGTTTACAGGAATGATCCCCAGGCATGAGTAGGTTAACCTATGATGAGCATCGGTCGGCACTGGGCCTGTACTCGCTGGAGTTTAGAAGGATGATGGGGAACCTCAATGAAACGTACAGAAAAATGAAATGCTTGGATAGATTGGATGTGGAGAGGGTGTTTCCACTAGTGGGAGAGTCTAGGACTAGAGGTCATAGCCTCAGAATTAAAGGACATTCTTTTAGGAAGGAGATGTGGAGAAATGTCTTCAGTCAGAGGGCGGTGACTGTGGAATTCTTTGCCACATAAGGCTGTGGAGGCCGTCAGTGAGTATTTTGAAGGCATAGATAGATTCTTGGTCAGTACAGGTGTCAGAGGTTATGGGGAGAAGGCAGGAGAATAGGGTTAGGAGGGATAGATCAGCCATGATTGAATGGCGGAGTAGGCTTGATGGGCCGAATGGCTTAATTCTCCTCCTATCACTTATGACCTTATGATAAAGCATCATTAAACATTTACCATTTGGAGGCCAAGTGTTTTTAAAGCGGAGATTGACAGATCTTGATTAGTAAGGGTGTCAAAGGTTGGGGAAGTCCAGAACAAGGGGTCACAGTTTAAGGATAAAGGGGAAATCTTTTAGCACCGAGATGAGAAAAACATTTTTCACACAGAGAGTGGTGAATCTGTGGAACTCTCTGCCACAGAAGGTAGTTGAGGCCAGTTCATTGGCTATATTTAAGAGGGAGTTAGATGTGGCCCTTGTGGCTAAAGGGATCAGGGGGTATGGAGAGAAGGCAGGTACAGGATACTGAGTTGGATGATCAGCCATGATCATATTGAATGGCGGTGCAGGCTCGAAGGGCCGAATGGCCTACTCCTGCACCTATTTTCTATGTTTCTATGTTTCTATGTTATGGGGTGAAGGGGGGGAGAATGAAGATGAGAGGGCTGTGTACTTGTTTGCAGTCGTGGGTGTACAAGAAGGGAGCTGAGAACACAGGTATAAAACCAGGGACTCCTCAACAGATTAGACGTGGAAAGGATATTTCCAGTAATGGGAAAATTTAAAACGGACAATCTCAGAATAAAAGGACGTACCTTGAGAATGGGGATGTCGAGGAATTTCTTTAGCCAGAGGGTGGTAAATCTGTGGAACGCATTGCCACAGACGGATGTGGAGTCGGATGGGAGAAGATGATTGAATGACGGAATAGGGTCGAGGGGCCGAATGGCTTAATTCGACTCCTATGACTTACATATTGCTGGTCCCAGCACTGGGTCATTGAACAGAACCAGCCATTACCACGCACAGTCCCACCGTGAAAGATGAGCCCAAACTGTTCTCAAATTAGTTGCACATGTTACAACCCTCAGCCCGTGAACCCTCGGAGTGACTTACAGTAACCCAATCCTCCCAAGTCACCCACCAAATCCGGACACGTTCAGTTTTCCCTTACAATTCCCACATGGCAAATCCAAAAGCCTTTTCTGTTTCTGTGATCCCTAATTCCTTTCATTCCTTTAATCACAGCACGGTGGCACAGCGGTAGAGTTGCTGCCTTACAGTGCCAGAGGCCCCCGGCACAATCCTGACTGTACGGATGCTGCCTGCGCGGAGTTTGTGCGTTCTCCCCGTGAACATGTGGCTTTTCTCTGGGTATTCCAGTTTGTTCCAACACTGCAAAGCCATGCGGGTTTTGTAGGTTAATTGACTTCTGTAAATTGTCTCTTGGGTGCTGGATAGAACTAGTGTACGGGGTGATCGCTGGTCGGCATGGACTCGGTGGGCCGAAAAGCCTGTTTCCACGCTGTGTCTCTAGAATGAAAACGAAATGTAAAACTTTGCTTGGTACACTTGCCCCTGAGGATATTCTTTGGGCAGCTTATCATCAACGGTATGAACATTGAATCCTCCAATTTTAAATAAGTGACCAACAAATGCAGTGTGGGAAGGGGAGTTAAAATGGTGAGCAAATGGGAGATTGAGTAGGCCTTGGTGGATGTCCCATCACTCCTATCAATTATGATTGTATGATCTGATGAATAGATAATATAATAAACAAGCATTAAAAAAGTTCAATGAATAAAAAACCCAAATGTTATAGTCCAAAAACAAAACAAAACCCAAATTCCCCAAGAACAACTCAGGCAGTTTGTAGTTTGGAGTTTGGTAGTGGTCTTGCTCCGAGTCAGAGGTTTAACAATTCAAAGCCCCTTAATTTAGTTTGGTTTTAGAGATACAGCATGGAAACAGTCCCTTCGGCCCACCGAGTCCACGTCTACCATCAATCATCCATTCAGACTAGTTCTATGTTATCCCACTTTCTCACCCACTCCCTTTGGACACTAGGGGGGCAATTTATAGACCTATAAACCCTATAAGCCTATAGCGCGTCTTTGGGATGTGACAGCACCCGAGGTCAGGATTGAACCTGGGTCTCTTGCACTACGAGGCTGATTCCACAAATTCACCAACCACTGACTAAAGAAATTCCTCCTCATCTCCTTCCTAAAATAATGTATAATGAACGTACAGAGGCGGAAGAGTAGGCCACTCTGCCCCTCCAGGCGCCTGCATTCAACATCTAACCCAGGCCTCAACTCCCCTTCTGCACCAGTTACCTGTCACCATCAATTCCTCAATCACTGAAAAATAGATCTGCTTCCTCCTTAAAATCCCAAATGATCTGAGGATATATTCATTAGCCGGGGCATTGAGTCAGGAAGTCACGCTGCAGCTTTAGTATGGTCAAGCTGCATTTGTAGTATTGGGTACAATTCTAGTCGTCCCATTACAAGAAGGATGTGGAGGCTTGGGAAAGGGTGCAGAGGAGGTTTAACAGAATGATAGACACAACTCAGTGGGTAGGCAGCATCACTGCCCACCTCATCCCACATCAGTGTAGATGGGACACGTTGGATGACGTGGGCAAGTGATGACGAGGGCAGTTTGGAGAAAATGGCTTGTTGATATTTAGGTTCAAGTCTGACGAAGGGTCCCGAACCGAAACGTTTTCTCCAGAAATTATGCCTGACCCGCTGAGTTACTCCAGTACTTTGTGTCTATGTTTGGTATAAACTAGCACCTGCAGTTCTTTGTTTCTACATTTTACCAGAATGATGCTTGGATTTGAGGGTATTAGCTAAAGGGAGAGGCTGAATGGGCTTGGATTGTTTTCTCTGGAGCACCAGAGGTTGCAAGGAGACCTGATAGAACATCCATGAAATGATGGAAGGTATAGGTAGGGTAGGCAGTTAGAACCTTTTACCAAAGATGGAAATATCAAATACTAGAGGGCATAGCTTTAAGGTGAGAACAATAAAGAACAATGGATATGTGAGTGATAGGATCAGAATTAGGCCATTCGGCCCATCAAGTACTCTGTCATTCAATCATGGTTGATCTATCATTCCCTCAACCCCATTCTCCTGCCTTCTTTTACATTGAACCAGGGGCCACAGTTTAAGAATAAGGGGTAAGCCATTTAGAACGGAGATGAGGAAACACTTTTTCACACAGAGAGTGGTGAGTCTGTGGAATTCTCTGCCTCAGATGGCGGTGGAGGCCGGTTCTCTGGATGCTTTCAAGAGAGAGTTAGATAGGGTCCTAAGGGATAGCGGAGTTAATGGATATGGGGAGAAGGCAGGAACGGGGTACAGATTGTGGATGATCAGCCATGATCACAATGAATGGCAGTTCTGGCTCGAAGGGCCGAATGGCCTACTCCTGCATCTATTGTCTATATTGAAAGCTTTATACACAGAGTGATGGGTGCCTGGAACTCACTGCCAGGGGTGGTGGTGGATGCAGGTACCATAGTGGCATTTAAGAACTTTTAGATACACATGGATATGCAAGGAATGGAGTGGTATGATAATACGCAGGCAGATAAGAGTCTAGTTTAGTTTAGTTTATTGTCACCTGTACCAAGATACAGTGAAAAGCTTTGGTGAAAAGGAGTGAAAAGAATTGGTCCTGGTATTAGTGATGTTACAATACCTACCTTCAGCGGCGCTGCAGTTCTGCCACTGGCCATGTGCGCGACTTTGGCGCCTTTGAGGGAGGGGGGGGGCAGGATTTAAATCCAGTTTTGTACTGCCTGTCGGAGGCGATTTCCTCGGGCTGCTAGCTGATGAAGAAAAATCGATCGGACTTCCGTTCCCGGTATATATTTTTTTAAATCCGCTGGGCACTTTAATAATTGGATTAAAATAAAAAGCGACTTCTAACGCCCTCAACGCCTACAACGTGACGGATCGCAAGAACGGTACGAAACAAAGGTTACGTCGTTTATTTTACATATAATCTTGCTTCTTGGGATGGCTTTAATCTAATTTTACGTTGCGAAAGTGTTATTTGGGCCCCATACGAACCGGCAGTGTTTTTCCTGCCGATATGGAGTTCAAATTCACCGCAAATGGAACGTTCCAATCGATCGCGTTCCATAAAAACCCACTCGCAAGATGATTTAAATCCTCATATTTTTTGGACAATCATGTCTAAATTGTATATATTTTGTGTTATTCTCTCTCCATGATCATTATTTTTAAACTAAATATTCACAACAGTTTGAGTCGCATGTATTGTGCAAAAAACAATAATTTTGATTATATTTTGAGTGGATGTTTCTGGATTAATTTATGTGAATTAAACATTAAATTCCTTCCATCTGGCATATAAATTCATGACAGTGAGATTTAAAAATCATGTTATATTGTGAATTCTTGTGTGAATGGGATTAGTTTGTTATTTGGATAATTAGGCTATTTAAAAAAATTATCCTTTTCTTAAGAAATGGAATCTACAGGACATTGTTAATGGGAAAGTAGTGGGCAGAAAGGCATGTCATGTGTGGTTTGAAGAGAAAAAACTTGTAGTTTACAATGCCAAAATTGAAAAGTTGTGAAAAAACTAAGGTGTACAGAGTTGCTTATTGGTTACAATCTGAGGAGTATGATGATGCTACTGATTATGATATGCCATTGTACCAGCTAGCAACTGATCTTCTCCATAAAGACTTGGTCTATTGCTAGAAATTGTAATTTATTTACCTATCTGTTACGGACTTACAGCATATAATACAATAATATTAAAGTTCTGATCTTGAGAATATCACATTTTTTAATTTTCAAGGCAGTCTGGGTGTTTCTTACTATTTCCGTCACATCGGTCAATTTTGTAATTAACTACAATTAGGTAACTAACTAATTATATGCTTTAATTTCAGGTCATCCAAGTAAGATTGTTTCATATTTGTTTCAGAATGCTTCAATCTATAATAACTGGAAATTTCATTCAGTTCTCTTAATTTTTAAGAAAGTTATGGGCTTTTGACTGTCCTCGATCACAGCTTTTGTGTTAAGTCAATGGAAAAGCAATAGGGAACAAGATGCTAATTTCCGAGTATGAAAATGGCCATAACTTTTTTAATACCGAAGATATGAAAGTGAATTAGGTGTCAAATTAAACTTCTTTTTATGCTTTATCTGATGGGATACTTTGCAAACATTGCTACTGGTATCATGTCCAGCACAGACATTGTGGGCCAAAGGGCCTGTTCTTGTTTTCCATGTTTAATAAAAAGCAGGTCCCATTCTCGTCGCTTCAAGTGTCAATGAAGATGAGAAAGCAGATTCACTCGGAAAAAGGTTCGCTGCATTTAAATTTCTTTGAATATTTTTTTTCTCTTGAAGTCATTGGCTCCTGATCTCTTTTCACAAATGTTAATACTAATAATTTTAAAAAACATGGGGAAACATTTCCAATATCAACACTGCTATAAAAATCTACCGGAAATATTGCAAAGTAAAAATCTAC
>CM075977.1:258791697-258831186 GCA_038087875.1 Malacoraja senta | reverse complement strand
GAATTTAACCCCGTATTGGCATGAAAAATACTGCCGTTAGTTCGGTGAATAAAATCACCGTGTCGCATGACAAAATGTGAATTAAAGGCTTCTTAAGAAGCACTTTTATACATTTAAAGAAAGCACTTTCGTTTACCTGTCCATTGTGTGAAATCCGTCCCCGTTATCGGCGTTGACGCTTCAGGAGCTGCTTTTAAAATGACTGTAGCGCTGACATTGACGATTTAATAAAAATAAAAAATTCACAAAACGCCGGTAGGAACGATTTTGTCAGCGAAGGTTTGTACTCCAACAAAATATTTCCAGGACAAGGGAGGAGAAACCGCGTTTTAACCCCGCCCCCCCTTAAAGGCGCCAAAATCGCGCACACGGCCAGTGGCAGAATTACAGCGCGACTGAAGGTAAGTTTTGTAACATACCTAGTATATGTGTATATGCATGTGTATGTATGTACCCTGTTCGGATCATGAAGAGGCTCGCATGACCCCATGATTCTGAGAGCGATGCCGTCGGAAGCTCCAGCTTCTGGTAGGGCCACCCATGGCGGTAAGGTCGAGGACGAGGGTCCAGACTCAGAACGATCCAACCTGAAAGACCTCAACGGCGGACCAGGCGGACAAAGTTATCTTGAACTCAACGGCTGTGAAGGCGGATGAAGGCTGCAACAGATCTATCAGCTCCAATCGTCTTGGTTCCCTTGCCATTGGACTGAGTTGATTGATTTGTGAAGGACCGTATGCGTCTTGGAGAGTGCAACATCAAGTACACGTTAAAAAAACACACGCACAGGCATCTTCGTTCTGTGAGCAGCACAAAAAAGCCAGGATGGGCTTTAGCATCGTGAGCTCCAGTTCGCCTCGACGTTGCAGTTGGACTGCTGGACCGCGGGACAAGAACAAAGGGAAGAGATAAGACTTTGCCTTCCATCACAGTGAGGAGGTGTTGGAGATTCACTGTGATGGATGTTTGTGTAAACTGTGTTAAGTGTGGGTCTTGGTTTTTTTTGTAATGTAAGACTGTAGAAAATGCAATTTCGTTCAAACCAAGCTGTTTGAATGACAATAAAAGGCATTCTATTCTATTCTATGAGCCACCTGAGAGCCCATAAAAACAACAGAACGTAGACCATCATCCTCGACCTCGAGTGAAAGCCACGAACGATGTATGTATGTATGTATGTATATTACACGTGTGTGTATGTGTATGTTTTTAAGGTTTATTATATTGTTTACAGTCCTATGTTTACATATTCTGTTGTGCTGCTGCAAGTAAAGGGCCTGTCCCACGAGCATGCGACTGCATGCAGCAAGCGTGACCTGACGTGGTCGCTTGAGCCGTACGGCCTCGAGGGGCCGGTCCCACTTCGATCGCCGGAACCGTATGGAGTTGTGCGGAGCTGGTCCCGACACCGCGCGGGGTTCCGAAAAACGGACACTGTCCAAAAATTCCACGCGGCAACGGCCTGCCAGCCCGCAGCCACATCGAGGCCGTACGCACCGCCTCGACGGGCGTGCGCAGCGTCTCGACGCCGTGCGCAGCGTCTCGACGCCGTGCGCAGCATCTTGATGCCGTACCTCACGCGCGAACTTCCCACGGACTTCGCTCGAACTTCACGTCAATCACTCGACCTCCGCGCGGCCCCCGCTTCCGGTTTGGTCGCGCTTGCCGCATGCAGCCGCATGCTGGCGGGACCGGCCCTTAAGAATTTCATTGTTTCTGTTTGGGACATTTGGGACAATAAAACAGTCTGGACTCTTGATACAGGTTTCATTTGAAAACAAAAAACCCTCGTGCACACCAATGGAGCTAGCTGCTGAGACAGTTTGTTGCTTCAATAAGTCCACAGGCTGTTGGGACTGCCCAATGATGCGGAGATACCAAATAATACTTACAAATTGGAAGAGAGTTTGAACAATCTGGGCGGCATGGTGGCCAACGTTTCCACCCACACTCCAAATACTACAGGTTATGGTTGTAAAATGTCAAGATTCAAGATTCAAGTGAGTTTATTGTCGTGTGTCCCAGATAGGACAATGAAATTCTTGCTTTGCTTCAGCACAACAGAATATAGACGGCATGAATACAAAACAGATCAGTGTGTCCATATACCATTGTATAAATATATACACACATGAATAAATAAAACAGATAAAGTGCAAATAAACTGATAATGAGCTATTAATGTTCAGAGTTTTGTTTCAGTTGAGTTCAATAGCCTGATGGCTGTGGGGAAGTAGCTATTCCTGAACCTGGTCGTTGCAGTCTTCAGGCTCCTGTACCTTCTACCTGAAGGTAGCGGGGAGATGTGTGTGTGGCCAGGATGGTGTGGGTCCTTGATGATACTGCCAGCCTTTTTGAGGCAGCGACTGCGATAGATCCCCTCGATGGAAGGGAGGTCAGAGCCGATGATGGACTGGGCAGTGTTTACTACTTTTTGTGCATTGGTTAGTACTAGTGTGCGGGGAACGCTGGTTGGCGCAAGCTCGATGGGTTGAAGGGCTTGTGTCCGCGCTGTATTTCTAAATTAAACGACGCTAAATGGAACTATCCATCTGCAGTAAATATCACTTAAATTGCGTACGTAGCATCACTGTATTCTAGGTCGATCTGCCATAACATGAGAGATGCCATTCTCAGAAATCCTGTGTTATTGAAAACTGCACTATCACGATAATTGTATCAATGAGCGATAGGGGGTTGGGGGCGAGAAATCTCCAGACTCATAATAACAAAGTTATTTTTCCTGCAGCATTTTCAGAAATACAGGTCTTTTACTTCGCTACGAGTTTATTTTTGTTGCTGCAAGCTAAAAATACTTTAGTTTTGTTTATTGTCACATGTGCCGAGGTACAGTGAAAATATTTTGTTGCGTGCTGACCAGTCAGTGAAAAGACAACACATGATTACAATCGAGCCATCCACAGTGTACAGATAAATGGTAAAGGCAATAACGTTAAGTGCAAGATAAAGTCCGGTAAAGTCGGAATAAAGATAGTCCGAGGATCTCCAATGAGGTATAAAGTAGCTTAAGGCCGTATGTGACATTGCAAATAATGAGAGAAGGGTTGCTTGTCAATTTCAATAGCATCCTGGGGTGAAACTGACAGCCTGTGTTCTTAAGAGACAATGGTGTCTGCTTACTATGGATGGGTAACATTGAAACCATTTATTAGTCCTTTATACTGTTTAAATCCAAGACAGCTTTTTTTCTGTTGACAATTTCCATAGTAACTTTTAAGTAGTTCTGCTTCCCAACCAAAACATCAATTTAATCAATTAAGCCTGCATTATACACATAGTTTTCAATAGACAATAGACAATAGACAATAGGTGCAGTAGGCCATTCGGCCCTTCGAGCCAGCACCGCCATTCAATGTGATCATGGTTGATCATCCCCAATCAGTACCCCGTTCCTGCCTTCTCCCCATATCCCCTGACTCCACTATTTTTAAGAGCTCTCTTGAATGCATCCAGAGAACCTGCCTCCACCGCCCTCTGAGGCAGAGAATTCCACAGACTCACCACTCTCTGTGAGAAAAAGTGTTTCCTCATCTCTGTTCCAAATGGCTTACTCCTTATTCTTAAACTGTGGCCCCTGGTTCTGGACTCCCCCAACATCGGGAACACGTTTCCTGCCTCTGTTTCCCCGAATGTTGTATCTGGTTCATGTTATTACAGCACACATTATCTTCAAGATCATATAATGAACTGAATATGATAGTTGTGATCCTAAGAAACCTTGTGTTATTGAAAATTGCGCTAAAAAGACAATTGTGAAATGGTTATGGGGCGAGGAGGCTTCATAGAGGCATTGAGTGGAAACAGGCCCTTAGACCCATCTTACGTATGCCGACCAACACGTCCCATCCACACTAGTCCCACCTGCCTGCTCTTGGCCCACATTGCTCTAAACCTGTCCTATCCGTGTACCTGTCCAATGTTTCTTAAACATTGCGATTGTACCTGCCTTAACTATCTCCTCCAGCAGCTTATTGCATATACCACCCACCCTTTGTGTAAAAAACTACCCCTCAGGTTCCAATTAAATCTTTCCCTCCTCACCTTAAACCTATGTCCTCTGGTTTACAATTCCCCTACACTAGGCAAGAGACTCTGTGCGTTTACCCGATCTATTCCTCTCGTGATTTTGTACACCACTATAAGATCACCTCTCATCCTCCTGCACTCAAAAGAATAAAGTCCTAGCCTGCTCAACCTCGCCATTTAGCTCAGTCCTTCGAGTCCTGGCAACTTCCTGGTAAATCTTTTCTGAACCCTTTCAAGCTTGACATCTTTATTATAACCTGGTGACCAAAACTGATGCACAATACTCTAAATGTGCCAAAAGACGTCTTGACTTCCCTATACAACGGTGACACCACTTTCAAGGAACTATATACCTACACACCTAGATCCCTCTGCTCCACAACACTCCCCTGAGCCCCGCCATTCACTGCCCATGTTAGACTTCCTAAAATACAACTCCTCGCATCTCTCTGAGGAAGTAGAGGCATTGGTATGCTTTCTTGGCCAGTGTCAAATGTGGTTGGATCAGGAAAGATTGGACCAGGACCAGTTTAGGATAGAGTTTAAGGAACCAACCCACCGAGCAGGCCTGAGCTACCGTGCCAATTCTGGAATGGGTATGAAACTCGTTATCACCTCTTCCACAGCCAACAATTGACCACTGTAGGCTCCACTTTTCCTTGAGTCATCGGAACTGGCTCTGGTTTGTTCGGAACCTTTTTCAAACCTCTAGTTTCCCTCTCTCCTCACTTTCAATCTGAAGAAGGGTCTCCACCCAAAACGTCACCTTTTCGCCAGGGATGTTTCCTGACCTGCTGAGTGGGCTCTTAAAAATAGCGGAGTCAGGGGATATGGGGAGAAGGCAGGAACGGGGGTACTGATTGGGAATGATCAGCCATGATCACATTGAATCAAAGGGCCAAATTGGCCTACTCCTGCACCTATTGTCTATTGTCTATTGTTTATTGAGTTACTCCAGCATTTTGTGACTATCTTCAGTGTAAACATGCATCTGCGGTTCCTTCCTACACATGAAAATGACATGGATCACAAGAGGTCGTAGTGCCAGGAGACGAGATGGAACACGGCGCAAATTCACCTTTTAATTTTCCCAGTACTTCATCAATTTGGACGACAGGTTAAGTCACTTCTTGACTGCCAGCTTTTGACTAAGTTTGGAAGGAAACAAAATGTTCCCAAGCTGCACGGTTGAGTGGACGCCCCCATGGAATCACGAAACGCAGAACATCTGTGTACAAAGAGAGATGACGTGGAGGAATGCACGTGACATGGTTTGTTGTGAAGAGAGTCAAGAGTGTTTATTTGTCATGTGGACCAACTACAGAACAATGACATTCTTACTTGCTGCAGCATATCGGAGCGGCACAGTGGTCCAGCAGTAGAGTTGCTGCCTTACAGCGCCAGAGACCCGGGTTCGATCCTGACCATGGGTGCTGTCTGGGCAGGGTTTGTACATTCCCTCTGTGACTGCGTCGGTTTTCTCCGGGATCTCCGGTTTCCTCAAACAGTCCAAAGACGTACAGGTTTGTAGGCTAATTGGCTTGGTAAAATTGTAACATGATGCCTAGTGTGTGAGCGATAGTGTCATTGTGCGGGGATCACTGGTCGGCATGGTCCCGGTGGGCCGAAGGGCCTGTTTCTGTGTGGGAAGGAACTGCAGATGCTGGTTTAAACCGGAGATAGACACAAAATGCTGGAGTAACCCAGCGGGTCAGGCAGCATCCCTGGCGAGAAAGAATGGATGACGTTTCGGGTTGAGGCCTTTCATCTGAAGAAAGGTCTTGACCTGAAACATCACCCATTCCTTCTCTCCAAAGATGTTGCCTGTCCCGCTGACTTACTCCAGCTTTTTGTTTAGGGTTTAACAAAAAGGCTTTCGGCACATTGTCCTACATCTGCCAGAGTATTGAGTATAGCAGTTGGAAGGTAATGTTGCAGTTATATAAGGTGTTGATGAGGCTGCGTTTAGAGTATTTTGTTCAGTTTTGGGCACCCTGTTATTGGAAAGATGTTGTCAAGCTGGGAAGGGTGCAGAAGAGATTTACAAGGATGTTGCCAGGACTCGAGGACCTGAGCTATACGGTGAGGTTGAGCAGGCTAGGACTCCATTTCTTGAAGTGCAGGAGGATGGGGGGTGATGTTATAGAAGTGTTCAAAATCACAAGAGGAATAGATCGGGCCGATGCACAGTCTTTTACCCAGAGTTGGGGAATCAAGAAGCAGAGAGCATAGGTTTAAGGTGAGGGGTTAAAGAATTAATAGGAACCTGAGGGGCAACCTTTTTATACATGTATGGAATGAGCTTCTGCAAGAGGTAGTTGAGGCATCATTTAAGATATATACATCATATCGCAACATTTAAGACACATTTAGACAGGTAAGTAGATAGGATATGTTTAGAGGGATATGGGCCAAAGGTAGGCAGGTGGGACTAGTGTAGATGGGGGCATGTTGGTCGGCATGGGGAAGTTGGGCCGAAAGGCCTGTTTCTACACTGTATAACTATGAGGTCACGCCTTTGGCTCCGACCGTCCAGAGAAAACAATCCAAGCTTGTCAACCTCCCCTTATAGCAAATACGCTCCAATCCAGCCAGCATCCTGGCTTTTACACCCTCACCAAAGCCCCCACGTCCTTCCTGTATGGGGGGGGGCGTCCAGAACTGCATGCAATATACATGTCGCCTAACTAAACTTTTACACAGCTGCAAAAAGACCTCAACCTTTATACTCAATCCCCTGCTCAATCAGGGCAGGCCTGCCGTACGCCTTCTTTACTATCCTACCTACTTGTGCAGGATATTGGCACTGAGCTAAAAGATCAGCCATGAGGAGCAGAGCACCACAAAGCTATCTTCTTTTTCTCACAATCCTTTGTCAGTATATAGTGCAACCCACCTTTGAGTGTGCCATAAACATTACTTCAGAGCTCTACGGACACTTTTATAGTCTAAACATTGGACACTAAGCTTAATTTAAGTAGTAACTCTCTGACCAAGCCTTTGGGCTTCTGCGCTACTACATGGTTCAGTTCTAGGAACAGAAATAGGCCATTCGGCCCATCAATCATGGCTGATCTATCTTTCCCTCTCAACCCAATTCTTCTGCCTTCTTCCCATAACCCCTTACTCTTCAAGAATCGATCAATCTCCGACGTAAAAATATCCATTGACTTTGCCACAGAAGGCTGTGGAGGCCATGAATTCCACAGATTTAGCACCCTCGGACGAAAGAATTTCCTCCTTATCACCCAGCTAAAGGTACGTCCCTTATTTTTGAGGCTATGGCCTCTGGTCCTAGACTTTTCTACTATTGAAACCATCCTCTCCACATCCACTCTATCTAGGCCTTTCACTGTTCAGTAAGTTTCAATGAGCTCACCCCGTCATCCTTCTAAACTCCAGCGTGTCCAGGCCCAGTGTGGTCAAACGCTCATCATATGTCAAACTGTGTTTGGCAATATGTTCAGTGTCAAAACCTGTTTGACAATTCCTCCTGTGATACATTTTGGAGCACCGCTCCCATCCAGCAGAAGTCGGGTTTCCCAATGTCTATTCTCTGCTGGGAGCCAGAGAACAGAGATCGACAGATAAAACCTCTACGGATGCACCACAGAAAGCACCCCGCCTTGGACGGTTAACTGCTTGACACCCCTTTTTGTCATTCCTTCTTCTCCCCGCTCCCATCGGTGAGAAGATACAGAAGCTTGAAAGCGCGCACCACCAGACTGAGGAACAGCTTTTCCCCCTCCGTTTTCAGGCTTCTGAACGGACCTTCCAAAAGCTAGGGTAATAATAATAATAATAATGGATGGGATTTATATAGCACCTTTCTAATACTCAAGGCGCTTGACATCGCATTATTCATTCACTCCTCAGTCACACTCGGTGGTGGTGAGCTACTTCTGTAGCCACAGCTGCCCTGGGGCAGACTGACGGAAGCGTGGCTGCTAATCTGCGCCTACGGCCCCTCCGACCACCACCAGTCACTCACACACATTCACACACATTCACACGCAGGCAAAGGTGGGTGAAGTGTCTTGCCCAAGGACACAACGACAGTATGCACTCCAAGCGGGATTCGAACCGGCTACCTTCCGGTTGCCAGCCGAACACTTAGCCCATTGCGCCATCTGTCGTCCTATCCACTCGGGTACTGTCGGGTACTGTCGGGTACTGTCCAATTCACCTCTACCCCATTGCGGACATTGGATTATGTCTAAGGAACTGATACACTACAATGCTGAGAACTATATTCAGCACTCCGTGTCTTCCCCTGTTACACTACCCTTTGTACTTGAGTTTGACTTGATTGCATTGATGGAATTATCTGATCTGACTGGATAGCATGCAAAACAAAGCTTTGTACACCTCGGTTCATGCGATAACAATAAACCTGAACCTAAACATCTCACAAGCTCATTCAGCAATTGGAATATGCTATTTAGTTCTGCTCACCTCCATCGCCCAAGTACACACGCTCATGTATAGCAGCACGATTATCATACCTGCGCTTCAAGGCAAGAATGCGAGGATTTATCCACCAAAGTATTAATACCTTGGATAACGTCTGAGCATCAAACTTGTGCTCTTACCTGCTAATGTGTAGTCTCTCCCTCTCTCTCGATGCAAAACGTTGAGGTTGTTTTTTCCTGCAGCCTTAGGTCTGTCCCATTTGTGAGTTCTGCCCAAAAGAATAAATGCAAATGAGCAAAAGTCAAATGTAAAAGCGTCACATTACATTCCTGAACGCAACTAATTGTCTTTCACTTGTAACCCAGCATTTGGCTCCCAATCTGGTCACCTTGCCTGGGACCTCCGCCAGGGGAAATTGAGCCCCCCAGGCAGTGCAAAGACCAGAATGAGCAAACAACTATTGTTCAGCAGTTGTGAAAGGTCAGGCTACAAACATCATTTGCTCAGTACTCAGGCTAAACCTCAAATATTTGTTGCATTGTTCCATGACAACAGGTTCACAGTCAACTTGCTATGTAAAAAGATTCATGAAGCATAGCAGGACTTAATAAACAGGCTGGCTGCAAACAGCCAACCGGCCTGTCTGATGGCACTTGAGGTAAAGCACAATTAAAATCACACCATCGTGTTCAATGGGGAATGGTTCAGCACGGTGGCACAGCTGATAAAGCCGTCGCCTCACAGCGCCAGAGACCCAGCTTTGATCCTGGCCTTGGGTGCTGTCTGTGTGGAGTTTGTACATCCTCACTGTGACCGCGTGGGTTTTTCTCCGGGTGCTCTGGTTTCCTCCAGAGGTTGTCAGGGGATATGGGGAGAAGGCAGGAACGGGGTACTGATTGGGGATGATCAGCCATGATCACATTGAATGGCGGTGCTGGCTCGAAGGGCCGAATGGCCTACTCCTGCACCTATTGTCTATTGTCTATTGTCCTCCTGAACCCTAAAGGCGTGCGAGTTTGTAGGTTAATTGGCCTCTATAAATTGCCCCTAGTGTGTAGGGAGTGGATGAGAAAGTGGGATAACATAGAACTAGTATGAACGAGTAATTGATGGTTGGCATGGACTCAGTGGGCAGAAGGGTCTGTTTCCAGACTGGGTCTTTCAATCGATCAATCAAGAAAGATATTAAAACGAACAATGCACGGGGATTTTCATCTTTTTATTGATAAGGATCCAAGATATAGATTGACCAGCAAGGAAATACCTCTTCAGAACCGCAACGTCACCTATCCATGTTCTCCAGAGGTGCTTCCTGACCAACTGAGTTGCTTCAGCATGTTGTGACGTTTTGTGTATTAAACCGCATCTGCAGTTCCTGGTTTCTAGAGTCTGGATCATATTGTTGAGTTGAGTTTAGTTTATTGTCACGTGTACCGAGGTACAGTGGAAAGCTTTTTTCTGTT
This sequence comes from Malacoraja senta, assembly GCA_038087875.1. Taxonomy (NCBI): domain Eukaryota; kingdom Metazoa; phylum Chordata; class Chondrichthyes; order Rajiformes; family Rajidae; genus Malacoraja; species Malacoraja senta. The sequence continues at coordinate 258,821,263 of CM075977.1, read as the reverse complement.
GCGTGCTATCCAGTTATTGGAGAGTGGGAGGAAACAGGGAGCACCGGGGCGAAAACCCACGCGGTCACAGGGAGAACGTACAAACTCCGTACAGGCAGCACCCGTAGTCGGGATCGAACTTGGTTCTCTGGCGCTGCAAGGCAGCAAGTACTATCGTTGGGCCACCGTGCCTCCAGAATGATTGAAGTGATGGCAGAAAAATTCTGTCAGATGCACTGTGGTGAGACCAGAGCTCTCTCTCGGAACACGAGTTAAAAGTGTTTTATTGTCATATGTCCCAGACAGAACGTTGAAATACTTACTTGTAGCACCATAACAAAATAATACTCTGTAAACAATGTAATGAATGAGAAAAAAAAATTCTTGAAAATTCAGGAATTATATATATATATATATATATATTTTTGTTTCAAGTAACCTCTCTCCGTCCCACCCCCACCCTAGTTGTCGTACTAGTTTCACTGTTGTCCTGTATAACCAGGGCCGGATTTAGATGAAGAGAGGCCCTAAGCTGTTTCACTTGTGAGGCCCCCCCCCTCTCCCAATCCCCCACCCCCACGACTCGAGGACCATGAAACATAGAAACATAGAAACTAGGTGCAGGAGGAGGCCATTCGGCCCATCAAGCCAGCACCGCCATTCATTGCGATCATGGCTGATCGTCCCCTATCAATAACCCGTGCCTGCCTTCTCCCCATATCCCTTGACTCCACTAGCCCCTGGAGCTCTATCTAACTCTCTCTTAAATCCATCCAGTGACTTGGCCTCCACTGCCCTCTGTGGCAGGGAATTCCACAAATTCACAACTCTCTGGGTGAAATTTTTTTTTCTCACCTCAGTCTGAAATGACCTCCCCTTTATTCTAAGACTGTGGCCCCTGGTTCTGGACTCACCCAACATTGGGAACATTTTTCCTGCATCTAGCTTGTCCAGTCCTTTTATAATTTAATATGTTTCCATAAGATATCCTCTCATCCTTCTAAACTCCAGTGAATACAAGCCTAGTCTTTTCAATCTTTCCTCATATGACAGTCCCGCCATCCCAGGGATCAATCTCGTGAACCTACGCTGCACTGCCTCAATCACAAGGATGTCCTTCCTCAAATTAGGAGACCAAAACTGTACACAATACTCCAGATGTGGTCTCACCAGAGCCCGATACAAGAGCTTTCTCTGGAAACACAAGTTAAAAGTGTTTTATTGTCATATGTCCCAGACAGAACATTGAAATACTTATTTGCAGCAACACAACAAAATATTTAAACATAGTACTTTGTAAACAAGATAATAAATGAGAAAAAAACTTTTTTTTCTTGAAAATTCAGGAATTATATATATATATTTTTTTTTTCAAGTAACCTCTCTCCGTCCCTCCCCCACCCTAGTCGTCGTACTAGTTTCACTGTTGTCCTGTATAACTGCCTGTGTAACTCGTTAACACCTAGCCCACAGCCAACAATTGACCATTGTGGGCTCCACCTTTCCTTGATCATCAGTCCTTTTTTGCGTATCTTTCATTCTTTTTTTCTTTCTCTCTCTACGTCACTGTCTATATCTCTTTCTCCTGACTCTCAGTCTGAAGAAGGGTCTCGAGCCGAAACGTCACCTATTCCTTTTCTCCGTAGATGCTGCCTGACCCGCTGAGTTACTCCAGCTTTTTGTCTCTGTCTTCAGTTTGAACCCGCATCTGCAGTTCCTTCCTAAACCCAAACACACATATACACACACACAGCAATACCCCAAGTCTATGTGGTCAGAGCTTATTTGGAGGTTGTAGTGATTAATAGCTTGATGGCTTTAGCGAAGGCGTTGTTCCTGAAGCTGGACATTACAGTTTTCAGGCTGCTAAATCTTCTTCCTGATGGCAAGAAACATAGAAACATAGAAAATAGGTGCAGGAGTAGGCCATTCGGCCCTTCGAGCCTGCACCGCCATTCAATATGATCATCCAACTCAGTATCCTGTACCTGCCTTCTCTCCATACCCCCTGATCCCTTTAACCACAAGGGATCAGGGGGTATCTTAAATATAGCCAATGAACTGGCCTCAACTACCTTCTGCGTCAGAGAATTCCAGAGATTCAACACTCTCTGTGTGAAAAATGTTTTTTCTCATCTCGGTCCTAAAGGATTTCCCCTTTATCCTTAAACTGTGACCCCTTGTCCTAAACTTCCCCAACATCGGGAACAATCTTCCTGCATCTAGCCTGTCCAACCCCTTAAGAATTTTGTAAATTTCTATAAGATCCCCCCTCAATCTTCTAAATTCTAGCGAGTACAAGCTGTACAAGAGTGTGTGGCCAGGGTGGTGTGGGTCTCTGTAAATCCCTTCACTGGTGGGGAGGTCAGTACCCGTGATGGACTGGGCAGTGTTCCCCCAGGGTTCAATAGGCAACCTGGCCAGTCATCCACACAACACAGTGCTCACTGTTCAGCTCCAGCATTGCAACGCCAGGTAAAATGATCTCTTTGTAACACAGCACTTGACACACCATGTCAACAATGCGGGATGCCTGTTCAGCTGCAGTGCATTAAGGCACCTTGTTTAATACACCACGTACTCTCTGTACTACCCTGCTGGTTCATCTAACAAAAGGTCTCTGACAGCCTTGACTGGAAAGTTAAAAACAAAAAACAGATTTACTTCCAGGAACAAGGTGACAAAATATGACAGCACCTTAACAAAATTAAGTTACTTCCGTTCACAGTGAAACATTGTAGACTTAACCAAAAGGATTTGTATTTATAATATAAACATTGAACAGTACAGCGCTCCGAATTAAATATAAAGTCTCACGCCATAGAATGTAGAACAGGACAGCACAGGAACAGGCCATTCGGCCAAACATGATGCCGTTAAAGCTCCCTGTATGTGATCCATATCTCTCCATTCCCTGCACTTTCATGTGCCCATCCAAATGTCTCTTAAATCTGCCTCCACCTATATTTCTGTATCACACAATTCATATCCATAGGGTCGACACGGAACCTTTTCCCCAGGGTGGAGATGTCCAAAACTAGAGGGCACAGCTATAAGGTGAGAGGGGGAAAGTTTAATGGAGTTATGTGGGGGTAGTTTTTATTTTACGCCGTGTCGAGGGCACTGCCCGTCGTGGGGGTGGAGGCAGATAGGGTTGAGGTATTTAAGAGGCTGTTAGATAGGATCATGGAAGTGCAGGGAAAACAGGGATATGGATCATGTACCAGCGGAGGTGATCAGTTTAAGTAGCCATTACGTTATGGGATGGAAGGGCCTGTTCTTGTGCTGTACTGTTCTATGTTGTATGTATATCCGTTTAAGCTAACTAAATACTTCGGCTGTAACAGGGTACACGGCAGCCAATTTGTGACAGTAAAAAAAAAACACACACACACACACACACACACACACACACACACACACACACACACACACACACACACACACACACACACACACACACACACACACACACACACACACACACACGCAGCAAAGTGATAAAGGCTAGATCATCCTCAGAAGGGCACAGCGGCAGAGTTGCTGCCTCACAGCATCAGAGAACCAGTTTCGATCCTGACCTCAGGTGCTGTATGTATGGAGTTTGAACATTCTCCCTGTGACCATGTGGATTCCCTCTGGGTGCTCCGGTTTCCTCCCACATACAAAAGACGTGCAGGTTTGTAGCTTAACCGGTCTCTAGAAATTGCCCTTAGTGTGTACAGAGTGGAGGAGAAAGTGGGATAACATAGAACTAGCGTGAACGGGTGATCAGTGGTCTGAGTGGACTTGGTGGGACCAAAGACCAGTTTCCATGCTGCATGTCTAAAGTAAATGAATCTATTCTAGTAATATAGGCTGTGATAAACGCTGCCTCGGATACTAGCTGCTAAATGTGATACTTTACACTAAATGTTGTGCCCATTGTCTTGTATCTGTGTATTTTCCAGCATCTGCAGTTCCTTCTTTAACGTCTTGTATCTGTGGACAGTTTGATTGTATTATATTCTTTGACTAGAAAGCATGCAAACAAAAGCTTTTCACTGCGGAAACAAAGAACTGACAATGGTAGACAAAAGTGCTGGAGAAACTCAGCGGGTGCAGCAGCATCTATGGAGCGAAGGAAATAGGCAACGTTTCGGGCCGAAACCCTTCTTCAGACCGAAACGTTGCCTATTTCCTTCGCTCCATAGATGCTGCTGCACCCGCTGAGTTTCTCAGGCACTTTTGTCCACCTTCGATTTGCCAGCATCTGCAGTTCCTTCTTAAACAAAGAACTGACGATGCTGGATTTTTCCCACACTCCAAAGACTGGATAGCATGCGACAAAAAAGCTTTTCGCTGTACCTTAGTACACATGACAATAATAAACTAAACTAATCTAAGACACAGGATGAAAATAACTCACGTGTGTATGATACAAAAGGTGAACAAGAAGAGTCTAAGTGTTCTGTACAGAGGAAACGGTGGCCTCAGTTTCAGGCAATCTCAACGAAGACTCTTTCATTCTGATAAGCATTCGGACTTTCCATCAGGTCACCCCTCAGCCTCCTGCGCTCCGAGGAATAAAGGCCTAGCTTGCTCCCTCTAATCCTGCCAACATCCTTGCTCATCTTTCCTGCCCTCCGTTCATCTTCATGATGACTCACGAGAACCCCCCCACAAAGTGCTGGAGTAACTCAGCGGATCAGGCAGCATCTCTGGAGAAGATGAAAGGGGTGATGTTTCAAGTTGGGAACCTTCTTCATACTGCAGTGCCTTGGTCTTAATGCAGGGGGATTTTAGTGGAAGAACAAAAATGCCCAACTGAGAAGGCATTGCAACCGTGTGAAAAAAAACCCCTCATAAACCTTAAATAAGTTCATGTTCATGGGTTCTAGGAGCAGAATTAGGCCATTCGGCCCATCAAGTCCACCGCCATTCAATCATGGCTGATCTATCTTTCCCTCTCCTGCCTTCTCCCCATAACCCCTGACTCCCTTTAATCAAGAATCCATCAATCTCCGCCTTAAAGATATCCATTGACGGCCTCCACAGTCTTCGGTGGCAAAGAATTCCACAGATTCACCACCCTCTGACTAAAGGAATTCCTCTCATCTCCTTCCTAAAGGAACATCCTTTTATGCTGCGTCTGTGCCCTCTGGTCCAAGACTCTCCTACTAGTGGAAATATCCTCCACGTCCACTCTATCCAGGCATTTTAATGAATTAAAACATGAATTTTAAAGGTTATTATAGGTTATCAACATTTTTCTTCATAGGTTCTAGCAGCAGAATTAGGCCATTCAGCCCATCAAGTCTATTCCGCCATTCAATCATGGCTGATCTATCTTTCCCTCTCAACCCCATTCTCCTGCCTTCTCCCCATAACCCCTGACACCCGTACTAATCAAGAATCTGTCAACCTCCTGTTCTTTATGGCATGAAGATTGTTCCTCCATTTAGTGCCAGGACATGGTTAATTGTACAAAGGTAAGAAAGGCAAGCTGTCCTCCCTTTTCCTGTTCCCAGTGGAAGCACATTTTTCCAGCACTGAGAGGAGACATGCGTTGGAGCTGTGCCATCCCATGTCAACTACCATTATGAGGATGATGGTATCTGTCTGATTCATTAACCACCACTGCAATCCCTGGTATCACCCTGGTTACAGAGTGGACAGCCATACTCTGCTATTTTACCAGACAATGTCCTTGATCTAAAAGGTAGGAGTTTGGATGTTCTCCCCGTGAACGCGTGGGTTTTCCCCGGGTGCTCCGGTTTCCTCCCGCCTTCCAAAGACGTGCTGGTTTGTAGGTTAACTGGCTTTGGTAAAAATGGTAACATCCCCTTGTGTCTGGAATAGTGTCAGTGTGCGGGGTGGTCACAGGTCGACGCGGACTCGGTGGGCCGAAGCGCCCGTTTCCGTGCTGTATCTCTAAACAAGCCCTTCAGCCCTCAATGTCTGTGCAAGATAAACTAATCTCATCTGCCTGCACATGATCCATATCCCTCTATTCCCTGCATCTCCACATGCCTATCTAAAAACCTTTAAAATGCCACAAGGAATAAAGCTCAACTCTCCCTATAGCTCAAGCCTTCGAGTCCTGGCAACATCCCCGTAAACCTATTCCATGTTCGGCACAGATATTGTGGGCCGAAAGCCCTGTTCTTGTGCTGTACTCTTCTACAATCTATGCTCGATGTTAGTTTAGCTTAGAGATACAGTGTGGAAACAGGTCCTTCGGCCCACCATGTTCACGCTGACCATCGATCACCTGGTCACTCGTTCTATGTTAGAACCACGTTCACATCCTGCACATTAGGGCCAATTTTCACGAAGCCAAATAACCTACAAAACTCCACATCGTTGGAATATGGGAGGAAACCAGAGCACCCGGATAAAAAACCCACACGTTCACAAGGAGACAGCACCCGTAGTCAGGATCGAACCCCTGTGCCTGACGCTGTGCTGCCTTGTGAGTCCTCCACGCATGAGAAATTCAGGTGATGCTCCTTCCTTGTTAATCCTCGCACTCCAAAGACGTGCGGGTTTGTAGGATTGTCACTAGTGTGTGTAGGATGGTGTTAATGTGGGGGGATTCCTGGTCCGAAGAAGGGTTCACTGTGCTACTGTGCCACCCATAGAAACGCTAAAATGGTTTCCATTGAATCTGTGACGGATGGGCCTCGATACAGTGAAGAGCGATGGGCATTTGAGTGTGTATTCTGGTGCATATCCTGACTCGTCAATCTTCGAGCACTCCTGCTCAGAGTTCCTCTTCCTGACTAAACCACACGTTGAACCATGCACCACTTGTGCTGCACACTCCGAGTGGTAGATCAAAAATGCCCCCCGACAATCTTCCCACCGCCACTCGCGCAACTGTGGCTTTCCAATATTATATTACCGCTGGCCCACCGTTGCCAATACACAGGACGCGTCCCCGCTATTAGTTTATTCAGCTGTTCAGAAATGAACGCTAGGTATTTGTGGTGACAATGCTTTACTGTATTTCTCATGATCTTGCCGGCCAAGTTGCAAGAGGAGAGATATTCAGGCAATCAAGGACAGTTCAAGGAATTCAAAATATTTGCCCAACGAGGCTCTACAAGGCGCTGGTCAGACCGCCTATGGAGTATTGTGAGCAATTGTGGGCCCCATATCTGAGGAAGGATGTGCTGGCCCTGGAGGGGGTCCAGAGGAGGTTGACAAGATTGATCCCACATATGAGTGGGTTAACTTAAGACGAGCGTTTAATGGCACTGGGCCTGTACTTGCTGGAGTTTAGAAGAATGAGGGGGGACCTCATTGAAACGTACTGAATAGTGAAAGATATGGATAGAGTGGATGTAGAGAGGATGTTTCCACTAGTGGGAGAGTCTAGGACTAGAGGTCATAGCCTCAGAATTAAAGGATACTAGACCAAGTGCAGACCCGTTGGGTCTGTTCCCGCAACGTGCGGTTGCAAGGGGGGGCGGCCTGACGTCATCGCGCAACGCCACGCGCTAGGCGTACGCCGTCAAGACGCTGCATACGATGTCGAGACGCAGTGTACGCCCGTTGAGACGCTGTGTACGCCGTCAATGCGCCTGCGGGCCGACAGGCCATTGACGCGCGGGATTTTCGGACAGTGCAAGCCAGCGAGGACGGCGAAAAGCAGCGGGGGGAGCAGGCGATCTTTGGCTACGGCCAGCGTGACAGAGCCTGGCCGGGGGGTGGGGGGGGGGAAGTGGAGGAAGTAAAATCTAGCGAAATGTGGAACATGTCGGCGTTATGGTTGCGCGCGGCACGCGATGAGAAGGTGGCCAGCAGGAGGCGACAAAATGAGTGAGTGTGGGGGGGGGGGGAAGGATTTTATTTTTAAATGTGTACAGAAAAATGACTAAATTTAATGAGGAGTGGATGAGCAAATGTAAAAGTGAAATCACTAACGAAATGGTAAAAATTTCGGCGTTTTAACGTCTGGTTTTGGCGGAGTAACGAATCAAAGGCCAAAAATATGACAAACACCCACACACACACAGAGTTTTAAAAGTATATAGATTCCTTTAGGAAGGAGATGAGAGCAATTTCTTTAGTCAGGGGGTGGTGAATCTGTGGAATTCTTTGCCATAGAAGGCTGTGGAGGCCGTCAATAGATATTTTTATAGCAGAGATAGATAGATTCTTGATTAGTATGGGTGTCTGCGGTAATGGGGAGAAGGCAGGAGAATGGGGTTAGGAGGGACAGAGATAGATCAGCCATGATTGAATGGCGGAGTAGACTTGATGGGCCGAATGGCCTAATTCTGTTCCAATTACTTATGACCTCATGACCTTATGATCTTTGCACAACACACAAATTAGTCTTAAGGTCTATGCCAGAATAGGTTAAGCTATGAAAGATAGACACAAAGTGCTGGAGTAACCCGGCGGGTCAGGCAACATCTGTGGAGAACATGGATAGTTGACATCTCAGGTCGAGACCCTTCTTCAGACTGAAGTAGGGACTGAATGTAGGACCCCCTACTTTCAGTCGGAAGAAACGCCACCTATCCGTTTCGTCCAAAGATGCTGCCAGACCCGCTGAGTTTCTGCAACAATTCGTGTCTATCTTTGGCATAAACCAGCATCTGCTGGTCCTTGTTTCTACTCTTCAGGATAGACTGTGGTTTATTAAAATCTAGCTTAAGTTACCTTTGTGGCCGAATAGCATGTATCAGTCATTTTATCTCATTCCTTTGTCCAGGGATAGATGAATATTTATAGCTGTCTGCATCTGGCAACGCTGGAGTATCTGAGCGGGACAGGCAGCATCTCTGGAGAGAAGGAATGGGTGATGTTTCCGGTCGAGACCCTTCTTCAGACGAAAGGGCCTCAACCCGAAACATCATCCATTCTTTCTCTCCAGAGGTGTTGTCTGTCCCGCTGAGTTACTCCAGCATTGTGTGTCTACCTTCGATTTAAACCAGCATCTGCAGTTCTTTCCTACACATCCTATGCATCTGGTATGGACTCCAAACTCAGTTTAAAAAAGGAAATGCATTTAATTGAATGGTCTTGGTGAGTTTTGGATGTGACCAAGAGTGCAGTTTGTCAGGGAGTAGCTGTATTGTATTGCTCGACTTCAAGTAGAGGTTGTTCTACTAACACGTGCTTCCTTAAAGTAAATTAGATATCACACGATTGATGAATATGAGGATACTATTTGCATGACGTGGGCTAAATTGGAAATTACATGACTTCAATTACGAACAAGATAACTTAAAAGTTTCTCTCTAAATTGACAAGCAGGAAAAAAATCTGCCTTGGTTTAAAAAATGGCTTGAGGAAAAAAACTGTTTCCATGTAGCCACTCTGCAGATATCAGACACAATTGTCTCTTAACCATAGAAACAGAAAATAGGTGCTGGAATAGGCCATTCGGCCCTTCAAGCCAGTGCCGCCATTCAATATGATCATGTCTCATCATCCAAAATCAGTACCCCGTTCCTGTTTCCCCCCCATATCCCTTGATTCCTTTAGCCCTAAGAGCTAAATCGAACTCTCTTGAAAACATCTGCACGGACACATTCTGTCAGTTCCACTACAGGTGGTCATTGAAATTGACAAGCAAGCAATCCCCCCGTACACTTAAGGCCCTGTCCCATGGGCAGGCGGTAACAGGCGATGAAGCGCGGCGTCCCCGGAAGCGGGGACCGCGCGGCTACCGCGGGAGCGCCGCGCGGGGGCCGAGTGTTCACCTTATGGCCGGTCCCACGAGCATGCGGCAAGCGCAACCTAACCGGAAGCGGTTGCCGCGCGGAGGCCGAGTGTTTACCGTACGGCCTGTCCCACGAGCATGCGAATGCATGCAGGCGAGCGCGGCGTCGGGTGATGGGAGATTTTTGGACAGTGTCAGTTTTTCTGAGCACCGCGCGGTGTCGGGACCAACTACATACGGTTCCGGCAATCTGTCCACGCGCGGTCCCCACTTCCTGCTACGCCGCGCTTCACCGCCAGTAACCGCCTGCCCGTGGGACAGGGCCATAACACTACCCTACACACTAGGAACAATTTTACTATTTTACTGAAGCCAATTCACCAACAAACCTGAATCGCTTTGGAGTGTGGGAGTAAACCTGAGCACCTGGAGAAAACCCATGCGGTCACAAGGGGAACGTACAAACTCCGTACATACTTCACCCGTAGTCAGGATCAAACCCGGGTCTCTGGCGCTGCGAGGCACCATGCCGCAGCATTCTAGGACTGTGTTGCCCCATTACAGAAAAGATGTGGAGCTTTTGGAGATGGTGTCAAAGTAGTTTACCAGAGTACTGTGTATCAGGGGGCATTAGTTGTACAGAGAGTTTGGACAGACTTGGATTGTTCTCTGTGACTCGCCGGAGGATGAGACGTATATAAAATTAGGAGAGACATAGACAGGGTAGACAGTCAGAACTTTTTTCCCCCCCAGAGTGGAAATGTTAAAGACTAGAGGGCATAGCATTAAGGTGAAAGATGGCAATGTTTAAAGGAGTAGCCATAATTGCAATCACAGCTTTAGTGATCGGATTCGACACACATGCCAATGCCAGAGTTTGCTTGGTAACTTCTAAAGTGTATCTAGAAAAGTGCTGAACAAACAGTCTGACCCACTTTGACTGGAGTGTATCATAACCTGTTGTTTTGACTCGGTGCTTATTGCTGGGGATCTGGGCAGCAGAGCAGTTCATACAGCGAGCCAGTCTGAAGAAGGGTCTTCTGTCTATGTTCTCCAAGGATGCTGCCTGACCTGCTGTGATACTCCCTCATTTTGTATGGAGTTTTTTTTGTAAACTAACATCTGCAGTTTCTATACAGGGATTCTCCCAGGACCCCCACCTCCCAAAACATTTCCTCTACAATCACCCCTCTTCACCACGGTGGGAAATCATAAATTGGTCGTCTGAGAGTGTATCAATCTGTGAGCCTGAAACGAGACTGTGGTAGATTGGCCTCACAGCATTGCTTTAACACCTTACTTCCTGGCTACCATCTGAGCTCTATGTGTGTAGGTACAGCAAATGAAGAGTTAAACGTCGAGGGCGCTGTAAGTAAAGTGAATAAGTCACATTACATTAAGTAAAATAAGTGCCTGTGCCTAAAAGTAAGTCAAAACTCTGAGCTGAGAAACTCTGACATTCTTGGATCAATGGAAGCGTTTTATGAACTAAGAATAAACAAGGTAAACTGAGATGTTCTGAATGTTTTCATAAAATCTATTAACTGGATGCATATGTTGAGTCCTGGCCCAACACACTGCATTCTTGCACTCCATTCCAGTACACTGAATATTATCACCTGCTTAAATAGCACATTTTGTTCAAAACAACTTCTGGAAAGATAAGGTTAATGTATTTGCAAGGTTACAAAATTCTCTTTTTTTTCCAGGAGCAGTCACTGATTTAATGCAATGAAGCTTAGAAGCACTGAACTGAACCCAACTAACTTTATTTTTGTTGCTCCTAACCAGGAGAAAAATCCTCACACAACAAGATGAGGGCAAGTAAACTGGTGAGCGTTTAATCTGACTGCGCTCTGAATATCTTATTTGAGATAGTTTTATTAATTAACCCGGCTATTTCAGATATCTGGCCATTCACATATTCAGCTGGCAACAACAATGAGATATCAAAGGCTTTATTCCTCTGAGTGTAGGAGGCTGCAGGGTGATCTTATAGAGGTGTATAAAATCATGAGTAGATTAGATAGGGTGAATACAGATGGGACATCTTAATCGACATGGATAGGTGGGCCGAGGGACCTGCCTCCGTGCTGTATGACTCTAAAGGCCTTTGGACAGTGTTAGCTGGGAGGTGTTTAAAAAGAGCGCAACCAATTGAAGCATCCCGATACCCCCTTGAGTTTGTAGAACAAGGTTTTTCACTGCATTTCAGTACAGGTGACTTCTTCTTCTTGCGTATGGCGTGCACAGCCTAAAGTTGTAGGGCAACTTGTTCTATTTGATCTTATTTGATTGTGCACGCCTTCTGCTACTTTCCTCACTCCTGCTTCACAATTCACAACTCTACAACCCTGTCTCAAACGTTCTGCTTTTTATCTCTGGTCTTTGTTCCAACCATCTGCCGATCAAACTCTCCCCCCCCCCCCCCCACCCTCACCTGCGTCCACCTTTACCTGCCACCCTTTGTCCCGCCTCTCCCCTCTTGGAATTCTGTGGAATTCTCTGCCTCAGAGGGCGGTGGAGGCAGGTTCTCTGGATGCTTTCAAGAGAGGGCTAGATAGGGCTCTTAAAAATAGCAGAGTCAGGGGATATGGGGAGAAGGCAGGAACGGGGTACTGATTGGGGATGATCAGCCATGATCACATTGAATGGCGGTGATGGCTCGAAGGGCCGAATGGCCTACTCCTGTACCTATTGTCTATTGTCTAATTATTCTAATAATACTGTTCTGATTAAATGCTCTTACAGCTGAGAACATGAATAGGTAAGGTTTCGGGTGAGGCCTCCTCTTCAGACTCAAGTTTCTGTGAATGCTGGTCTATTATTGTCACGTGCCAATACATGGTGAAACACTTCGTTTTTCACCGTGGCACTATCCAGGTACGTTCAGAAGTTATAGGAGCAGAATTAGGCCACTCGGCCCATCAAGTCTTCTCAAGTCGGCCCATTCAATTCTGGCTGATCTATCTTTCCCTCTTAAACCCCATTATCAAGTCAAGTCAAGTCAAGTGAGTTTATTGTCATGTGTCCCTGGTAGGACAATGAAATTCTTGCTTTGCTTGAGCACAACAGAACATAGTAGGCATTGACTACAAGGCATTCTATAAATATATACACAATGGTCAATATACTGATAAAGTGCAAATAACAGTATTGGCTAATAAAGTTCAGTGTTATGTCCGAGCCAGGTTTAATAGCCTGATGGCTGTGGGGAAGTAGCTGTTCCTGAACCTGGTCGTTGCAGTCTTCAGGCTCCTGTACCTTCTACCTGAAGGTAGCAGGGAGATGAGTGTGTGGCCAGGATGGTGTGGGTCCTTGATGATGCTGCCAGCCCTTTTTGAGGCAGCGACTGCGATAGATCCCCTCGATGGAAGGGAGGTCAGAGCCGATGATGGACTGGGCAGTGTTTACTACTTTTTGCAGTCTTTTCCTCTCCAGGGCACTCAAGTTGCCGAACCAAGCCACGATGCAACCGGTCAGCATGCTCTCCACTGTGCACCTGTAGAAGTTAGAGAGAGTCCTCCTTGACAAACCGACTCTCCGTAATCTTCCCAGGAAGTAGAGGCGCTGATGTGCTTTCTTAATAATGGCATCATTGTTCTCGGACCAGGAAAGATCTTCAGAGATGTGCACGCCCAGGAACCAATCAAGAATCTGTCGATCTCCACCTGAAAACTATCTATTGACTTGGCTTCTTCCACAACCATCTGTAGCAATGAATTTGACAGATTCATCACCCTCTGACAAAAAAAAAATCCTCCTCATCTCCTTTCTATAAGTACTTCCTTTTATTCTGAGGCTATGGCCTCTGGTCCTAGACTCTCCCAAAAGTTGAAACATCCTCCCCACATCCACTCTGAAAAAACCCCTCCGTACATGATTACAATCAGTCCACGAGCACAACAGAATATGTGCAGAATACAGTATAGTGTTACAGCTATGCCATTCAATCATGGCTTTGTATTTTTGTGTCCGCATTTATTCATCCACCATTGCCACCTCAAGCACAATTTTCCCCATCTATTGCAAAGCCATCTGAGAAGGAAAGACTTGTAACAGCTTATATTGTGGCTGAAACATGTTATAACAGAAAGGAGAAGTCCACAAGCTTGAGGGAGTAATGAAGCCTTTGTGATTCCTCACATTAGGTACAGCGGTAGAGTTGCTGCCTCACAGCGCCAGAGACCCCGGGTACCATCTTGACTACGGATGCTGTCTCTACGGAGTTTGTACGTTCTCCCTGTGACTGCGTAGGTTTCCTCCAGGTGCTCCGGTTTCATCCCACACTCCAAAGACGTGCAGGTTTGTAGGTTAATTGCCTGGTGTAAAGAAAAAAAATTGGCCCTAGTGTGTTGGATAGAATGTGTGCGGGGATCACTGGTCAGCACGGACTCGGTGGGCCGAAGGGCCTGTTTCCACGCTTTATCATCCAAAGTCTAAATACCTGAAGGGTCGCCCGTCCACGTTCTCCAGAGATGCTGCCTGACCCGCTGATTACTCCAGCATTCTGTGTGTGTGTGTGTGGTTTTTTGTCTCCTTGTTTATTCACCTCGAGCACAATTCTCCCATCTGTTGCAGAGCCATCTTGGTAGGGAAGACTTTTAACAGCTTATATTGTGGCTGAAACATTTGATAACGGGAAGGGGAAGTCCGCAAGGCTGCCAGAGTAATGGAGCCTTTGTGACTCCTTGACTCTGCATCAGAACACAGTGAATTGAATCTGTATTGTAACTGAAGAGACATAGTCCAAGGCTTGCGGAGCCTGAGCATAATGGGGTCACTTCATTCCCAGAAGGTCAGCAGCAACAGAAAGGGTCACACATAAAGGAGCACACTATCCGGTACCACCCAAAAACGTGTAGTTAGGTGTGTGGCCCAGATTAGATACCATCGCCGCGTCTATGATTATTTCAGACCATCCAAATAATTACACGAGCCGCTGCCTCACCGTGCTCCGTCCCAATCACATGCTTGTTTGTTCTGTAACACAGAGTGAAAGAGCCGGTGAGGGAAAGTTTGGAAACTGGACTCCTCGGCTGTACAATGCACTCTGTGTTTAAAGTCGAGGATCATTCTGTCTGCGTAAGTGGAAGCTGGAATTACAGCAAAAGGGTTACGTGAATGAGGTTACCAACTTAGGAGCTGTAACATGTACATAAACACACTCCCTCCGCTGGTAGACTCCACCCCAAGGTCATCTGCACTTAAATAAGGACTAGCTTCCAACTTTTAAGGTTACCTGTTGTTGCTTTTTGTACTAAAGAAGGAACTGCAGATGCTGGAAAATCGAAGGCACACAAAAATGCTGGAGAAACTCAGCGGGTGCAGCAGCATCTATGGAGCGAAGGAGATAGGCAACGTTCAGTCTGAAGAAGGGTTTCGGCCCGAGACGTTGCCTATTTCCTTCGCTCCATAGATGCTGCTGCACCCGCTGAGTTTCTCCAGCATTTTTGTGTACCCCGTACAATAGCACTATCCAACCCACTAAGAACAACTTACAATCTTTTTAAAGCAGAGATTGATGTGTTCTTGAATAGTAAGTGCGTAAAAGGCTATGGAGAGAAGACAAGAGAATGAGGTTGAGAGGAGAAATATATCATCCAGGATTGAATGGCAGAGCAGACTCGATGGGCCAAATGACCTGATTCTACTCCTACTCCTGTGCTCCGGCACCTCCTTTAATCAGGACAAAATGACGAGAGCGCGCTTGAAATCCCCCCCCCCCCCCCCACCCGAAGACCCACCAAAAATGTGGCGCCTGGGCCAGGTGAGGCGGCCGATCTCGACCTCAGCGAGACTCCGCGGCAGATCGGTGGGTGGAATTCGCCCCCTGCGGCCGGGGCTCTGGAACTCCGGCCCGGCCGGCGCCAGCAGATCCGTTCCCATTGGCGACTTCCGCACCTGACTTTGCGGGCCATTATTTTGCCCCCCCCCCCCGAGGTCGTGACCTCTGGTGGTCCGACAAAATGGATAAAACGGCAAGGCTCTGGAATCAAGGGCGCCGGAAAATCGGTGGTGAACCTGTATTGATTGTTATATATTTATCTGTGAGTTATTGCATTAACGGGCCAGTTACGCTATAGCAAGTACAATTAGATTGTACCTTTAACGAATGACAATTCCACACTCTTGGCGTCGAACACAAATGATTATTTGTACATGTATCATTAATTGCGCGCACACACAGTGTAATTGTGACCATTTCCATCAAGAGAGAGTCTTATCACCTATATTTGATTTTCAATAGTACGACTATAACTGCGCCACAACCATCACCATCAACGGCACAGTCACATAGAGGCGGCACGGTGGCGTAGCTGGTGGAGTCATCGCCTCACAGCATCAGAGACCTGGGTTCGATCCTGGAGTGCTGTCTGTGTGGAGTTTGCACGCTCTCCCTGTGACGGCATGGATTTCCTCGGGTGCTCCGGTTTCCACCCACATCCCTTTTTTTTTTTAGTTTTGTTTAGTTTAGAGATACAGCGAGGAAACATGCCATTTGGCCCACCGAGTCTGCGTCGACCATCAATCACCCCATACAATACCCATGGCTATCTGGACTACACTTCTTCCCACCCTGCTTCCTGTAAGGACTCCATCCCCCACTCCCAATTCTTCCGTCTACGCCTCATCTGCTCCCAGGATGAGGCGTTCCACACCAGGGCATCTGAAATGTCCTAATTCTTCAGGGAACGGGGGTTCCCCTCCTCCACCATAGATGAGGCTCGCACCAGGGTCTCTTCCATACCCCGCAACACTGCTCTCTCTCCCCATCCCCTCACTCGCAACAAGGACAGAGTCCCCCTAGTCCTCACCTTTCACCCCACCAGCCGTCACATACAACAAGTGATCCTCCGTCAGTTTCGCCACCTCCAACGTGACCCCACCACTCGCCACATCTTCCCATCTCCCCCCATGTCTGCTTTCCGCAAAGACCGCTCCCTCCGTAACTCCCTTGTTAATTCTTCCCTTCCCTCCCGTACTACCCCCTCCCCGGGCACTTTCCCTTGCAACCGCAAGAGATGCTACACTTGTCGCTTTACCTCCCCCCTCGAGTCCATTCAAGGACCCAAGCAGTCGTTCCAGGCGCGACAGAGGTTCACCTGCATCTCCTCCAACCTCATCTATTGCATCTGCTGCTCTAGATGTCAGCTGATCTACATCGGTGAGACCAAGCGGAGGCTTGGCGATCGTTTCGCCGAACACCTCCGGTTGGTCCGCATTAACCAACCTGACCTCCCCGTGGCTCAGCACTTCAACTCCCCCTCCCATTCCGTATCCGACCTCTCTGTCCTGGGTCTCCTCCATGGCCAGAGCGAGCAACACCGGAAATTGGAGGAACAGCACCTCACATTCCGCTTGGGGAGTCTGCACCCTGGGGGCATGAACATTGAATTCTCCCAATTTTGTTAGCCCCTGCTGTCTCCTCCCCTTCCCATCTCTCCCTCAGCCCTCGGGCTCTTCCTCCTCCTTTTTCCTTTCTTCTCCCCGCCCCCCCACCCCACCCCCACCCTACATCAGTCTGAAGAAGGGTTTCGGCCCGAAACGTTGCCTATTTCCTTCGCTCCATAGATGCTGCTGCACCTGCTGAGTTTCTCCAGCATTTTTGTGTACCCCGTACAATAGCACTATCCAACCCACTAAGAACAACTTACAATCTTTTTAAAGCAGATTGATGTGTTCTTGAATAGTAAGTGCGTAAAAGGCTATGGAGAGAAGACAGGAGAATGAGGTTGAGAGGTAAAATATATCATCCAGGATTGAATGGCAGAGCAGACTCGATGGGCCAAATGGCCTGATTCTACTCCTGTGTCTTATGGTCTTCACCCATCCATGTTCTCCAGAGATACTGCTTGACTCATTGAGTTACTCAAGTAATTTGTGTCCCATTTATTTGGACCCCATCAGGTAACCATCCTCTGGTCTGCCCTTTATCCTGTATCTGTACACTGTGGATGGCTCGAATGTAATCATGTGTTGTCTTTCCGCTGACATGTCAGCATGCAACAAAAGCTTTTCACTGCACCTCAGCACACGTGACAAAAACACTACACTAAACTGTAGATGAGATGTGCATGTACTTTTAACATAATGACCTCACCACTACTAACCACTCCCCACATCACCAGTATAATTACAACCTTCCCACCCAGTTCTCCTCCCGGTTCCCCGGTTCTCTCCCCCCGCGCCGGCTCCTGCTCATGCTCCGCCTGCAGGAGGGGGAGATGGTGAAATGCGTACCCGGTACGGGCGGGTGGTCAGGCCGCCTATCCGTTATGGTGAATCTGTTTAACTGTTTGCTCACCTGCTCGTAGCGTATGAGACGTGGTCGCCCTGTCACTTCCGTATTGCTTATTATTTCCAAGGGGAAGGATGTAGATGAGATGTGCATGTACCTTTAACATAGTGACCTCACCACTACTAACCACTCCCCACATCACCAGTATAATTACAACCTTCCCACCCAGTTCTCTCTCTCTAGTTCCAGTGACAGACCACGGACAGCTGGGGCAGAAACGTAGGGGTGTATAATGTGTAGTATGAATAAACAGTAGTAAAGAAACAGTGCGTTATGACGCATCTTTACATAAACTAAAACTAAACTAGTTTTGCAATCAATGACCAGATCCTAAAAGAATGAATGAAAAGTAAAACTGGCCATGAAGCAAAGAGAGTCAAGGATGTCCAATTGTAATTAAGCGTGGCACAGTGGTGCAGCTGATTGAGCTGCCGCCTCACAGCGCCAGAGACCCGGGTTTGCATCCTGACCTCGGGTACTGTCTGTGTGGAGTTTGCGTGCTCTCACTGTGTCCACATGGGTTTCCTAAAGGTGCTTTAGGTTTCTCCCACAAAACAAAAAATGTGCGTGTTTGTAGGTTAATTGGACTCTACAAATTGTCACTGGTGTGCAGGGAGTGGATGAGAAAGTGGATAAGATAGAACTAGTGTGAATAGCTGATGGATGGTCGGTGAGGACTCGGTGGGCCTGTTTCCATGCTGTATCTCTAAACTAAACTAAAACCGAGTGCAGAATCATTGTGAAATGCTTTGAATGGACTCCAATACTTCAGGCCTAACATTTCCTTCTTCATAATCCTTTAGGACCGAGATGAGAAAAAACATTTTTCACACAGAGAGTGGTGAATCTGTGGAATTCTCTGGTAGTTGAGGCCAGTTCATTGGCTATATTAAAGAGGAGTTAGATGTGGCCCTTGTGGCTAAAGGGATCAGGGGGTATGGAGAGAAGGCAGGTATGGGATACTGAGTTGGATGATCAGCCATGATCATATTGAATGGCGGTGCAGGCTCGAAGGGCCGAATGGCCTACTCCTGCACCTATTTTCTATGTTTCTATAAGCTTATGTTCATAAATTGTAAGACCAGAATTAGGCCATTCGGCCCATCATCTGCACCATTCAATCATGGCTGTTCTATTTTTCTCTCTCAACCCCATTCAAGTTTAAGTTCACATTTATTGCCACATGCACCAGTTAAGGTACAGTGAAACTTGAGTTACCTTGCAGCCACACAATAAAAAAAAGAACACAATACAGGATAGAATTTAACATAAACATCCACCACAGTGGAATCAACATTCTTCTCTGTGATGGAAGGCAATAAAGTTCAGTCAATCTTCCTCCTTTGTTCACCGTGGTCGGGGCCATGAACCGTCCATATTCGCCGCTACGGGCGGCCCGATGTACAAGCCTTCTCGTCGGGGTGATTGAAACTCAGACGTCGGGACGGATTGGAACACATGCTCCGTGGCTTGGTGTTCCCGAATCGGCCACTTTCTTACCGGAGGCCGCGGCTTCACGATGTTATAGGCCGCAGGCTGGTGGCCGGAGCTGTTCTCCTTGCGATCCCCGGCAAGGGATGGCCCCGCTCTGCGATGGTAACGTCCGCTCCGCGCCTGCTGCTAGAAGCTCACAGACCGAGGCTTCAGGATGTTATAGGCCGCAGGCTGGCGGGTGGAACACTTCTCCTGGCGATCCGCGGTAAGGGATCGCCCCCGTTCCACGATGTTAGGGTCCCGCCGCGCCCGCTGCTGAAGCTCTAGGCCGGTCTCCGAGAAAGGACGCGCCAAACCGGTTGTTAGGCCGCGAGGGAGGCGAAGACGCGACAAAGAGAAAATCTGTATCTCCGTCGAGGTAAGTGACTGAAAACGGTTGCCCCCTATTCCCCCCACCACCCCCCACACTAAAACATACATTTAGACATACTAAAAAAAACAAAAAAGTCGAAAGAACGAACAGGCTGCTGGTGAGGCTGCCACTCACGGCTCCACCCTCCCCATAACTCCTGACGCACGTATTAATCAGAATCTATCTCTCTCTGCGTTAAGAATATCCATTGAATTAGCCTCCACAGCCGTCTGTGCAAAGAATTCCACAGATTCACCACCCTCTGACTGAATAAATTCCTTCCCATCTCCTTCCTAATTTATGAAAGGGAAATCATGCTTGTCTAATCTTCTGGAATTTTTTGAGGATGTGACAAGTAAAATGGATGAAGGGGAGCCAGTGGATATAGTGTATCTAGACTTTCAGAAAGCCTTTGATAAGGTCCTGCACGGGAGACTGGTGACTAAAATTAGAGCACATGGTATTGGGGGTAGGGTGTTGATATGGATAGAAAATTGGTTGACAGCAAAGAGCAGGAGTGAACGGGTCCTTTTCAGAATGGAAGGCAGTGGCGAGTGGAGTGCCGCAAGGCTCGGTGTTGGGGCCGCAACTGTTTACCATATATATTAATGATTTGGAAGAGGGAATTAGGAGCAACACTAGCAAGTTTGCGGATGACACAAAGCTGGGTGGCAGTGTGAACTGTGAAGAGGATGTTAGGAGGTTGACCTGGACAGGTTGAGTGAGTGGGCAGATGCAGTATAATATAGATAAATGTGAGGTTATCCACTTTGGCAGTAAAAACAAGGGGGCAGATTATTATCTCAATGAGGATAGGTTAGGTTAGGGGGGAGGTGCAGCGAGACCTGGGCGTCCTTGTACACCGGTCACTGAAAGTTGGCTTACATGTACAGCAGGCAGTGAAGAAAGCTAATGGAATGTTGGCCTTCATAACAAGAGAATTTCAGTATAGGAGTAAAGAGGTTCTTCTGCAGTTGTATAGGGCTCTGGTGAGACCACATCTGGAGTATTGTGTACAGTTTTGGTCTCCTAATTTGAGGAAGGACATCCTTGTGATTGAGGCAGTGCAGCGTAGGTTCACGAGATTGATCCCTGGGATGGTGGGACTGTCATATGAGGAAAGATTGAAAAGACTAGGCTTGTATTCACTGGAGTTTAGAAGGATGAGGGGGAATCTAATAAAAACAAATAAAATTATAAAAGGACTGGACAAGCTAGATGCAGGAAAAATGTTCCCAATGTTGGGCGAGTCCAGAACCAGGGGCCACAGTCTTAGAATAAAGGGGAGGTCATTTAAGACTGAGGTGAGAAAAAACGTTTTCACCCAGAGAGTTGTGAATTTATGGAATTCCCTGCCACAGAGGGCAGTGGAGGCCAAATCACTGGATGGATTTAAGAGAGAGTTAGATAGAGCTCTAGGGGCTAGTGGAATCAAGGGATATGGGGAGAAGGCAGGCACGGGTTATTGATAGGGGATGATCAGCCATGATCACAATGAATGGTGGTGCTGGCTCGAAGGGCCGAATGGCCTCCTCCTGCACCTATTTTCTATGTTTCTATGTTCCTAAAGGAACATCCTTTAATTCTGAGGCTATGACCTCTAGTCCAAGACTCTTCCACGAGTGGAAACATGCTTTCCCCATCCACTCTATCCAAGCCTTTCACTGTTCGGAATGTTTCAGTGAGTTCCCACTTCATTCTTCTGAACTCCAGCGGGTACTGGCCCAGTGCCGTCATGACTGTCATAACCAAGAATATGTCAATCTCCACCTCATAAATATCCATTGGCGTCCTCCACAGCCGTCTGTGGCAACGAATTCCGCAGATCTACCACCCTCCTCCTATTCATCTCCTTTCTAAAAGTACGTCCTTTTACTCTGAGGCTATAGCCTCTGCCACGAGTGGAAACATCCTCTCCACATCCCCACATTTTTGTCAGAGAGAGTCTGAGAAATATTGAGCCAGGGAGTATAGAACATTACCCCAGGTTCCCACAATTGGAAAATCATAAAAATTCAGATGCTGGAATATTAAAATGAAAACAGGACAAGCTGTAAAACTCTCGGCAGGTCAAGCCACATCTGTGGGGATGGAAACAAAGTTAACGTTTCAGGTCTTTAGGTATTTTCCATTTTTATCCCACATTCTGAAAGCACTAATAACCACTCTTTAATTCTGTGTGTTGTTTCCTAAGCCTTAGGGGACATCAGTGGGGCCTACGTTTCAGAAGCTGAAATGCACCATACGCTCGTTCTCTGTGTAACCGTTCAAGGACAAATATGTTCACAAGTTCTAGGAGCAGAATTAGGCCATTCGGCCCATCAGGTCTACTCCGCCATTCAATCATGACTGACATATCTTTTCCTCATCCCCATTCTCTTGCCTTCTCCTGGCACCCGTACTAATCAAGAATTTATCAACCTCCATCCATTGACGGCGTCCGCAGCCGCCTGTTGCAATGAATTCCACAGATTCAACACCCTCCGGCTAAAGAAATTCCTCCTCATCTCCTTTGCAAAGGTACGTCCTTTTATTTTGAGGCCCTGGCCCTCTGGTCTGAGACTCTCCCACTAGTGGCAACACCCTTTCCACATTCACACTGTCCACACAATATCTTTAAAGGACACCGCGGAGAGCTGTGCGCATGATTTACAGTCCCCCTGCTGCACATTAGTGGCAATTATCAATATCGGAGAGGGTGAGGTGGGTTAGGGACGTGAGCCAGTCTTAGAATTCCACTTGACCGACCCAGAAATGGTTCATTATTCCAACTTTTGCTTTTGCTGAACTTTTAAAATCCCCAAAACTCCAGTGAATAGCCCTGTATGTTATGGTCATAAACACTCTTATACACAGAAGTTAGCCTGTCCACCAAATCATTCCACTGTGGTCTGTTCCTTAATCTGTAAAAACATTCAGGTTAGGAATGTTATTCCTGGAAGCAAGACAGGCTTCCAAATAAAATCTTGTTTTCATTCTACCTTGTCCTACTCTAAGTTACTAAAATATAACCGGCAGCTTGTTTTATGTCACCCCTCCTTTGTACCTGTCAAAGCCAGTGTAGGTTTCGTGTCTTAGCAAGTGTTTGGCCGCTGGATTTGCCCTTCGAGCTGTGATCCTTTGTCAGTGCAGTCTGATGGGGAACGGAGGGATCAGGCCCATAAGATGAAGGAAACATAGAAACATAGAAACATAGAAAATAGGTGCGGGAGTAGGCCATTCGGCCCTTCGAGCCTGCACCGCCATTCAATATGATCATGGCTGATCATCCAACTCAGTATCCTGTACCTGCCTTCTCTCCATACCCCCTGATCCCTTTAGCCACAAGGGCCACATCTAACTCCCTCTTAAATATAGCCAATGAACTGGCCTCAACTACCTTCTGTGGCAGAGAATTCCACAGATTCACCACTCTCTGTGTGAAAAATGTTTTTCTCATCTCGGTCCTAAAAGACTTCCCCCTTATCCTTAAACTGTGACCCCTTGTTCTGGACTTCCCCAACATCGGGAACAATCTTCCTGCATCTAGCCTGTCCAACCCCTTAAGAATCTTGTACGTTTCTGTAAGATCCCCCCTCAATCTTCTAAATTCCAGCGAGTGCAAGCCGAGCCTATCCAGTCTTTCTTCATATGAAAGTCCTGCCATCCCAGGAATCAGTCTGGTGAACCTTCTCTGTACTCCCTCTATGGCAAGAATGTCTTTCCTCAGATTTGGTGACCAAAACTGTACGCAATACTCCAGTTTAGTTTAGATACAGCATGGAATACTCCGCAATACTCCAGAAGGTTAGTTTAGTTTAGATACAGCATGGAAACATGCCCTTCGGCCCACCAATTCCATGCCGACCATCGATTCCCCCCACTCACTCTAGAGTTATAGAGTCATGGAACCAGGCCCTTCGGCCCAACTTGCCCATGACGACTAACATATCCCATCTGCACATCCAACCTGCCTTCATTTGGCCCATATCCCTCTAAACCCATCCTATCCATGTACCCGTCTAAATGTTTCTTAAACATTGCGGTGGTACATGCCTTAACTACGTCCTCCAGCAGCTCGTTCCATACACCCACCACCCTTTGTCTAAAAAAGTTACCCCTCAGTTTCCTACTAAATCTCTCCCCCCTCACCTTAAACTTATGTCCTCGGGTTCTCGATGGGCAAGAGACTCTGTGTGTTTACCCGGTCATGACTTTGTAGACCACTATAAGATCAGCCCTCATCGTCCTGTGCTCCAAGCAATAGAGTCCTAGCCTGCTCAACCTCTCCCTTTAGCTCAGGCCCTCAAGCCCTGGCAACATCCTCGTAAAACTTCTCTGCACCCTTTCCATAGAGCTTGTTCTAGGCTATCCCTATTTCTCATCTACTCCCTACAAAATAAGGGCAATTTCTCAGAGGGTAATTAACCAACAATAAACCGCACGTCTTTGGGATGTGGGAAGAAACCGGAGGAAACTCACGTGGTCAGTAAGACCTTCAAAGGTTACGGGCAGAAGGCAGGAAAGTGGGGTTGAGTGGGAATAAATAAATCAGCCACGATAGTCTACGGGAAAAATAGATCAAATGATGGAGGCCAATGGACCAAATGGCTAAAATTCTGCTTCTAAGTCCTAAGGTCACAGGGAGATCACGCCAACTCCACACAGACAGCACTCAAGGTCATGATCGAACCTGGTTCTCTTGCGCCGTGAGGCAACATCTCTACCAGTTGTGCCACCAAGCCATCCCTGATTTTGAATGCAGAGATGATTTTCAGGTGACAAAATATTTTAGTTTGTTTACTATTGTCACGTGTATCGAGGGACAGTGAAAAGCTTCCTCGTTGCGTGCTAT
Organism: Malacoraja senta; assembly: GCA_038087875.1. NCBI lineage: Eukaryota > Metazoa > Chordata > Chondrichthyes > Rajiformes > Rajidae > Malacoraja > Malacoraja senta. The sequence goes on along the minus strand of CM075977.1, from coordinate 258,796,641 downwards.
CCAGTCAGCAATACAGACTATACAAGATTACAATCAAGCCGTCCACAGTGTACAGATGTCATCATGAAGGAAATGCAAGATAACAACCAGTAAAATCATATTAAGAGGCAAGACATCAAAGTTGGGACATGTCATTCAACCTCTGCTAGGCCGATAAATCACCAGGGCCAGATAGGCTGCATCCCAGAGTACTTAAGGAAGTAGCTCCAGAAATAGTGGATGCATTAGTGATAATCTTTCAAAACTCTTTAGATTCTGGAGTAGTTCCTGAGGATTGGAGGGTAGCAAATGTAACCCCACTTTTTAAGAAGGGAGGGAGAGAAAAAACGGGGAATTACAGACCAGTTAGTCTAACATCGGTAGTGGGAAAACTGCTAGAGTCAGTTATTAAAGATGGGATAGCAGCACATTTGGGAAGTGGTGAAATCATTGGACAAATTCAGCATGGGATTTACGAAAGGTAAATCATGTCTGACGAATCTTATAGAATTTTTCGTGGATGTAACTAGTAGAGTGGATAGGGGAGAACCAGTGGATGTGGTGTATCTGGACTTCCAGAAGGCTTTTCGACAAGGTCCCACATAAGAGATTAGTATACAAACTTAAAGCACATGGCATTGGGGGTTCAGTATTGAGGTGGATAGAGAACTGGCTAGCAAACAGGAAGCAAAGAGTAGGAGTAAACGGGTCCTTTTCACAATGGCAGGCAGTGACTAGTGGGGTACCGCAAGGCTCAGTGCTGGGACCCCAGCTATTTACAATATATATTAATGAGCTGGATGAGGGAATTGATGGCAATATCTCCAAGTTTGCGGATGACACTAAGCTGGGGGCAGTGTTAGCTGTGAGGAGGATGCTAGGAGACTGCAAGGTGACTTGGATAGGCTGGGTGAGTGGGCAAATGTTTGGCAGATGCAGTATAATGTGGATAAATGTGAGGTTATCCATTTTGGTGGCAAAAACAGGAAAGCAGACTATTATCTAAATGGTGGCCGACTAGGAAAAGGGGAGATGCAGCGAGACCTGGGTGTCATGGTACACCAGTCATTGAAAGTAGGCATGCAGGTCCAGCAGGCAGTGAAGAAAGCGAATGGTATGTTAGCTTTCATAGCAAAAGGATTTGAGTATTGGAGCAGGGAGGTTCTACTGCAGTTGTACAGGGTCTTGGTGAGACCACACCTGGAGTATGCGTACAGTTATGGTCTCCAAATCTGAGGAAGGACATTATTGCCATAGAGGGAGTGCAGAGAAGGTTCACCAGACTGATTCCTGGGATGTCAGGACTGTCTTATGAAGAAAGACTGGATAGACTTGGTTTATGCTCTCTAGAATTTAGGAGATTGAGAGGGGATCTTATAGAAACTTACAAAATTCTTAAGGGTTGGACAGGCTAGATGCAGGAAGATTGCTCCCGATGTTGGGGAAGTCCAGGACAAGGGGTCACAGCTTAAGGATAAGGGGGGAATCCTTTAAAACCGAGATGAGAAGAACTTTTTTCACACAGAGAGTGGTGAATCTCTGGAACTCTCTGCCACAGAGGGTAGTCGAGGCCAGTTCATTGGCTATATTTAAGAGGGAGTTAGATGTGGCCCTTGTGGCTAAAGGGATCAGGGGGTATGGAGAGAAGGCAGGTACGGGATACTGAGTTGGATGATCAGCCATGATCATATTGAATGGCGGTGCAGGCTCGAAGGGCCGAATGGCCTACTCCTGCACCTAATTTCTATGTTTCTATGTTTCACCATTCACCTCAATTCCTCCATCTACCTTTCCTGCATTAACCATGCATTAGTTTGGTACATGAGTGGTACGGGTGTCAGAGGTTATGGGGGGACGGCAGGAGAATGGAGTTGAGAGGGAAAGATAGATCAGCCATGATTGAATGGCAGAGTAGACTTGATGGGCCGAATGGCCGAATTCTGCTCCAAAAAAATGATGAACATATGGACCACATATCCCTGAATCCCCTTGGTTTCTCAGCATCTGAGCCTCCATAGCCCTCCAAGGAAGAGAATTCCTAAGAGTCCAGAGCAGGGCAGTGGCACAGATGGTAGAAACAGCCGCCTCAGAACGTGCAAACTCCACACAGACAAAACCTACGGTCAGGATGGAACCTGGGTCTCTGGTGCTGTGAGGCAGTGCTGTTTCCTCCCACATCTCCAAGCCGTGCGGGTTTGTAGGCTAAATGACCCTCTGTAAATTGCCCCTCGTGTGTTGAGAGTGGATGTGTAGAGAGGGGATGAGAGAACTACAGCAGTGTGAATGGCTGATCGATAGTTGGCGTGGGCTTGGTGGTCCTGAAGGGACTGTTTCTTTGATGTATCAATCAATCAATTCTCCTCCTTTGCTTCAGTGCTGAACGAACAGCATTTTTTGGGGGGACTGTGACCCTGGTTCTAGATACCGTAGTTAGGTTAACGTCATCCCTGTATCCAGTTACCATTGCAAGATGGTGCCCAAGCCATAGAGTAATAGACTACAGTCATAGAGTGATACTGTGTGGAAACAGGCCCTTTGGCCCAACTTGCCCACACCGGCCAACATGCCCCATCGACACTAGTTCCACCTGCCTGCGTTTGGTCCATATCCCGCCAAACCTGTCCTATCCATGCACCTGTCCAACTCCTTCTTAAATGTTGGGATAGTCCCTGCCTCAACCGGCCAACAATGTCCCAGCTACACTAGTCCCACTTGCCCGCGCTTGGTCCATAACCCTCCAAACCTGTCCTATCCATGGACCTGTCCAACTGTTTCTTAAACGACGGGATGGTCCCAGCCTCAACTACCTCCTCTGGCAGCTTGTTCCGTACACCCACCACCCTTTGTGTGAAAAAGTTACCCCTCAGATTCTTATTAAATCTTTTCCCCTTCACCTTAAAACTACGCCCTCCGTTCCTCGATTCACCTACTCTGGGCAAGAGAATCTATGCTTCTAAGCCAGGCCACTCTCTGCGTGCTGGTAGCAGATCTGCAATCATTCTACTTCGACAGCAGCAGGTCTGTACATTGTGGATGGTTCAATTGTACTCACGTGTAGGCTTTCCGCTGACTGGTTAGCACGCAACAAAAAGTTTTTCACTGCACCTCGGGACACATGACAATAAACTAAATGTCGTCCCATAGGAATTTTGTACAGATCAGTGACGTCTCCATCCACCTCAAGAGTGAACAGTCTGGACTCCTTAATCTCTCTAACCACCTCAGTTCCCCCTCTACTGAATGAGAATGAGAAAAGGCTTGCGTTTTAGGTAGCATTCCCCACCTCCCTCACCTTATAGGGAGCGGGTGAGAAAGTGGGATAACATAGAACTAGTGTGAACGGCTGATCAAGGGTCAAGCATGTGTGGCCTGATGGCGCTGCGGTAGAGTTGACGCCTTACAGCGCCAGATACCCGAGTTCAATCCTGGCTATGGGGGGCTGTCTGGACAGAGTTTGCATGTTTTCCCTGTGATCATGTGGGTTTTCTCCAGGGCTCCGGTTTCCATCCCACATTCCAAGACATGTAGGTTTGTAGGTTGACAGGCTTTAGTAAAACATTATAAATGATTCCCTAGAGCGTGTAGCATAGTGTTCGTGTACAAGGCGATCGCTGGCCGACACAGACTCGATGGGTCGAAGGGCCCGTTTCAGCGCTGTATCTCTAAAGCATATGCAAAGTTAAGAGGCAACCTGTTGAAAAATCTTCACGAGTCTTCCCGTGCTTACCTGCCGTTAGCGAGTCTTCCCGAGTACCTGCCGTTAGCGCTAAGAGACGTCCCCGAGCTCCGACGTACCCGCTACGTTCATTCTCCGTGCTTACCACGAGTTAGATTTTTTTTTTAACTCGGGAGAGCTCTTGGAATGAACTCGTACAGTGGGACAGGGCCGCTATTTACATCAGCAGAACAGATACGTAAACATTGTACTCTGAAAATATCCACAATAAACAACAACAAGCAGATAAATAAATCAGTGGTCGGTGTGGACATGATGACAAAGGGCCTGTTTCCAAGCTTGTAGACACAAAATGCTGGAGTAACTCAGCGGGACAGGCTGCATCTCTAAAGAGAAGGAATGGGTGACATTTTTCGGGTCGAGACCCTTCTTCGGACCTGAAACGTCACCCATTCCTTCTCTCCAGAGACGCTGCCCGTCCAGCTGAGTGACTCCAGAATTTGTGTCCACCTTCGGTTTAAACCAGCATCTGCAGTTCTTTCCTACCCACATTGTTTCCAAGCTGTATCTCTAAACTAAACTAAACTAACTCAGGTAAACTACACCGAGCTAAACTGAGCTAAGCTAAATTAAAGTAAGCTGAAAACACCTCAACAAGAGAGACTAGAGATGCACAGCCAAGCACAATCTGTGTCAATACCTCCAGAATATAGAAAAGGACTCCAATTCACACGTGGTCCCAGGGGAAGCTAGGAGTTTAGGATTGAAAAGCTCCTCCTCCAAGTTCGCATGTTAGCAAACTGAGACGGAAAACTGAACCCGTGCGTCTGCAAAGTTGACCAAATCAATACCAGCTCCGGAAAGAAATGGATAGCCAGCACAGCAGTCCCACAGAAAGAGAAATGAAGCACACCATGCATGGGACAGGCATGACATTCAGCTGTATATTCCGAGTGACTGAATGAGTGAGATACAGCATTGAACAGGCCCTTTGGCCCATCAGGTTAGTGCTGACCATCATCTTCCCACTTGTAGTAATCCAACTTTCATCACTTTCTCAGCTACGGGGAGCGGTTGAGCAGGCTAGCACGCGCTTCCTTGGACCGCCAGGAGGACGAGGGTTGATCCTACCGAGGCGTACAAAATCATGAGAGGAATAGATCGGGTAAACACACAGTGTCTCCTGCCCCGAGTTTGGGAATAGAGAACCAGAGGACACGTTTAAGGTGAGGGGGGAAAGATTTAACAGGAAGCAGAGGGGGAACTTTTTTTACACAAAGGGTGGTGGG
>CM075977.1:258690648-258791497 GCA_038087875.1 Malacoraja senta | reverse complement strand
CGACACGCCAATTTACAGAGGGTCAATTAACCTACAAAACCTGCACGTCTCTGAAGTGCGGGAGGTAACCAGAGCACACGGAGAAAAGCCGCGAGGTCACTAGGGAGAACATACAAACTCCATACGGACAGCACCCATAGTCAGGATCGAACCTGGGTCTCTGGCGCTGTATTAGCCCTGTCCCACGGTGCGAGTTCATTCCAAGAGCTCTCCCGAGTTTTAAAAAACAACCAAACTCGTGGTAAGCGCGGAGAATGAACGTAGCGGGTACGTCGGAGCTCGGGGGACGTCTCTTAGCGCTAACGGCAGGTAAGCACGGGAAGACTCGCTAACGGCAGGTAAGCACGGGAAGACTGGTGAAGATTTTTCAACATGTTGATAAATGTCCACGAGAGCCCCGAGTACCGACGAGCGGCCATTACCATAAATCTCCGAGTTCGAATCAGGGCAAACTCGGGAGAGAGAGCTCCTGGAATGAACTCGTACCGTGGGACAGGGGTTTAAGGCAACAACTCTACCGCTGCACCACCATGCGAGCCGTTGCGCTGCCGTACTGCCCCCAAGTCTAAAGCCCTAAGCCTAGTGTCTAAAGTTCTGTTTAGAATCTAAAGTATATCGAGAGCATATTGTATGGCGTACATTAATACACATGATACAAATTAGTTCTCAGTTGTTGCCTTTTGATGTTTGCAGGCAAAGGATAGCACTATCTCACTAAGAGAGGTTCGGCTAATTCAATGCCTGTTTTACATTACACACTGAGCTTTGATTTTCTTCCCTTCCCTCCTCTCAGTTCCTTAGGTTTGATCTTGTTTTGCGTAAAGTAATAGTCCTTCAGATCTCAGTGCAAAGCTTGGGGGGATTCAACAATGACATCAACACTATCGCATGCGTTCACACACAGATCATCTGGGGCTGGTGTAAGACGACACTGTGTTCCACGGTCTCCTCCAAGGGATGACCTTTAGCCTTTGACCCTGCAGCTGGGGTCTCCAATGACAACTGCGACCTTGATTGGTACCTCGAGATGCCGAGACCCCCCCTGTTCCCCCTTCCACACAGTTACCTTTCCCCGTCCTTCAAGCCCGCTTTACGTTGCGGTTTCGATTTAGATTTAAGCCAGGTTTAGGTTTAGGATAGAAGCATAATAGAGTATGGTATGGTGTAATACAGCATGGTAATAGTATAGAGATACCGTGTGGAAACAGGCCTTTTGGCCCACCACCGCTCTCCCTGTACACTAGCACTATCCTACCCGCTAGAGACAATTCACAATGTTACCAAAGCCAATTAACCTCCAAACCCGCACGTCCTTGGAGTGTGAGAGGAAACCGGAGCGCCCGGAGAAATCCCACACGGTCACAGGGAAAATGCGCAAACTCCGTACTGACTGCATCCATAGTCAGGATCGAACCCATGTCTCTGGCTCCACCTTTGCGCCACCCTGCCGCCCAAAGGTTTAGATTTGGTCTGAGGTTGATTCTTGTCGCGTGTACCGAGGCGCAGCACTTTGGCGCAGTGGTAAATCCCGGGCTCAATCCTAACTACGGGTTCTGTCTGTACAAAGTTTGTACGTTCTCACTGAGACCACGTGGGTTTTCTCCAGGTGCTCTGGTTTCCTCCCACACTCCAAAGACGTGCGGGTTTGCGGGTTAATTCGCTTCGGTAAAAAAAAAAATCGAGGGAAGTCGCTGAGCCGACCCCCCCCCCTGCTTGTTCCCCGACGGCAGAGGCGATTGGGCGAGGAGCAGGGCCGGTGGGAGAGGAGAGGGAACCTGGGGTCTGGCCTACCGCACCCTCGAGGTCAGCTGAGGGAGGCTCACACGGGGAACAAAGGTGGACGGGCAAGGAGAGGGACGTCGGTTCACAGGCCGACCCGCACGTCCAAGGGAAGGCGACGGCTGGAGGTCTCGTAGCAGCCTGGGCCTCGCATGGATCGGCCACCGCTCATAACAACTAGAGCATAGACTGGACTTTGAAAATGGTGCCAAAACAAGGCCCCTCTTGCACGCCAGACCAGGGGACTGACTATTTTTTATACACTTGCTAATCGGGGATGTGCTTGGGTATGGCAACACTGGACTGGACTGTACGAAAATAATTTCACTGTGCATCTGTACTTCGCACACGTCATAATGAATGTACCATTGAACTGAAGATGGACACACAACGCTGGAGTAACTCAGCCGGACAGGCAGCGTCTCTGGAGAGAAGGAATGGGCGACGTTTCAGGCCGAGACCCTTCTTCAGACTGAGAGTCAGGAGAGAGGGAGACATAGTGTATGGAAGAAGGGTGAGGTGTGAAGATGAGAGATCAAACATAGAAACATAGAAAATAGGTGCAGGAGTAGGCCATTCGGCCCTTCGAGCCTGCACCGCCATTCAATATGATCATGGCTGATCATCCAACTCAGTATCCCGTACCTGCCTTCTCTCCATACCCCCTGATCCCTTTAGCCACAAGGGCCACATCTAACTCCCTCTTAAATATAGCCAAATGAACTGGCCTCTACTACCTTCTTTGGCAGAGAGTTCCAGAGATTCACCACTCTCTGTGTGAAAAAGTTTTTTCTCATCTCGGTCTTAAAGGATTTCCCCTTATCCTTAAGCTGTGACCCCTTGTCCTGGACTTCCCCAACATTGGGAACAATCTTCCTGCATCTAGCCTGTCCAACCCCATAAGAATTTTGTACGTTTCTATAAGATCCCCTCTCAATCTCCTAAATTCTAGAGAGTATAAGCCGAGTCTATCCAGTCTTTCTTCATATGAAAGTCCTGCCATCCCAGGAATCAGTCTGGTGAACCTTCTCTGCACTCCCTCTATGGCAATAATGTCCTTCCTCAGATTTGGAGACCAAAACTGTACGCAATACTCCAGGTGTGGTCTCACCAAGACCCTGTACAACTGCAGTAGAACCTCCCTGCTCCTATACTCAAATACTTTCGCTATGAATGCTAACATACCATTCGCTTTCTTCATTGCCTGCTGCACCTGCATGCCTACTTTCAATGACTGGTGTACCATGACACCCAGGTCTCGTTGCATCTCCCCTTTTCCTAATCGGCCACCATACATGTAATAGTCTGCTTTCCTGTTTTTGCCACCAAAGTACAAGCCGAGTCTATCCAGTCTTTCTTCATATGAAAGTCCTGACATCCCAGGGGACGAAGGGGATGAAGCTCAGGGAAAATGTAGAATGGATCATCGTTAGCTGAGGGGAAGGTGACAACGAGGCACACAGGCGGGAACATGTAATCAGGAGAGTGAAACTAGTCGGAAGAACTAGGATAGTGGATGGAGAGAGAGGGAAAGCAAGGGTTACTTGAAGCTAGAGAAAGCAATATTCATACCGCTGGGTTGTAAACATATAAAATTATAAAAGGACTGGACAAGCTAGATGCAGGAAACATGTTCCCAATGTTGGGCGAGTCCAGAACCAGGGGCCACAGTCTTAGAATAAGGGGAAGGTCATTCAATACTGAGGTGAGAACAAACTTTTTCACCCAGAGAGTTGTGAATTTATGGAATTCCCTGCCACAGAGGGCAGTGGAGGCCAAATCACTGGATGGATTTAAGAGAGAGTTAGATAGAGCTCTAGGGGCTAGTGGAGTCAAGGGATATGGGGAGAAGGCAGGCACGGGTTATTGATAGAGGACGATCAGCCATGATCACAGTGAATGGCGGTGCTGGCTCGAAGGGCCGAATGGCCTCCCCCTGCACCTATTTACGATGTTTCTATGTAAGCTGCCCAAGCGAAATATGAGGTGTTGTTCCTCCAATTTGCCTTGGGCCTCACTCTGACAGTGGAGGAGGCCCTGGACAGAACGTTTCAGTATGGGAATGGAACCACTGGCCCCGCTGAGTTACTCCAGCACTACGGGGTATTTTGTAGGCCAGCGTCTGCAGTTCCTTTTGTATCCACTAGGGGGAAAGGGGCACCACCAGAGAGAAAGATCAGTTCCTTCCCACCAATGACACATTAGATCACTGGACATAGAAACATAGAAACATAGACAATAGGTGCAGGAGTAGGCCATTCGGCCCATCGAGCCTGCACCGCCATTCAATATGATCATGGCTGATCATCCAACTCAGTATCCCGTACCTGCCTTATCTCCATACTCCCTGATCCCTTTAGCCACAAGGGCCACATCTAACTCCCTCTTAAATATAGCCAATGAACTGGCGTCAACTACCCTCTGTGGCAGAGAGTTCCAGAGATTCACCACTCTCTGTGTGAAAAAGTTTTTCCTCATCTCGGTCTTAAAGGATTTCCCCCTTATCCTTAAGCTGTGACCCCTTGTCCTGGACTTCCCCAACATCGGGAGCAATCTTCCTGCATCTAGCCTGTCCAACCCCATAAGAATTTTGTACGTTTCTATACGATCCCCTCTCAATCTCCTAAATTCTAGCGAGTATAAGCCAAGTCTATCCAGTCTTTCTTCATAAGACAGTCCTGCCATCCCAGGAATCAGTCTGGTGAACCTTCTCTGTGCTCCCTCTATGGCAATAATGTCCTTCCTCAGATTTGGATGTTGACTGAAGAAAGCACAGTCACATCTTGCCCCTTGCGGAGGCCCAAGTTCCCAGCCAGTGAGGCCAGTCCACTTGTGGCCCGCATCTAGCCGGACAGAAGGTCCCGTCAAACTATTTGTGTTGGAAGCAACTGCAGATGCCAGTTTACACCGAAGTTGGACACAAAATGCCGGAGTAACTCAGCGGGTCAGGCAGCGTCTCTGGAGAAAAGGGAATAGGTGACGTTTCGGGTCGAGACCCTTCTTCAGACTGAGAGTTCAGGGCAGAGGGAAACTATGAAAAGGTAGAGAAAAGGTGGCAAACAGGAAGCAAAGAGTAGGAGTAAACGGGTCCTTTTCACAATGGCAGGCAGTGACTAGTGGGGTACCGCAAGGCTCAGTGCTGGGACCCCAGCTATTTACAATTTATATTAATGAGCTGGATGAGGGAATTGAAAGCAACATCTCCAAGTTTGAGGATGACACTAAGCTGGGGGGCAGTGTTAGCTGTGAGGAGGATGCTAGGAGACTGCAAGGTGACTTGGATAGGCTGGGTGAGTGGGCAAATGTTTGGCAGATGCAGTATAATGTGGATAAATGTGAGGTTATCCACTTTGGTGGCAAAAACGGGAAGGCAGATTATTATCTAAATGGTGGCCGATTAGGAAATGGGGAGATGCAGCGAGACCTGGGTGTCATGGTACACCAGTCATTGAAAGTAGGCATGCAGGTGCAGCAGGCAGTGAAGAAAGCGAATGGTATGTTGGCCTTCATAGCAAAAGGATTTGAGTATAGGAGCAGGGAGGTTCTACTGCAGTTGTACAGGGTCTTGGTGAGACCATACCTGGAGTATTGCGTACAGTTTTGGTCTCCAAATCTGAGGAAGGATATTATAGCCATAGAGGGAGTGCAGAGAAGGTTCACCAGACTGATTCCTGGGATGTCAGGACTTTCATATGAAGAAAGACTGGATAGACTTGGCTTATACTCGCTGGAATTTAGGAGATTGAGAGGGGATCTTATAGAAACGTACAAAATTCTTGTGGGGTTGGACAGGCTAGATGCAGGAAGATTGTTCCCGATGTTGGGGAAGTCCAGGACAAGGGGTCACAGCTTAAGGATAAGGGGGAAATCCTTTAAGACCGAGATGAGGAAAAAACGTTTTCACACAGAGAGTGGTGAATCTCTGGAACTCTCTGCCACAGAGGGTAGTTGAGGCCAGTTCATTGGCTATATTTAAGAGGGAGTTAGATGTGGCCCTTGTGGCTAAAGGGATCAGGGGGTATGGGGAGAAGGCAGGTACGGGATACTGAGTTGGATGATCAGCCATGATCATATTGAATGGCGGTGCAGGCTCGAAGGGCCGAATGGCCTACTCCTGCACCTATTTTCTATGTATCTATGTATCTATGTAAATCAGAGAAGGCTCCGATGGCCAAAGAGCCCACAATGGTCCATTGTTGGCTAAGGAGGTGATGAAAACGAAAGGATAAGAACAGTGAAACTAGCAGGATGACTAGGGTGGGGGAGGGACGGAGAGAGAGGGAATGCAAGGGCTACTTGAAATGAGAGAAATCAATGTTCATACCGTTGGGTTGTAAGCTGCCCGAGAAATATCTGCAGGCAGCCTCTAACTATCTGCAGCTCTTGCTGCTGCACCCTGAATTCAAGCCCCAATTCCCAACGATTCCCAACGCTTCCTCCCCTGTTCATGAATCATTCACCTGCCCCCTTACACTGGCTCCCGGACAGTGAGTCAAGGCTGTTTTATTGTCACACGTCCCCTTACGGAACAATGAAATGCTTATTTGCAGCAGCTCGTTTGCACAGCGGTGGAGCTGCTGCCTCACAGCGCCAGAGACCCGGGTTCGATCCTGACCACGGGTGCTGTCGGTACGGAGTTTGTGCGTTCTCCCTGTGGCCTCCTGGGTTTTTATCCGGTTGGTATGGATTCCCCCCCCACACTCCGAAGACGTACATGCTTGTAGGTTCATTGGCTTTGGTAAAGATGTTAAATTGTCCCTTGTGCCTTGTTTCCATGCTCATAAGGTCACAAGTGATAAGAGCAGAATTGGGCCATTCGGCCCATCAAATCTACTCCGTCATTCAATCGACTGATCTATTTCTTCTCTCTAACCCCATTCTCTTGCCTTCTCCCCATAACCTCAGACATGACTCTAGGTCAGTTGGTTTCCTTTCCGTCTCCTGACAGAAATATCAAGAACTCAGAGGAACTGAATGCACCATTATTGTCCGGCTATCTCGTATTACTAATTATTATTTATTTATTTATTTTTTAAATTATGGAACATTTATTTGACTGGTTGATTGATTGATTGTAAGCAACAGCATGGAAACAGGCCCTTCAGCCCACCGAGTCCACACTGACCATCGATCACCCATTCGCACTAGTTCTAGATTACTCCACTTTCTCATCCACTCCCAACACTCGAGGGGAAATTTTTACAGTGGCCAATTAACCTATAAACCCACACATCTATGAAACCAGAGCACCTGGTGAATGCCCACATAGTTGTATGGAGTTTGTACGTTATCCCTGTGACCAGAGGGTTTTTTTTTTCCTCAGGGTGCTCCGGTTTCCTCCCACACTCCAAAGAGGCATAGGTTTGTAGGTGAATTGGCTTCTGTAAATTGTCCCTAGTGTATAGGATAGAATTAATGCAAGGGGATCGCTGGTCGGCGCAGACTCGATGGGCCGAAGGGCCAGTTTCCATGCTGTATCGCTAAGCTAAACTAAACTAAACACGGTAGGTTACTGGAGGAAAAGGCACCAGGAATTGAAGTTATCCAGAATGGAAATAACTGTTGACAAAGTTTACCCAAAACGTTATGTTCAATTCAAGTATCACTTATGGTTAATTTAAGCATTTTCACTTTTCTGTGTTTGCAGGGAATGTTGCTGTTATAAATGTAGGATTGCAATTCCTAATGCAAAAAAGGTAAGGTTCAGTCATAGAGTCATAGTCATACAGCTGGGAAACAGGTCCTCTGACCCAACTTGTCCATGCAGACCAAGATGCCCCATCTATGCTTGCTCCAACAGCCTGCATGCATTTGGCCCATTTCCATCTAACCGTTTCCTGTCCATGTACCTGTCCAAAGATCTTTAAAATAGCGTAATAGTTTCTGCCTCTACTATCTCCTTGCTTCATATATCCACCAATAAAGTTGCCCCTCAAATTCCTTTTAAAATGTCCCTTCTCACAAAAAGACGGCGAGCGTTCCCTTTATCCAAACCCCTCATGATCTGCCTGCTAGAAACACACACAAGCGGGATATGGACTAAATGCCGGCAAATGGGACTAGCCCAAAATTCAAACTTGGTCGGCTTGACAAGATGGAACGAAGGGCCTTTTTTCCCATGCTGTACATCTCTACGACTCCATGACTCTAAGATGTTTAGTGAGTTATATAAACGTGGTTTTATTGCAGAGTGTAGGGACATAATATTCCCCATGCGAGGATATCTTAGGCAGGAATTTCAGAAGAAAAATATCAATGTTTACTCAAGATTCCAACATCTGCAGTTCCTTGTGTCTCAATGCTACGGTGTTAGCTATCATTAAAAATTGACGGTAAGTTTAGGATTATCATAAAATTGTGTGTGTGTGTGTGTGTGTGTGTGTGTGTGTGTGTGTGTGTGTGTGTGTGTGTGTGTGTGTGTGTGTGTGTGTGTGTGTGTGTGTGTGTGTGTGTGTGTGTGTGTGTGTGTGTGTGTGCGTGCGCGTGTGTGTGTGCCTGTGTGTGTGTGTGTGTGGCTGTGCGTGCATGTCTGTGTCTGTATGTGTGTGTGTGTGTGTGTGTGTGTGTGTGTGTGTGTGTGTGTGTGTGTGTGTGTGTGTGTGTGTGTGTGTGCACGTGTGTGTGTCTGTGTGTGTGCGTGCGTGTGTGTGTGTGCGTGCGCGTGTGTGTGTGTGCATGTGTGTGTGTCTGTGTGTGTGTCCATGTGTGTGTGTGTGTGTGTGTGCATGTCTGTGTCTGTATGTCAGCGTTGTGTGCGTCCGTGTCAGTGAGTGTTTAGAGATGCAGCGTGGAAACAGGCCCTTAGCCCACCGAGTCCGTACTGACCAGCGACCACCCGTACTCCGCTTCTTTCCTTCATACTAGGGACAATTTGCAGAAGCCAATTAACCTACAAACCTGCACGTCTTTGGAATGCGGGATGAAACTGGAGCACCCGGAGCAAACGCACATGGTCACAGGGAGAACGTAGGAACTCCATGCAGACAGCACCTGTAGTCCAAGATCGAACCCAGGTCGCTGATGCTGTGAGGCAGCAACTCTACTGCTGCACCACCCTTCTAACTGTACATGTGTGTGTGTGTGTGTGCGTGTACGTGAGTTTGTGTACATGACTGCATGCCTGTGAGTGTGTCCATGTTGTACATGTGTGTGTACATGCATGTATGTAGACACATCGATGGAGGAGCGGGGAAGCAGTGGGCAATGATTCCCTGCAAGCCAGCGAGCTACACTCCAACACAGCACTGATCATGGATGTATGTCAGTGGGAGCATGACTGGTGCATCACAGCATGGTTTGGGAACAGCTCCATTCAAGACTGCAAGAAATTGCACAGAATTGTGGACGCAGCCCAGACCATCAGGCAAACCAACCTCCTTTCCGTTGACTCCATCTACACTTCACGCTGCCTTGGCAAGGCCACCAGAATAATCAAGAACCAGTCTCACCCCGGCCACTTCCTCTTCTCCCCTCTCCCATCAGGCAAGAGGTACAGAAGTGTGAAAACGCACCCCTCCAGATTCAGGGACAGTTTCTTCCCAGCTGTCATAAGCTAACTGAACCATCCAATCACCAGCTGGAGAGCTGTTCTGACCTACATTCTACCTCATAGGAGATCCTCGGACTATCATAAATTGGACTTTACCAGACTTTAACTTGTACTAAACGTTAGTTCCTTTATCCTGTCTTTGTACCAGCGTTTCTCAACCGGGGTTCCCCGGAACACTAGGGTTCAGTGAGAGGTCGCTAGGGGTTCTGAGAGAGATAGTGATAAATAGGCTAATAATATGTAAATGCATTTTTGCGTCATTTTTGCGTTTAATTTCATATTTGTAATTTCATTATGCACGTACGGCATATTTAGCGACGTCTATTTAGCATATTTAGCGCCGTCATATTTAGCGACGTCTATACGGCGCCAGTGTGAAACAGTGGACAGGAGCTGCATGTGACGGATTCGTATGTCAAGTGACTCATTCGAGTACAGACGCATGCACTGTCTCCATCAGTCCTGTCTGTGCTTCCTGGTGTCCAGGTACAGTCCCTCATTCACCCACGTTATTTAGTCATTTTTACCCATCGTTTAGGGTTGTTATATGAATTTTTAAAATTTAAGTATGTTTATGTTTATTTTTGTTAGTTTATAAAATGTTTATTTATGTATGTTTTTGTTAGTTTATGAAAAGTTATGTGTGTTGTTTTCTCTCTCTCACTTTCTCTCTCTCTCTCTCTCTCTCTCTCTCTCCTGCAAGGTTAGTTCTTCTGTTTGCCTTTATTTGCTTCAGTTTTGAACAAGCAGTTTGATTTCAGGTTTTTGTTTGGATTGTCAATAAACTTGAGAAAAACATAAGTTATTTTTTGCTTAAACCAGTTATCAGAAAAATATGTTATGTTTGCCTTATGAACTTTAAGTTTATGAAAGAGAAAGAAAGATTAATAAAGATATATATTAATTTTTAATGTAGGGGTTCCCTGAGACATGAAGATTATTTCAATAGACAATAGGTGCAGGAGTAGGCCATTCGGCCCTTCGAGCCATTCAATGTGATCATGGCTGATCATCCACAAACAGTACCCCGTTCCTGCCTTCTCCACATAATGAAGGGTTCCGCAAGGGTAAAAAGTTGGAGAAACGCTGCTCTGTACACTGTGAACAGCTCGATTGTAATCACATCTGGTTTTTCCGCTGACTGGATAGAACGCAACAAAAACCTTTTCACTGTCAATAAACTGAACCAAACTTTACTGGACTTGATCTTGTATCGTAAATCCCTTTATTCTGTATCTGTACACTGTGGGTGGCTCGACCGCAATCATGTGTTGTCTTTCCTCCGACTGGATAGCACGCAAGATTAAAGCTTTTCACTGTACCTCGGTACACGTGACAATAAATAAACTAAACAGTGTGAACCCAGCTGAGATCTAAAGAGGAACGGGTCCAGTCCCGAGGTTGCATTGGACCCGACCAGCTGTGAACGATGCAGGCACCAGCTCGGTAATTTAACGAGACTTTAATCTGAGTTATGAGTTCCAAAATATTATGTTAAATCAGTCCAAGAATATTTGAAAAATCTCTAATGGCTTGTTAATTCATATTTTTCAAAACGCAGTCGATTTTTTAACTTTTCGTTGAGTTTTTCTAAAGATTTTATTTTTCATTTGACATTTACGTTTGTTTCCTTTTTTAAAAAAGTATTTGGAAATGTTTCAAAATAGTCAGATGATTTTGCAAGATTTCAAGCCTGATTAATTGGGAAGTCAAACCTTTCTCCTAATTCTGGGCAGGGTTTGTTGGTCTTGATCGTCCCAATGTCAGATCACTTTAACGTGGTCAGCTTCTTGTGTTCACACAGTTTGTGCTGCTGGCTTTTAAAAGTTCCTGGCATGTATATTGTTGCGTATCGTGAATAATGAGGATCGTATAAAGCATGCCTTCGGCAAGGTACCCTCTGCGTATTAGATAGGGTGGAACGGTCGGTGCAGCAGTAGAGTTGCTGTCTTACCGCGCCAGAAACCCAGGTTCGATCCTGACTACGCCTGCTGTCTTTATGAAGTTTGTACGTTTTCCCCGTGACCGCGTGGGGTTCCTCCGGGTGCTCAGGTTTCCTCCCACACTCCAAAGACGTGCAGGCTTGTAGGTTAATAAACCTAATCCTAAACTTTTCTGAAGCCCGAGGATTCTTAAGTACGCAGCTAGCATGTTGTGGCAGATCTAGAGTTTAACCCTTCCTAATTAAAGAGGCCAAATCTGTACACAGAACGTCAGGTGTGGCCTCACCAACACCATGAACAGTTGGAGCAAGCTGTTGCTACATTAACATCCCTTTTGCAGTGAAGGGCAGCTATATATAACTTATATAAAAGCCTGATTGAAAGGACAAAGTCTTCTGATGTGCTTCTATTTGCTCCTTCCCCCCCTCCCTTACATTCCCGATCTGACAGGGTTGAGTGGCAAAGCTGAATAAACAGGGTGGTGTATTCCTTAAAGCAGCTCCCACTGTTCGCAGAGTTACCAGGTGAATGTGGAGCCCAGCGCTTGCTGGGTGAGGGTGATGGATGGTAAAGTGAGGTAATGTATTCTTTCACATGCGTGAACGGCCTCCCGGGTACGCTGGAATGCACAGTCGGAAAACTATTCAGGAAGCCGTGCTTGGAGCCGGCAAGACCCCCTTTGCCAGCTTTCGGCTAACAACTGCTTTGTGTTTGTTCAAAATAACCCAGCAACAAACACCTTGTGAATCCTCAGCCCTGGCCAGTCCTCCTTGTGCTGCATTTCTTCGACGTTGGTTAATCCTCTTGGCTTTCCGTTAGATAACATTACGTTATGGTCGTAAGTGAAATCTCAATCACCTAGAAACGAGCGTGGTGAGAGATCACACAAGCTGGACGGAGCTGCGTTTAAACCGCTCGGATTTCCCTCCACACACTGGGATTCTCACAGCACTTTGCACACAAACGCACAGACTCCCTCGCACACTCTCTCTCATACATAACACGTTGAAATGAATGGATGGACACACACGCACGCACAAAACGATCAGACAGTCTCCTGCACACTTTTGAAACACACGCAGGCACACACAAACTCATAATTCTCACTATCTTCCCCATTACTCTATCTCTTGTAATTGAGTTTGTCTCTCTCTCTCTCTCTCTCTCTCTCTCATATAATGCACTCTCATATATAACAGGCTCGAATGAATGCATGGGTGACAACACACACGTACGGATACACACACAAATAGTTCGACGCACACACAAATAATTACACACACACACACACAAATTGTTGGACACACACACACACACACAAATTGTTGGACACACACACACACACAAAACAATCACAGTCTCATACACACTTTTGAAACACACACTGCCACACACAAACTCTCTTTCTCACACTGTACTTTGATCTACGTATTGCACTAGAGTTTGACTTGCTTATATCTACGTATGGCATATCTGATCCGAGCGGACAGCATTAAGAACAAAGCTTTTCACTGTACCCCTGCACACGTGACAACAATAAACTTGAACCTAAATCACACAGAGAGAGATGGACACCTCCATCATATGTTTCTATGACACACATATGCACAACACCCACAAGACAGCCTACAGAATCACAGATAGAAGTCTACACACACACACACACACACACACGCATGTAGATGCACACAAACAGTTGGAACGCACACACTCGCACACGAACATGCAAAACATTCATACAGTCTCATACACATAATACTGAAACATATTCTGGCACACGCAAACTTTATCTAACACGCTAACTTACACACACAAAGATGGGGTGGCACGGTGGCGCAGTGGTAGAGTGGCTGCTTTACAGCACCAGAGACCCGGGTTCGATCCCGACTACGGGTGCTGTCAGTACGGAGTTTGTACGTTCTCCCCTGTGACCGCGTGGATTTTCTCCGAGATCTTCGGTTTCCTCCCACATTCCAAAGACGTACAGGTATGAAGATTAATTGGCTTGGTGTATGTGTAAATTGTCCCTAGTGTGTGTAGGATAGTGTTAATGTGCAGGGACTGCTGGTCGGCACGGACTCTGTGGACTGAAGGGCTGGTTCTCTAAACTAAACTAAACGGGCATACGTACAAAACTCGAATACAGAAAGCATACACATACACTCAGAGGGGGCACAGCGGTAGAGTTGCTGCCTCACAGCGCCAGAGACCTGGGTACGATCCTGACTGTGGGTGCTGTCTGCACGGAGTTTGTATGTTTTCCCCGTGACCTGGTGGGTTTTCTCCGGGTGCTCCAGTTTCCTCCCACACTCCAAAGTTGTACAGGTTTGTAAGTTAATTGGCTTCTGTAAATTATAAATTGAACCTAGCCTGCAGGATAGTGTTAGTGCAGGGGGGTGATCGCTGGTCAGCAAGGACTCGGTGTGCAGAAGAGCCTGTTTCTACACTGTATCTCTAAAGTCTAAAGTTTAAAGATAGAAGTGTAAATACACGCGGACGCACGCACGCACACACACACACACGCACAGATGGGCACACGATATGCACAACAGTAGTGCAGGCAGCATAAACACACACACAGGTGGAACAGGACACACACACACACACACACTCACGGGCACACAATACACACACTAGTACAGACAGCATACACATACACAGAGGTAGAAGTGTGCACACACAGATGGGCACACAATATACACAACACCCACACACACAGCACACACCACAGACAGATAGAAGTGTACAACACACACTTACACACACCCGCAGGCCACACACACACCACACGCACATTCCTCAACCAGTCACACAGATGGCATTGCATATACAAAGGGCCCAGCTTTCAAGGAAACCTGTTCTCCCCATCACCTCTATTTTGTCTATAGGCCTCACCATGCCCAGCCCGTCTTGAAGAAAATACACAGCAGCTTCACGCCTTCCACCCTCCCCTTCCTCATTGAAACTTTAGCTCTCAGAAGCTAGCTTCACGTCGACCCGTACGTGTCGTTTTGCAGGCAGTGTTGCTCCTGTCTAACTAGAGGCTTTATTTTCACCCTAAAACGCTCAAATGTCTCCATCCGGCCTGTCCCGATCAGGTACAAATTGGAATCAGTGATCCGCCTCCTTCACCCTGTGTTAATCAAATTATATGGAGGCTCCCAGCATGTGGCTTTACTGCTTCATAGCTTGCTTGCCACCGTAACCTTGCTAAGTGACAGCGCAGTGGCGAACACATGCAAAACATTTATGTGGTGGCTGGAGGCAAAATTCAAACTTAATTGGAAAAAGAGAGAAAAAAAATGCGCCTTTGGTAATTCACGCTCTGTTGCTGGATTCCCGGCACTGCTCACAATTCCAATAACCCACATTCTGATGAACAATCTTGCATTGTAGCCCGTCTTTCAAACGAGACCTTAAACTAAACCCTATTCTGTCCTCTCGATTCTTGCCGTCCTCTGAGGGAGGGCTATATGTATGTATTTATGTATGTACTTAATCTATGAACCACTGTTGTGTAACGTTAGTACCTCCACCATTGTAAAGCACTTTGGCCAACGAGAGTTGTTTTTCAAATGTGCTATATATATATAAATAAAAGTGACTTGACTTGACTCGATTGAATATATCAAATGCCTTGGGACTTGAGAGGATTAGAAAACAACTAGGCATCATCAGCCATGATTGAATGGCGGAGTAGACCTGATGGGCCAAATGGCCTAATACTGCCCCAATGACATTAATAATAATAATAATAGATTTTATTTATATAGCGCTTTTCAGGACTCAAAGTCGCCTTACATTGAGAGTCAAGAATAAACAAAACAAAATAGAGCAGTAAGACAGAGGGGAGGGGAACATGGGACTAATGGTATGCAGAGGACTAAGGACAATAGCAACTAGACCTCCCTTGGGAGTCAGGCATAAATGCCGCTATCTAAGAGCAAGTTTAGATTCAACTTAGAGACATAGAAATAGGCCATTCGGCCCACCATGTCGACCATCGATCACCCATTCACACTAGTTCTGCATTAACCTACTTCCTCATCCATTCCTTATATACTAGGCACAATTTACAAAGGGCCAATTAGTTCGGAAGCCTGCACAGAAGCCTTTTGGGATGTGGGAGGAAACCGGAGCTCCCGGATGAAAAGCTACGCGATCACAGGGAGATCATGCAAACTCCACACAGACAACACCCAATGTCAGGATCTGACGCTGTGAGGCAGCAACTATGCCTTACTGGAGAGGAGCAGTAAATATCTACTACATTCCTGCTTTACAGTAGCAACTAAACTTCATAGAAACATAGAAACATAGAAATTAGGTGCAGGAGTAGGCCATTCGGCCCTTCGAGCCTGCACCGCCATTCAATATGATCATGGCTGATCATCCAACTCAGTATCCTGTACCTGCCTTCTCTCCATACCCCCGATCCCTTTAGCCACAAGGGCCACATCTAACTCCCTCTTAAATATAGCCAATGAACTGGCCACAACTACATTCTGTGGCAGAGAGTTCCAGAGATTCACCACTCTCTGTGTGAAAAATGTTCTTCTTCGCTCGGGAATGAGGCAGAGAAGTCGCTATCTAAATGCAAGTCTAGTTTAGTTTGGAGATACAGCTTGGAACCAGGCCATTCGGCCCACCGGGTCCACGCCGATCCATCCATCACCTGTTCACTCTAGTTCTATGTTATCCCACTCCCTACATACTAGGGATAGTTTACAGAGGCCAATTAACCAAAAAACATGCACGCCTTTGCGATGTGGGAGGAAACCAGAGCACCAGGGGGAAACCCACATGGTCACAGCTTTTTGTGTCTATCTTAGGTGAAAGGGGATGGTAGGAGGGGGAAGGGGGGAGCTGGAAAGGGTGCAGACAAGATTTAGGAGGAGGTTGCCAGGACTCGAGAGCCTGAGTTGAGCTATGGGGAGAGGTTGAGTAGGCTGGGCCTCTATTCCTCTGAGCGTAGGAGGTTGAGGGGTGATCTTACAGAGGTGTACAAAATCATGAGAGGAATAGATCAGGTAGACGCACGCACAGGGTCTCTTGCCCGAAGTAGGGGAATCATGAACCAGAGGACATAGGTTTCAGGTGAGGGGAGAAAGATTTAATAGGATAGGAACCTGAGGGGTAACTAACAAAGGGTGGTGGGTGGGTGGAATGAACTGCCAGTAGAGGTGTTTGAGGCAGGGACCATCGCGACATTTCAGAAACATTTAGACAGGTACATGGATTGGACAGGTTTCGGGGATATGGGCCAAACGCAGGAAGATGGGGCTAGTGCAGGTGGGACATGTTGCCCGGTGTGGACAAGTTGGGCCGAAGGGCCTGTTTCCTCGATGTAAGGCTCTATGACTCTAAATGGGTGCACTACCCTGGAGGGGACAGGGAAGAGAGGGACGAGAAACAAAAGTGGAAGCCATTTGTCCGCAGTCTGGTAAAATCGATGGATACAAGCAACAAACGAGGGACTTTAAGTTCCCAAGGAGTACATTGGCTGCCTTCAACTGCAGCGTGGAAGCTTTAAAATCACAGCTAAGAAAACGTCAATCCTTTCACTTATAACCGTTGCGGGTGCCACTGATCTGACAGCAAGCAATCGCATTTGTTGCACAGGCACTATGCAGCTTCCGAAGAGTCCAAATACCAAGTTTGTTTAGTACCTACCAAACGGAGTAGACTTTCCAGTTGCAGAGACAGGGAAACTCTGCCGGTTTTGCACTGAGTTGCCAGCTTTCACTCACCTCTGGGTGTGAGGGGGACCTGGGCTAACGCACGACTATTCCGCTCGCTGCTCCCGGTTCCGCTAACAATTTCCTCGCTCTGCTCCAAGGAAGGACTCCGCCAGTCCAGCAACTGAGCACAAACTCACACCGAGCTGCCTGACTGCTGAACCTGCTCCGTAACAGTGAGCCCATTCTTCACATACCAAGAACAACTGCAAAAGGGGTAGGCATTGGAATCAACTCGCTTACAGGTCTTTCAATTACACGGGTTTGCTTTTAAAAGCTTTTAATAGTCTGGGGGAGAGTTTTAAATGTGTTAAGCACTTTAAGCTATTGAAAGTATATTTAATTGTGCACTGTACTTAGTGCAGCACAGTGGCGCGGCTGGAAGAGCCACTGCCTCACAGCGCCAGAGACCCGGGTTCGATCCTGACCGAGGATGCTCTCTGAGCAGAGTTTGCCCGTTCTCCCTGTGACCGCGTGGGTTTCCTCCGGGTGCTCTGGTTTCTTCCCACATCCCAAAGACGTGCAGGTTTGTAGGTTAATTGGTCTTTGTAAAATTGCCCCTGGTGTGTAGTGGAGTGGATTAGAAAGTGGGATAACAGAGAACTAGTGTGAGCGGGTGATCGATGGTCGGTGTGGACTCCGTGGGCTGAAGGGCCTGTTTCCATGCTGTATCATTCAATACAATTCAATGGTTTTATCCTGTATCTGTACACTGTGGATGGCTCGATTGTAATCATGTATAATCTTTCTGCTGACCGGTTAGCACGCAACAAAGGCTTTTCATTGTTCCTCAGTACACGTGACAGGAAACTAAACTAAAAGTAAAAACTAATTCAATTCAATTATTTAATTTATTTTTGTAATACTTCTGAATGTTTCCAACATTTTGAATTCTTGACTATTTGACAGCTGACGTAGCTGAGGGTGTGGTTTAGCCAGCTGCCATAGACCTCTTTCATCTGTTTGGTGTGAGGGGAGTCAATAGACAATAGACAATAGACAATAGGTGCAGGAGTAGGCCCTTCGAGCCAGCACGGCCATTCAATGTGATCATGACTGATCATCCACAATCAGTATCCCGAGTCCATTCCCTTATGACAATATTGAGCCACATGAGGGAGCATCTCACCATACAGGGTCAGCATCTACTGACAAGTGTATGTGAAAGGTATTGTATTGTATTGTATTATATTTTAATGACCACACAGCCAAGCTGGTGGAATTTTGGGTTGTCAGCAGCGATACAATAATAAAGAACACACAACCACAATAAAAAAAAATGTAACACAAACATCCACCACAGCATTCAACACTGTGGTGGAAGGCACAAAAATGTGGCCAATCCTCCTCCATTTCCCCTCCGTGGACAGGACCAGAGTCCAGAGTCAGTCCAGGATCGCCTCTTCCTCACCGGAGACCGCGGCTTTAAGTTGTTGTAGGTCCGCGATCTGCCATCCTCCTGTATGTCAATGGCAAATGCGGACTGTTCACCACTGAAGTGAAACATCACCAGCCATTCTTTCCAGAGATTCTAAACACAAAATGCTGGAGTAACTCAGTGGGTCAGGAAGCATCTCCGGGGGGGGAAAGGAACAGGTGACGTGTCGGTTCGAAACCCTTCCTCAGACTGGGAGTCGGGGGAGAGTGAAACAGGAAGTACGAAAAGATTCAGATCAAATCAGAGCCGGCACCAAGGAAAGGAGGAGCCCATAATGGTCCATTGTTGGACCACAGTTGAAGAATAAGGAGTAAGCCATTTAGAACGGAGACGAGGAAACACTTTTTCTCACAGAGAGTGGTGAGTCTGTGGAATTCTCTGCCTCAGAGGGCGGTGGAGGCAGGTTCTCTGGATGCTTTCAAGGGAGAGCTAGATAGGGCTCTTAAAAATAGCGGAGTCAGGGGATAGGGGGAGAAGGCAGGGACGGGGTACTGATTGGGGATGATCAGCCATGATCACATTGAATGGCGGTGCTGGCTCGAACGGCCGAATGGCCTACTCCTGCACCTATTGTCGATTGTCTATTGTCTATTGTTGACTGTGGAAGAGTTGACAATGAAGGGATACGAACGACTGGGGGAGGGACGGGGAGAGAAGAAATGCACGGGTTACTTGAGATGAGAGAAGTCAATGTTCATACCGTTGGGTTGTAAGCTGCCCGAGCAAAATACGAGGTGCTCTTCCTCCAACTTGTGTGTGTGCCCTCACTCGGACAGTCAGAGATGCAGAGTTACTCCAGCATTTTGTGTCTCTAAGCTCACCACCAACATGATGCCAAACTAAACTGCATATCCAGAAGCCTCTTAAACCCCACTATCATATATGTCACCACCGCCACCCACGACAGCACGTTCCAGGCACCAACCACCCACTAAATAAAATAACCTGTACGTCTGTACGTCCGTACGCCGCCTTTGATACCGCCCCTGGCCCACACGGCGCGCGGAAAGGCCCATATTTTTCACCATTTCCAAAGAGATGACATTTATCTTTACGAATAGCCACTCCTGATTAAATGCGGTCCTGTTTATGTACACGTTTTTTAATAAAATCCATCCCCCCCCCCCACCCCCATGTGATTTTCTCCGATTGTCTCCGATTTTCTCCGAAAACGACGCCATCTTTTTTTCCCCGATTTTCTCCGAAAACGACGCCATCTCTTTTTCGCTGATTCTCTCTGATTTTTTACGAAAACGACGCCATCTTTTTTTCCACGATTTTCACCCCGGGGTCTGAAGCACGTTCGGGAACAACACCCCGGGGTGTCAAACACTTTCGGGGACCAGACCCAACGGGTCTGCACTTGGTCTAGTATACTTTTAAAACTCTCTGGCTGTCGT
Source organism: Malacoraja senta (assembly GCA_038087875.1). Classification (NCBI taxonomy): domain Eukaryota; kingdom Metazoa; phylum Chordata; class Chondrichthyes; order Rajiformes; family Rajidae; genus Malacoraja; species Malacoraja senta. The sequence continues at coordinate 258,771,650 of CM075977.1, read as the reverse complement.
CCGTCTGTACGTCTGTACGTCCGTACGTCCAACGTTCTGCTTGACCTGTGCCGCCTTTGATACCGCCCCTGGCCCACACAGTGCGCGGAAAGGCCCATATTTTTTACCATTTCCAAAGAGATGACATTTATCTTTACGAATAGCCACTCCTGATTACATTCGGTCCTGTTTATGTACACGTTTTTAAATAAAAATCCACCCCCCCCCACCCCCATGTGATTTTCTCCAATTGTCTCCGATTTTCTCCGAAAACGACGCCATCTTTTTTTCGCCGATTTTCTCCGAAAACGACGCCATCTTTTTTTCGCCGATTTTCTCCGATTTTTTCCGAAAACGACGCCATCTTTTTTTCCACGATTTTCACCCCGGGGTCTGAAGCACGTTCGGGAACAACACCCCGGGGTGTCAAGCACTTTCGGGGACCAGACCCAACGGGTCTGCACTTGGTCTAGTTTCCTTTAACGTTGCGCGCCTCTCACCTGAAAGCCGTGCTCTTTAAGGGCCTGTCCCACTTACGCAATTTTTCCAGCAACTTGCCGGCACCCGGCACAGTCGCGAGGTGACGCCTGTATGGTCGTGAGTAGTCGCCCAAAGAGTCGTACCCTTTTCTGGTCGTCGCTGGATTTTCAACGTTTTAAAAATTTTCGGGGACCTGCTGCGACTATGATCGCCGAAAAAATTGGCGTGAGTGGGACAGGCCCTTTAGTCTTTGGCATTTCCACCCTGGGAGAAAGGTTCTGACTGTCTACCCTGTCTGTGCCTCCCATAATTTTATATACTTCTTTCAGCTTCCAGGGACTTGACAACCCGCGTTTGTCCAACTTCTCCTCGTGGCCAATCCAGGCAGCATTCTAGCAAATCTCTACTGCAAACTTTCCAAAGCCTAAACATTTGTGGGTATTTTTACAACCTCACGGTATGAACATTGAGTTTTCCAATTTAAGCTCAGCCAACCTTACCGTTGTTTTCATTCTTTGCCGCTTCCCACGCACCCCCCTCTTTCCTGACCACAGTGCCCACCCTTTCTCCAAATATTCCACACCCTTTCCACCCCCCCACCATTCCTTTACAAGCATATTCATCTTTACATTTCACTGCATTTTCAAGCCTCTTCTCCACTCATTAACAACCTTTAATCTCTTTTCATCACCTTTTCGTCTCTGCCTTTGTCCACCCATCAGCCAATAAATTCCTTCACCTTTATCCACCCTTCACAGAACGTAGAATATTGAATGGTACAGCACAATATTGCGTACAGTAACGGAGTATTGCGTACAGTTTTGGTCTCCTAATCTGAGGAAAGACATTCTTGCCATAGAGGGAGTGCAGAGAAGGTTCACCAGACTGATTCCTGGGATGGCACGACTTTCATATGAGGAAAGACTGGATAGACTCGGCTTGTACTCGCTAGAATTTAGAAGATTGAGGGGGGGATCTTATAGAAACTTACAAAATTCTTAAGGGGTTGGACAGGCTAGATGCAGGAAGATTGTTCCCGATGTTGGGGAAGTCCAGAACAAGGGGTCACAGTTTAAGGATAAGGGGGAAATCTTTTAGGACCGAGATGAGAAAAACATTTTTCACACAGAGAGTGGTGAATCTCTGGAATTCTCTGCCACAGAAGGTAGTTGAGGCCAGTTCATTGGCTATATTTAAAAGGGAGTTAGATGTGGCCCTTGTGGCTAAAGGGATCAGGGGGTATGGAGAGAAGGCAGGTACAGGATACTGAGTTGGATGATCAGCCATGATCATATTGAATGGCGGTGCAAGCTCCAAGGGCCGAATGGCCTACTCCTGCACCTATTTTCTATGTTTCTATGTTTCTACAAGTACAGGCCCTTCAGCCCACAATGTTTGTGCCGAACGTGATGCCAAGTTAGACTGATCTCATCTGCCTGTACATGATCCACATCCCTCTATTCTTTGTACTTCCATGCGCCTATCTAAAAGCCCCTTAAATATCACTATTGCATTTGCCTCCACCACCACCACCCCTGGCAAAGCATTCCAGGCCCCCACCACTCTCTATGTAAACAACTGCCCCATACATCTCCTGTAAACTTCCCCTCTCTTACCTTATAGTGTCTAGTGTTGGACATTTCCATCCTGGGAAAATGGTTCTACTGTCTACTCCCTTGTCAATTCTTCCCTTCCCTCCCATACCACACCCTCCCCTGGTACTTTCCCTTGCAACCGCAAGAGATGCAACACTTGTCCCTTCACCTCCCCCCTCCACTCCATTCAAGGACCCAAGCAGTCGTTCCAGGTGCGACAGAGGTTCACCTGCATCTCCTCCAACCTCATCTATTGCATCCGCTGCTCTAGATGCCAGCTGATCTGCATCGGTGAGACCAAGCGGAGGCTTGGCGATCGTTTCGCCGAACACCTCCGGTCGGTCCGCAATAACCAACCTGACCTCCCGGTGGCTCAGCACTTCAACTCCCCCTCCCATTCCGTATCTGACCTCTCTGTCCTGGGTCTCCTCCATGGCCACAGCGAGCAACACCGTAAATTGGAGGAAATGCACCTCATATTCCGCTTGGGCAGTCTACATCCTGGGGGCCTGAACATTGAATTCTCCCAATTCTGCTAGCCCTTGCTGTCCCCTCCCCTTCATCAGCCATCTGGTTGTCTCCTCCCCTCCCCCAGCCCTCGGGCTCCTCCTCCGCCTTTTTCCTTTTTTCCTTTCTTCTCCCCACCCCCTATCAGTCTGAAGAAGGGTTTCGGCCCGAAACGTTACCTATTTCCTTCGCTCCATAGATGCTGCTGCACCCGCTGAGTTTCTCCAGCATTTTTGTGTACCTTCTACTGTCTACTCTATCTATGCTTCTCATTATGTTAAATACTCTATGACTCTACGAGGTTAGGATCGAAGGGAAAAGGGGAGAGCTGCGGGAGGCAGATTTCTTATCCAGGTGTCAAACTGTTCACATCTTCAAATTCATCAGTATTCCAAGAAAATGATGCACACATACTTTCCATTTTCTGCTATTTTTATAGGGAGTAATTTAAAACGTGATATTCTGTACAAATGATATTCTCCCATAAACCTCTAACAGAAATATAGAAAATAGGTGCAGGAGTAGGCCATTCGGCTCTTCGAGCCAGCACCACCCATTCAATATGATCATGGCTGATCATCCAAAATCAGTACCCCGTTCCTGTTTTTTTCCCACATTCTTTGATTCCATTAGCCCTAAGAGCTAAATCTACCTCTCTCTTGAAAACATCCAGTGAATTGGCCTCCACTGCCTTCTGTGGCAGAGAATTCCTCATCTCAGTCCTAAATGGTCTACCCCTTATTCTTAAACTGTGACCCCTGGTTCTGCACTCCCCCAATATCGGGGACAATAGACAATAGACAATAGGTTCAGGAGTAGGCCATTTGGCCCTTCGAGCCAGCACCGCCATTCAATGTGATCATGGCTGATCATCCCCAATCAGTACCCCGTTCCTGCCTTCTCCCCATATCCCCTGACTCTGCTATTTTTAAGAGCCCTATCTAGCTCTCTCTTGAAAGCATCCAGAGAACCTGCCTCCACCGCCCTCTGAGGCAGAGAATTCCACAGACCCACCACTCTCTGTGAGAAAAAGTTTCCTCGTCTCCGTTCTAAATGGCTTACTCCTTATTCTTAAACTGTGGCCCCTGGTTCTGGACTCCCCCAACATCAGGAACATGTTTCCTGCCTCTAACGTGTCCAAGCCCTTAGCAATCTTACATGTTTCAATGAGATGCCCTCTCATCCTTCTAAACTCCAGGGTGTACAAGCCCAGCCGCTCCATTCTCTCAGCGTATGACAGTCCTGCCATCCCGGCAATTAACCTTGTAAATCTACGCTGCACTCCCTCAATAGCAAGAATGTCCTTCCTCAAATTAGGGGATCAAAACCGCACACAATACTCCAGGTGTGGTCTCACTAGGGCTCTGTACAACTGCAGAAGGATCTCTTTGCTCCTATATTTGATTCCTCTTGTTATAAATTGTACATTTTTCCTGGATCTTGCCTGTCATCCTCTCATGCTTCTAAATTCCAGTGAATATAAGCATAGTCGATCCATTCTTTAGCCCTGTCGACCCATTCTTGTTCCAGACAAAACGATCCAAGTCCAAATTTATGGAACTGCATCACTTGCCAGGCTTGCTCCACCTATCTTTCAGTTGTCTCCTCCCTTACTACAATCAGTCTGAAGAATGGTCCTGATCCAAAACATAACCTGTGCATGTCCTCCCGAGTTGCTGCCTGACCCTCTGAATTACTCCAGCACTTTGCGTTCAATACAAGACTCCAGCACCTGCAGATTCCACAGCACTTTGTGTCGTTTGTATGTACCACCAACATCCAACATTTGTAAAGCAACATCAGCAGTTTAGTTTAGTTTAGTTTTGAGATATAGCATGGAAACAGACCCTTTGGTCCGCCGAGTCCGCGGCAACCCCACACTCCAGCACCATCCTACACACTAGGGACAGTTTACAATGTTACTGAAATCCATTAACCTACAAACCTGTGTGTCTTCGGGAGGAAACCGGAGCACCCGGAGAAACGCCACGCCATCACAGGGTGAATGTACAAACTCCGTACGGACAGCGACCATTATCAGGATCGAACCTGGGCCTCTGGTGGTGCACGTCAGCGACTCTACCGCTGTGTCGTTCCTTCTGTCTACATATCTCACAGCTTGAAGGCTTAATATTTGGTGAGTGACACTTGCGGCATGGTGGGGGCAGTGTTAGAGTTGCAGCCTTACAGCGCCAGAGAATCAGGTTCCATCCTGACTAGGGGTGCTTATCTGTACATAGATACATAGATTACATAGAAAATAGGTGCAGGAGTAGGCCATTCGGCCCTTCGAGCCTGCACCGCCATTCAATATGATCATGGCTGATCATCCAACTCAGTATCCCGTACCTGCCTTCTCTCCATACCCCCTGATCCCCTTTAGCCACAAGGGCCACATCTAACTCCCTCTTAAATATAGCCAATGAACTGGCCTCAACTACCCTCTGTGGCAGAGAGTTCCAGAGATTCACCACTCTCTGTGTGAAAAAGATTTTCCTCATCTCGGTCTTAAAGGATTTCCCCCTTATCCTTAAGCTGTGACCCCTTGTCCTGGACTTCCCCAACATCGGGAACAATCTTCCTGCATCTAGCCTGTCCAACCCCATAAGAATTTTGTACGTTTCTATAAGATCCCCTCTCAATCTCCTAAATTCTAGAGAGTACAAGCCGAGTCTATCCAGTCTTTCTTCATATGAAAGTCCTGACATCCCAGGAATCAGTCTGGTGAACCTTCTCTGCACTCCCTCTATGGCTATAATGTCCTTCCTCAGATTTGGAGACCAAAACTGTATGCAATACTCCAGGTGTGGTCTCACCAAGACCCTGTACAACTGCAGTAGAACCTCCTCGCTCCTATACTCAAATCCTCTTGCTATGAAGGCCAACATACCATTCGCTTTCTTCACTGGAGTTTGTACGGAGTTTGTACGTTCTCTCACCGACCTGGTTTGGGTCTTCTCCGGGATTTCCGGTTTCCTCCCGCAAAGATATACAGTTTTCTGGTTAATTGGCTTGATATATCATTGTAAATTGTCCCTTAGTGCGTGTAGGATAGTGGTAGCGCGCGGGGATCACTGGTCAGTAAGGACTCGTTGGGCCAAAGGGCCTGTTTCCGCGCTGGATCTCTGAACTAAACTTGCACCTTCCTCCGTCTCCGTACACTGTCTGAAGGCAGTTGCTTTCACATTTGTACAGAATATCATGTTTTAAATTACTCCCTATAAAAATAGCAGAAAATGGAAAGTATGTGTGCATCATTTTCTTGGAAAACAGAAGAATTTGAAGGTGTGAATGGTTTGACACCTGGGTAAGAAACCTGCCTCCCTCAGCTCTCCCCTTTTCCCTTCGATCCTAACCTCATAGAGTCATACAGCGCGGAAACAGGCGTATCGGCCCAACGTACCCACACTGACCAACATACTTGTGCGATACGATATAATACGGTAGAATAGAACTTTATTTATCCCAGGGCGGAAATTAATTTGCCAACCGTGATTTAAAAAACCCCACAAAATACATGAAACGTGAAATCAAAGTGACGAGTGGTAAAGCTTTGGGGATGTGCAAAGATTGAGAAGGTGGGAGGGGGGATCAGTCTCAATCCCAGTCTACGCCACGACAGAAGGGGGAGGAGTTGTACAGTTTGATAGCCACAGGGAAGAAGGATCTCCTGTGGCGTTCTGTCCTGCATCTTGGTGGAACCCGTCTGTTGCTGAAGGTGCTCCTCAGGTTGACCAGTGTGTCATGGAGGGGGAGGGGTGAGCTGTATTGTCCGAGATGCTCTGCAGTTTGAGGAGCATCCTCCCCTCCAAGACCACCTCCCAAGAATCCAACTCCACCCCCAGGGGACGGAGCCAGCCTTCCTGATGAGTTTGTTGATCCTATTGGCGTCCGTGGCTTTCGCCCTGCTGCCCCAGCACACGACAGGGAAGAAGATGGCACTGGCTACCACCGATTGTTAAAACATCTGCAGCATCTCACTACAGATGTTGAAGGAGCGGAGCCTTCTCAAAAAGTACAGCTGGCTCTGTCCCTTGTACAGGGCCTCAGCGTTCCTGGACCAGACCAGTTTACTGTCCTGGTACACTCCCAGGTATTTGTACTCCCTGGTAAACAGCATTGATGGAGACGGGGGACAGGGGTGTTCCTCTCCTCCTAAGGTCCACCACCAACTCCTTAGTCTTGTCAGTGTTGAGCTGCAGGTGATTCAGCCCACACCACTCAACAAAGTCGTTGACTACACCTCTGTATTCAGCTTCCCACCCCTCACCGATGCAGCCCACAATTGCCGAGTCATCTGAAAACTTCTGCTGGTGGCAGGAGGCATGGAGTCCCATCTACACTAGTCCCACTTGCCTGCTTTTGGCCCATATCCCTCCAAACCTGAACCATCCATGAACCTGTCCTAATGTTTCTTAAACGTTGCGATGGTACCTGCCTCAACTATCTCCAGCAGCTCATTCCATACACCCACCACCCTTTATGTGACAAAGTTACCCCTCAGATTCCAATTAAATCTCCCCCCCACCCGCCCTTCACCTTAAACCTATGTCCTCTGGTTCTCAATTCCCCTACTCTGGGCAAGAGAGTCTGTGCATAACCCAATTTATTCCTCTCGTGGATCTCCCGTGAGCAGATTAAATCCAGCTGTGAACAGCTGGTTGCCGTCCACGGCTCGGAGCCAGATGTTCCGGATTTGAGACTCTGCATCAGGAAGACCAACCACTGTGGCATTGGCGAGGGAGTACCGCACTGCTGTAGGCAATGTCTATCATACGACCTCAAGCCTCAACACTGTTTGCTCTCTTCGGTGCTTGCAGAAGACCATCTGGCCACTAATCTGCTGCTAAAAGCATACTCCCCCATCCCCGGCCAATTGCTTGGTTGAAAGACACAGCATGGAAACAGGCCCACGCCGACCATCGATCACCTGTTCACGCTAGTTCTACGCCATCCCGCTTACGCGTCCACTCCCGACACACAATATTTGGATTCTAGTTGTTTTGAGATACCGCACGGAAATAGGACTTTCGGCCCACCGGGCCCGCGATGACCAGCCATCCACGCACACTAATACTATCCGGCACACCCATTTACATTTATACCAAGCCAATTAACCTACAAACCTGTACGTCTTCGGGAGGAAGCCGAACATCTCGGAGAAAAGTCACGGGGAGAGAATGTACAAACTCCGTGCAGACAGGGGTCAGGATTGAACCCAGTTCCGAAAGCGCTGTAAGGCAGCAGCTCTACCGCTGCGCCACCGTGCCACATTACACAATGTTCCCAATAAAGCATTTAGTAATCAAGCCACCTGCGGGAAAACTAAAGTCTGGTGAATCCAATCAGTTCTATCAATCTGCAGAAAGGTGTGTTTAATCCAACTATTCCTCTCGTGATTTTGTACAGCTCTATAAGATCACCCCTCACCCTCCTTTGGTGGTCTTTGCATCGTGTTCGACGCAGATAATGTGGGCCGAAGGTCCTGTTTTGGTGCTGTACTGTTCTACGCTCTATATTATAAATGGGAGCAAGACTGGGCTTTTAGTGAAAGCCATCCAGATTGATTCTGTGGCTTGGCAAAGGTAGAATAACGAGGTGGGGTTGGGGTAACGTTAGACTATCACAATACTACAGTGGGGGTTGGTGGTATGTAACTTCACGGGTGGTCTTCTGGACTGGCGTCACTGGGCAGAGTGTAGCTGCGGTTTAGCCAAGCTGTTGAAAGCTACAATTGGAACACGAGGCTTCATTCGTCTGCTCAATAACTGGTGTCTGTCATGCAGGGAGACGTTGATAAGGTGTATCTCTTGTAGGGATGTCGGCTGTTGCTGGAGTTACTCCAGCTGCCTTCACTCTGGAACCTGTTGCCTCAACTGCCTCGCACGTTTTACACAGCTTGCTTCCCCCGCTACAACAGTGTGTACAGTGAGTGGGTGCGGGTGTGGATGCGGGAGTGTGTGTGAGTGTGTGTGTGTGTGTTTGTGTAGATATGCACAATGTGAGTGTGTGTGTGTGTGTGTGTGTGTGCGCGTAGATATGTGGGTGTGAGAGTGTGTGGGTGTGAGTGGGTGTGTGTGTGTGTAGATATGTGGGTGTGAGAGTGTGTGGGTGTGAGTGTGTGTGTGTGTAGATATGTGGGTGTGAGAGTGTGTGGGTGTGAGTGTGCATGGGCGTGTGTGTAGATATGTGGGTGTGAGAGTGTGTGGGTGTGAGTGTGTGTGAGTGTGCATGGGCGTGTGTGTAGATATGTGGGTGTGAGTGTGCATGGGCGTGTGTGTAGATATGTGGGTGTGAGTGTGTGTGGGTGTGAGTGTGCATGGGCGTGTGTGTAGATATGTGGGTGTGAGTGTGTGGGTGTGTGTGTGTAGATATGTGGGTGTGAGAGTGTGTGGGTGTGAGTGGGTGTGTGTGTGTAGATATGTGTGTGTGAGAGTGTGTGGGTGTGTGTGTGCAGATGTGTGAGTGCATAGGTGTAGAATGTGTAGGTGTGTATCTGCGTGCTGTGTGTGTCTGCGTGTGTGTGAGTGTGGGGGTGCGAGTGTGTGGTGTGAATGTGAGGGTAGGTGTGTGGAATATGTGGTGTGTGAGTGTCTGTCTGTTGTGTGCATAATATGTGTATGGATATGATGCATAAGTGGGTGCATGAGTGTGTGAGTGTGTGTGTGGAGAGAGTAAAGATCACCTATCATCAACTCACTGACCTGAAACATGAACCCCATGTCTCTCTCCCCACATGCTGCCTGACTGCTGAGTGGCTCCAGCATTTTTTGTTTTTATTTCTGATTTCCAGCATCCTTTTTTGTTGAAATATGTTTGAAATATATCTGCTGGGACGCTTGGTGAAATATTAAACATTGCACTGCCTATTGAACAGAGGGCTGGGAGGTGTGTGCAGGATCGGGAAGCACACACAAGAAAATAACAGCACAAGAAGGCCACTCGGCCCCTCACTCCTGTCCCTCCATTCAATCCATGATCATTGCTGATTTTTTCTGTGTCCCCACAAGGCAGGAACAGTGTTTAGTTTAGTTTATTGTCACGTGTACCGAGGGACAATGAAAAGCTATTGTTGCGTGCTATCCAGTCAGCGGAACATAGAACTAGTGTGGACTCGATGGGCCAAAGGGCCTGTTTTCATGTGTATGGTTCAATCAATTTTAATTAAAACCCTCGACTCCTTGATCTTTCAAATATTTATTTATCTCCATCTTAAAATATATATCTAACGATCATACCTCCACTATTTCAGGAGCGGAGAATTCCAGAGATTCACTATCCTCTTAGAGAGGAAATGTCAACAAACGCTTGACGCGTTTCCAAATTTTCTCGCGATTTACACTGAATTACTGCCAGCAGCAAATAGGCGACAACACAATAGCTGCAGATCAGCCGAACCTCTCTGCTATCAGTCTTCGGAACGATCCTTCCACAAGCTAGGGCACTGTTCGATTCACCTCTACCCCATTGTGGACATTGGACTTTGCCCATGGAAGTGTTGTGCTACAATGCTGAGAACTATATTCTGCACTCTGTATCTTCCCCTTTGCTCTACCTTTTGTACTTGAGCTGGATTTGATTGTATTTCTGTACATTAATATCTGACTGGATTGGGCACTCTTCGATTCACCTCGACCCCAATGAGGACATTGGACTTTGTCTCTGGAACTGATGCGCTAGAATGTTGAGAATTATATTCTATAGTTCTCGATATTTGCTCTATCTATTGTTCTTGAGTTTGAACTGATTGTATCCATGTGTGGTATATCTGATCTGAATGAATAGCATGTAAAACAAAGCGCTTTTCACGTTACCTAAGTACTTGTGCGAATAGTAAACCTAAAAGCCTAAACCGCAGGTAGATCACACCCAGGCAATGCCTCAGCCAATTTACCGAGGGTTACTCGTCAATCGGGTAAACAATTTTGCGCTTGATCTTAAGTGAACATAAGCGCTAATTGTATTGAGAGGGCAATTCATAAAGAGATGAACACCACAAAACACTAACTAAACCAGGAACTGTCCTTGGTTGCACCGACTTGGGGCTTTTCCGCACTAGTACAGATCCACCACCGATTGGTTCCAGAGCCTTTCTGGATTATCCATTTTGGAGGTCACGATATCCGGGAGGAGTTGAACAGTACCGGAACACTCCACCTCGGGCGCTGGGAGTCAAGATACCGGCCCGCAAAGTCATCCTCGGTTGTAACTCTGTTTTGAGTTGGACATTACCTGATTGTACTTCCGTTCCTCCTCAGTACTACCTTGGTCGGGCAGCAAATACATTTTTGGTGGGAAGGAACTGCAGATGCGGGTTTAAACCGAAGAGAGACACAAAATGCTGGAGTAACTCAACGGGACAGGCAGCATCTCTGGAGAGAAGGAATGGGTGCCGTTTCGGGTCGAGGCCCTTCTTCAGACTGAAAGTCACAGGAAAGGGAAAGGGGAGATATAGACGATGATGTAGAGCGATATAGAGCAAATGAAGGAAAGATGGTTGAGTCAGTGAGCAGGAGGAAGCTAGAGAGGAAGTTGCAGAACTCTCATCGGAGAGAGGAGGAGAACTTCAAAGTAGACATTCCTTGAGGAGGTTTCGCAGTGGAGCAGACAAAATGTGTAGGAAGGAACTGCAGATGCTGGTTTAAACCAGAGATAGACACAAAATGCAGGAGTAACTCAGCGGGACAGGAGTGCGTCTCTGGAGAGAAGGGATGGGTGACGTTTTGGGCTGGAGACTGTGTTCACTGAACTAATGCCTGCTGCACAGAGTCGCAGACCAATGGAGGCACTGTTTAACTGGAGCTCTCCGCCACTCCAAAGCAACGCGCCTGTCCCTCGTGGTCTCAGCCTTGGCATGTCTAACTCCAGGAGATTTATGCTATTTGCTCAGGGCCGGCTCCACATACAGCAAAACTGAGATAATCTAGCCAGGATGAATCCTGCTGAATATTGTAAATGACATCTGCCCTTCATCAAAAGGAAGCTTCCCACCACTCTCCATTAATTCTAAACTTTTTTATTTCATTCCATTCTCCGATCCTCACTTTTTTTTTGGTGTCCTGGGATGTTTGAATCAATGACTGATTTGTTGCTTTGAATTCCTCTATACACATGGGAACCACAACATTTTCTTTGCAACAAAGATGCCTCAAATGCAGGCCTTTTTTCTCAAGCTGCGGGTTTTACGGAGCCCCATGTTTACATATCTTTGAAGAAGGGTTCCGCCCCGAAACATCTCCTATTCCCTTTCCCCAGAGATGCTGCCTGACCCGCTGAGTTACTCCAGCATTTTGTGACTTATCTTCAGTATAAACCAGCATCTGCAGTTCCTTCCTGCACTTGCCCACATATCTTTAGTGCTGCTGCAAGTAGGAATTCCATTGCGCTGTTTCAGGACATATGACAATAAAACACTCTTTTTCCCTCTCGACTGTTATTAATCTGAGCCTGGCCATCACCGGCTCCGACCTCCCCACCGTCGAAGGGATCTATCGTAGTCCAAAAGGCTGCCAACATCATCACGGACCCACACCATCCTGGCCACACACTCATCTCACCACTGCCATCGGGAAGAAGGTACAGGAGCCTGAAAACTGTAACGTCCAGATTCAAGAACCGCTTCTTCCCTACAGCCATCAGGCTATTAAACACTACAACCTCATAAGCTATGAACTACAATAGACTATTATTATTATTAATATTATTATTGCACTAGTATTTGTTCTTTTCTTTCTGAGTTTTTGTTACATTTTTAATTATGATTACATATTCTGTTGAGCTGCAGCAAGTAAGAATGTCATTGTTCTATCTGGGACATAGGACCATAAAACACTCTTGACTCTTGGATAGCACGCAACAAAAGCTTCTTACTGTTTTTCACCCATGATGCTGGGTACATGGAACGAGCTGCCAGAGGAACAGAAAAATAAACCTCGGGTACACGTGGCAATAAACTAAACAAAACAATTCGGACAAAATCTTGCAGAATAAATCTTCACTGGAATTAGGCGCAGTGCATTGTCACATTGTTTTGCATGCTATCCATCCAGATCAGATATCCCATACATAGATACAATCTTGTCAAACTCAAGAACAATCGGAAGAGCAAAGGGGGAAGAAACAGAATATAGTTCTCAGCATTGTGGCACATCAGGGTTAAATATATTTTATACATTATTGATTTGCAGGATGAACTGATGAACATTGAACAACAAGTAGAATATTAGACTCATGGAGTCATACAGCTTATAAACAGGCCCTTTGGCCCAACTCAACCATGCTGGACAAAATGCCCATCTACGCTAGTCCCATTTATTCATGCTCGTCCCACATCCCAATAAACCTTTACTATCTATGTACCAGTCCAAAGGTTTATTTTTCTGTTCCATGTACCCAGCATCATGTGTGAAAAACAGTTGCCCTTCAGGTTCCTATTAAATCCTTTCCCTCTCACCTTACATCTATGCCATCTAGTTCTTGATTCCCCTACCCCTGGGTAAATAAAATACTGCACATTCACCCTATCTATTCCCCTCATGATTTATTACACCTCTATAAGATCACTCTCATCCTCCCGCGCTCCAAGGAATAGAGTCCTAGCCTGCCCAACCTCTCCCTATAGCTCGGGCCTTTGTCCTGGCAACGTCCTCATAAATCTTCCCTGCTCCCCCTCCAGCTTCATGGCATTTCTTTCTGTAGCCCAGTGATCAAAACTGAAGACATTGCTGTGAAGATAAAAATGGGTACAACATAGAACCGGTGTGAACGGATGATCGGTGTGGACCCGATGGCCTGCGTCCATGCTGTATCTCTAAACTAAACTCAAATGGTAAACGGTATTAAATAACTGGTTATGTGTATGTGACCCCAGTTCACCAATGTGGTTGACATTCATATGCACCACAACCCCCTTCCCGTCCAAAACCAAGTAAGCTGGTCAGTTCACACACGGTTTATTTCAATCAATCTCTCAAGGCCAAATAGTGATGACCAATAAATGCGAACCAGAAGGGTCTCGAACCGAAACGTTGCCAATTCCTTCTCTCCATAGATGCTGCCTCACCCGCTGAGTTTCTCCAGCATTTTGTGTCTATCTTCGATTTTACCAGCATCTGCAGTTCTTTCTTGAACTTAGGATCTAGGAATAACTGTGCATAGTTCCCTGAAGGTGGAATCTCTTGTAGATAGGGTGGTAAAGAAAGCTTTTGGTGTGCTGGCCTTTATAAATCAGAGCATTGAGTATAGAAGTTGGGATGTAATGTTAAAATTGTACAAGGCATTGGTGAGGCCAATTCTGGAATATGGTGTACAATTTTGGTCGCCAAATTATCGGAAAGTTGTCAACAAAATAGAGAGAGTACAGAGGAGATTTACCAGAATGTTGCCTGGGTTTCAGCACCTAAGTTACAGAGAAAGGTTGAACAAGATAGGTCTTTATTCTTTGGAGCATAGAAGGGGGACTTGATTGAGGTCTTTAAAATGATGAGAGGGATAGACAGAGTTGACGTGGATAAGCTTTTTCCATTGAGAGTAGGGAAGATTCAAACAAGAGGACATGATTTGAGAATTAAGGGACAAAAGTTTAGGGGTAACATGAGGGGGAACTTCTTTACTCAGAGAGTGGTAGCTGTGTGGAATGAGCTTCCAGTGGAAGTGGAGGAGGCAGGTTCGATTTTATCATTTTTAAATAAATTGGATAGGTATATGGACGGGAAAGGAATGGAGGGTTATGGTCTGAGTGCAGGTAGATGGGACTAGGGGAGAATAAGTGTTCGGCACGGAATAGAAGGGCCGAGATGGCCTGTTTCCGTGCTGTAATTGTTATATGGTTATATCCTCTCCACAATGGAGAGTGGTCATTGCTAGAAAGTTTGCCCATGACTGGTCGACCAAATGGTCACGTGCAACATGGCATTTCTTGAAGGCTGCCAGAACTGTATTGATTATTAAACTAAACTAAACAAGACAAAAGTCAGTTGAGAATCAAGCTCATTATGTGCCTGTACATGAAAGGCGGAAAAGTCTCAGCAGGTCAGGCAGCAGCTGTGGGGAAAGAGAAACATAACAACCTTTTCATGTTATAGGGTCGTACAGCACGGAAACAGGCCCTTCGGCCCAGATTTCCCATGCTGACCAAGATGGCCCCTCCACACCGAAGATAGACAAAAAATGCTGGAGTAACTCAGTGGGGCAGGCAGCATCTACGGAGAGAAGGAATGGGTGACGTATCGGGTCGAGACCCTTCTTCAGACTGAGAGTCGGGGGAGAGAGAGACAGAGATATGGAGGTGTAAGGTGTTAAAATGAGACATCAAACGGGATGGAGCTCAAGGAAAATGTAGAATAGATCATTGCTAGTTAGGGGAAGGTGACAACAAAGCATACAGATATAATATTTAATCAAGAGGCCAGTCAGACTGGTCAGGGAACTAGTTTAGGGGAGGGATGGAGAGATTGGGAAAGCAAGGGTTACTTGAAGTTAGAGAAGTCAATATTCAAAGTGAAATATAAGGTGTTGTCACCCATTCCTTCTATCCAAAGATGCTGCCTGTCCCGCTGTAAACCAGCACCTGCAGTTCCTTCCTACACATGTCCCATCTACACTCCCCCTAGCTGCCCGTGTTTGGCCCATGTCCCTCCACGCATTTCTTTTCCACATCCAAATGTCTTTAAAATGTTGTTATCGTTAAAAAGGTGATTATAGCCTCGACCCGAAATGTCAACTATCCATGTTCTCCAGGGGTGCTGCCGGACCCGCTGAGTTACTCCAGCACTTTGTGTCCTTTTGCTTATTAACCAGCATCTGCAGTTCTTTGTCTCTACTCGTTATGGTAATGTATTTTAAAAGTAAGCCTGACTTAGGCGTGTGGGTTTGTAGATTAATTGGCCTCTGTAAATTGCCCCTAGTGTGTAGGGAGTGGATGAGAAAGTGGGATAACATAAAACTAGTGTGAACCATCTGATGAAGGGTCTTTGAACTGCAACATTATCTCTGTTTCTCTTTCCACAGTTGCAGGCTGACCTGCCGAGTATTTCCGGCATTTTCTGTTTCTATCTTATTCGCAAAACCTCTAGGGACACTGTTTAAGTATCTATCACATGACATGACTAATGAGCATGCCAGTCAGCTTGCTGGGATGGGGTTGTGGCTGGATTCACTGTGGTCTATTTTATAACCTGCAGACTGCTTCAAGAGCAAACAGAAGTTTATTTGCTCATTGACTCTGTTTGTGGAGAGTCAGTATGGACTACAGCAGTATCTCCCAACAAAAAGCAGGATGATTTCTGCCACCGTATGCAGAGAGTGGAGGATTTAGTTTTGGTTTAGAGATACAGCATGGAGTCAGGCCCTTCAGCCCACCGAGTCCGCGCCGACTAGCGATCGCCCGTACGCTAGTTCTATCCAACACACTAGGGGCAATTTACAGAAGCCAATTAACCTACAAACCTGTACGTCTTTGAAAAGTGGAAGGAAACCCAGCAATATTGGGAAAATCAAGACACATTCTGGAGCACAAATCATTACATACTCTGTATAATACACTCATATTGCCATATCTGAGTTACTGTGTGGAGATATGGGGTAACGCCTACAAAACCAACCTACAGCCATTATGCACATTACAAAAAAGAGCAATAAGAATTATCAATAACGTTGGATATCTTGAACATCCCAATTTATTATTCTTAAAGTCACACACACTGAAGTTCACCGATCTGGTTACATTTAAGACTGCGCAAATCATGTACAAAGCAAGAAATAATTTACTTCCAGGAAATATACAAAAACTGTTTATGGAAAGACAGGGTGGGTATAATTTGAGAGGGGAACATAATTTCAAAAAAACTCAATGTCAGAACAACTCTTAAAAGTATGTGCATAGCAATCTGTGGGGTGGATTTGTGGAATGGTCTGGAACAGGAGATACAACTTAGCACAAACATAATTCAGTTTAAAAAGATGTACAAAAACACTTTTTAAAAGGATATTGAGGATAGGTGATTGTGAGTGGGATATTTGTTATACTGATTGTATTGGGAAGGGTGATTATAGGGTGATGGGTTGTATATATGACTAAGAGATACTGTATAGTATATCAGGGTTTTTTCTTTTCTTTTTTCTTTTTTTCTCTCTTTTTTTGTATGGCTTTGTAAATATTTGATTAGTGTAGAAATGTAAATAATTTGGTGTACATATAGCTGCTGGTGTACACATGGTGTACATATAGCTGCTAAATGTGTATAAGATAATTATAAGCAGCATGGGGAATGGACATTGTGCCTTCCCCCACAGTGGTAACCATTGTGGGGGGATGATTTTTGTGTGTAGTGTCTATTTTAGTCTGTGTCCAAGATGGCGGTCGGAAGGGAGAGTGGACGCTGGCGCGGTTTAGCTGCCGCTGCTCTCTCTTCACATTGTGTTTCTGATTTTGTTGTTGTTGTGTCTTTGGATCGAATTCTGTCTTTAATTTGTGTACTGGTGATGTCTTTATAATTTATTTTACTCCGATTATTTGTTTCTTACTTGTTAAACTCTGTAAGGTGTCCTTGAGACTTTGGTATAAGGCGCCCATAACTAAAATTTATTATTATTATTATTATTATTAATAAGGGGTGGGAATTAATAAGCTTTGGCTTCTTCCTGCTCCTTTTCGGACACATACGATTTCATTTATTTATAGATATTGTTTACGCCACTTTATAAATATTCTTGTATTGTATTTTCTGTATGCTGTTTCACACTTGCTTTTTATTCTTTAATTCTGTTCGAAATAAAGAATTAAATAAATAAATAAATGATAAACCCGGATAAAGACAGGTTTAGAGATACAGCATGGAAACAGGCCCTTCAGCCCACCGAGTCCACCCCAACCACGAGCACCCCATTCGGCAGTTTAATTTAGTCTAGTTCAGTTTAGAGATTCAGAGTGGAAACAGGCCATTCGGCCCACTGAATCCGTGCTGACCGGCGATCACCCCATACACCAGCACTATCCTACACACTAGGGACAAATTACAGTTTTTATCAAAGCCAATTAACCTACAAACAGGTATATCGTTGGGACGTGGGAGGAACCCGGAGCACCCGGGGAAAACCCATGCGGTCACAGGAAGAAGGTACAAACTCGGTACAGACAGCACCCGTAGTCAGGATTGAACTCGGGTCCCTGGCGCTGTAAGGCAGCAACTCTACCGCCGTGCCACCCTGATGCTTCCTTACACATCTTGTCCATCATGTCCAGTTCTCTAATTTGATTGACCATTGGCTGATTTTTTTTTGGTCATCACTGAAAATGACCATTAAAAAAGAAAATGTATTTATCTCATTAATTCTACGGAAGGAATCGACTATGAATAAGACAACTAGCACAGCAATTGACAGAGCGGCAGCCCCCAGCAGGACATAAGCTACGAAGCTGCATTTGTGGCTGGGAAAAGATAACATCAGAGAAGGGTCTCAAGATCCACCAGGGCAGGGAAAAGTGCCTGGGAGAGCTTGGTGTTGGGCCTCGCATTGACCATTACCTTCTAAGAGGTCGGGCCAAATCAGTCAAGTGGAGCCCAGTGGCAGGTTAACCACCACAGTCCACAGGGTATCAGCACCCCAGGCGAAGCTCAACCAAGTACTGTCCCACCAACGGACATGAGCCCAGAGCCCAACCAGCCACAGTCAGCGGTAGAGAGGAAGATGGAAGGAAAAAAGCAGAATGGAGCAGTCACTGGCTGTGGCTGAAGAGATAATATGCTGTCTGGGCTGCCACGTGACCATCTAGAGGCTAACCATGACACACACCCAGGGCTGATCACCCTGCGGTGGGCCTGCCTCGACTGAGGGTGTCTTGTGATAAAAGGCCGAAACACCCAGTGAAGTTGAGGTACACAACTGAAGATGTGTCTGATTGGTAGCAAAATCACCCAGTGGTCACCCCCAAGAATACCGGGTGTCAGTGGTGGTGAAGAACCTTAGGGATTGTAACATCCAGTCCTACTAATCAATCACATTTCACAGCCATCATGTGAATCTATTGCTTTTCAATGAACGCACAATCCACTTGATTGCATGATACAGCACGGAAACAGGTCCTTCGGCCCACCGAGTCCACGCCAACCATCGATCACACGATCACACAAATTCTGTTATCCTGCTTTCTCATCCACTTCCCGCACACGAGGGGCGATTTACAGGGGGCTAATTAACCAATAAACCTACACGTCTTCTGGATGGGGGAAGGAAACTGGAGCACCCGGAGGAAACCCACGCGGGCACAGGGGGAACGTGCAAACTCCGCACAGACAGCACCCGAGGTCAGGATCGAACCCGGGTCTCTGGCGCTGTGGGAGAGCAGCTCTCCCAGTTGAGTCGCCCTGAAAGTGCCACACTTTGTGGACTGTGGTCTCTCAGTGGCTAAAAGTGGGGGAGGGGATTAACAGGTTCTTGATGAGTAAGGATGTCAAAGGTTATGGGGAAGAAGCAGGAGAATCAGGTCGAGAAGAAAAAATAGATCAGCCATGATTTAACACGATGGTAGACTCGATGGGATGAATGGCCGAATTCTGCTCATGTGACATGAACCTATGAGTTAGACTGAATGGGCTGAATGACTTAATTCTGTTCCTACGTCTTCTGGTCTGATGACGGCCATAAAATATATCCAGGGAGTAGCCACTCTCTCAGACCTCCCAGAAGCAGACTAAAATTAGATTTCATTTCAGGCACGGGTGGCTCATAAAGTCATGCCAATTAGCCGCGAGATACAAGTGTAAAAGCATGATTTAGTTGCTTGTTTTCCCAGTTACGATGCAGAATAATACTCTTTTTTTTGTGTAAATGAGGAGACCATGTTGGGTTGTTGCACAGCTGTGGGCAGCACAAACTCTCAACCTGAGGGAACAAAGCAATGTTGTTCGAGCAGCCTCCACGACTTAATGTACAGTAACAGACCACCTTGTGCCCCAAGGGCAGGGTCTGTATTATTTTAACAAACATTCGCTTTCCCCCACCCCCCCACCCCCCCCCCCCACCCACACATCACACAGCGATGTTGCTGTTGTACGCACCATCTATAAAATCCACTTTCACGACATCTCAAACCTGTGGCCATAACCCCCTGGAAAGGCATGGTCCACAGACAGAGAAGACCACCACCAGGTTTCCACAAACCCTCCCCACTATATCTTGGATTATTTTCTCTGGAATAACACAGCTTGAGGAGAGGTCTATAGGAGTATATACAGTAAAATTGTGAGAGGCATGAGAGGCAACATTTAAGAAACATTTGGACAGGTACATGGATAGGATATTTTTTAGAGGGAAACGGGCCAAAGGCAGGCAGGTGTAGATGGGACATGTTGGTCGGGTGAGGGCAAGTTGAGCTGAAGGGCCTGTTTGCATACTATGACTATGTATAGATAAGGTAGACCAGGGGTCGGCAAACTTGTTCTGCATAGGGGGCCAGGACCCATGTCTGTGAGCGGAAGGCGGGCCACATCTATCGCCATAGTTAATAAATAATTAATGATCGTTTTTTTTAAATCGTGACTAAAATATAACAAAAAGACAATCACCCCCCCACGACAAACTACAACTACAGTGCAACACTGTGGCCGGAGCGGAATTCCTCACCCACCCCGCTGATGCTTCTCTTTCCTCCAGCCCGCCCGCCCGCCGCTGGGCTCCCGAGGAAACCGCTCCTCGCCGAAGCTGCTCTCAACCCGCTTCAGTTTCACACAACGGGGTGGGGGGCGCTTTCACTCCGGGTGGTCGGGAGGATGGATGAGGGGGTGGGAGGGTAGGGACGGAGAGAGAGAGAGACAGAGTGAGTCGACAGGTGTTGCGATATGGAATCGGCTGTGTGTGTGTGTGTGTGTGTGTGTGTGAGAACTACTCTCGGGTAAGTGTTGTGTGTGTTTTGTGTTACACCTGCGGGCCGGATGATTTCGGGTTACGGGCCGGATCTGGCCCGTGGGCCGCAGGTTGCCGACCCCTGAGGTGGAAATATCAAAACTACAGGGCAGAGCTATGAAGCAAGAAGGTCAAGGTTTAAAGGAGACCCGCGGGGCAGGTTTGTATTTGTACAAAGTAGGACGGCACAGTGACGCAGTGGTAGAGTTGCTGCCTTACACCGCCAGAGACCCAGGTTCGATCCTGACTACAGGTGCTGTCTGTGTGGAGTTTGTACGTTCTCCCTGTGACCACATGGGTTTTCTCCGGGTGCTCCACTTCCCTTCTACATTCCAAAGACGTACAGTTTGTAGGTTAATTGGCTTAACCTACAAACTTAACCTCAAGGAGGACTCTCTCGAACTTCTACAGGTGCACAGTAGAGAGCATGCTGACCGGGTGCATCGTGGCTTGGTTCGGCAACTTGAGCGACCAGGAGCGGAAAAGACTGCAAAAAGTTGTAAACACTGCCAAGTCCATCATCGGCTCTGACCTCCCCGCCATCGAAGGGATCTATCGCAGTCGCTGCCTCAAAAAGGCAGCCAACATCATCAAGGACCCAACACCATCCTGGCCACACACTCATCTCTCCGCTACCATCGGGCAGAAGGTACAGGAGCCTGAAATCTGGTACATCCAGGTTCAGGAACAGCCGCTTCCCCACAGCCATCAGGATATTAAACTCGCCAACAAACAGACTCTGAACTATAATTCTCAGGATTGTTGTCCATCCGTTCCACAGCCAATGTCCAATGTCCACAATGGGATAGCGGTGTGTGATGGGTAGTTTTAGTGTACGGGGTGATCACTGGTCAGCGCAGACTCAGTGGGTCAAAGGGCCTGTTTCCCCACTGTCTCTCTAAAGTCTAAGGTCTATTGGGGGGGAAGAAACAAGAAACTGCAGATACTGGTTTACAAAAAAGGACACAAAATACCGGAGTAACTCAGGGGATCAGTCAGGTCTGGACCCTTCTTCAGTAGTGGAGGGGTGGGGTGTGGGGGTGAGGTGGGTGAGGGGTGGTGGTGCCTGGAATGCACTGCCAGGGGTGGTGGTGGAGGCAGATACAATAGTGGCCATGACGAGGGTTTAGGATTGGCACACGGATAGTCAGGGAATGGAGGGGTGTGGATCATATGCAGGCAGAGGAGTTTAGATTAACTTGGCATCATGTTCGGTATAAACATTGTGAGCCGAAGGGCCTGTTGCTGTACTGTCTAATGTTCTATGTCGCCCAGCATCCTGATCAGGTAATCTGCTGATGTGCTTGACATAACTCCTGGAACTCGCTCCCTAACAGCGGTGTGAGACACTATCCCTCCCACTGCCTGCAACAGGTCAAGAGGCAGCTCACCACTATATGGGACGCAGCGGGTAGAGCTGCTGCCTCACAGCGCCAGAGACCCAGGTTCAATCCTGACCTCGGGTGCTGTTTGTGTGGAGTTTGCACGTTCTCCCTGTGACCACGTGGGCTTTCACCCGGGTGCTCCGGTTTCCTTCCACACTCCAAAGACGTGCGGACTTACAGATTAATCGGCCCTCTGCCCGCTGCCCCTAATGTGTGGGAAGTGTATGCGAAAGTGGGATAACATAGAACTGATGTGAATGGGTGGTCGATGGTCGGCATGGACCCGATGGGCCGAAGGGCCTGGTTCCATGTTGTATCTTTCAACCAATCAATGTTTCAAGGTGGTTCAGACAGGGATAGGCCCTTTCGGCCCACAATATTTGTTCCAAACATGGTGCCAATCTGGAACTAATCTCCTGTGTCTAAACATGATCCATATCCCTCTTTCCTCTGTACTTCCACGTGCCTTTCAAAAAGCCTCTTAAACGCCACTATTGTATCTGCCTCCACCACCACCCCTGGCAATGCATTCCAGACCCCCACCACCCTCTGTGTAAAAAAACTTACCCCGTACATCTCCAATAAACTTTCCCCCGTCTCACCACAAATTAAGGATCAAGAAAGCTTTGGAAAATAAGCTAGTGCAATGGCATTTTTACTGGATTTCATGCTTACAACCCTCAATGTTATTTGCATTGACAAATCCTTTCCCCACAACCCGCACCAATATAACCCTTTGGCTGATAAACTGTTGGTCTTATTGGAAATGAACAAAACCACAATTATTTTAGTTGATTATAAAATGGCTTTCACAACCACAGGATGCCCCAAAGCACTTTACAGCCAATAGAACCCTAATGGAATAAGGCCACAATTTGAAATTAATCTGCCAAATTGAGCAGAGAAAACTCCCACAGACAGCAATGTGATGCAGTATCAGATATTTATATTTTTCCCCACAATTATATATACTGTAAATGTTGAGATCCAAATAAGCTCTGAATTACATAGGTAGGTGTGTGTGTGTGTGTGTGTGTGTGTGTGTGTGTGTGTGCGTATGTGTGCGTGTGCGTGTGCGTGTGCGTGTGCGTGTGCACGTATGTGTGTGTGTGTGTGTGTGTGTGCGTGTGTGCGTGTGTGCACGTGTGTGTGTGTGTGTGCACATGTGTGTGTGTGTGTGTGTGTGTGTGTGTGTGTATGTGTGTGTGTGTGTGTGTGCACACAGAACCTTTTTTGCACGTTTATTATATAGTTTACAGAGTACTATGTTTACAAATTTAGTTGTGTTGCTGCAAGTAAGAATGTCATTGTTCTATCTGGGACGTCTATATAACTAAAAGTCTCAGCTTGACCACTTCCTGTCTGCGCTGTATATTGATTTTAGAAAAAAACACTACTCTATATCGCTGATTTTTGGCCAACTTACTCACAGTCCTCCTCCGCTGAGGCAGCCCCGAGGATTTTTCCGATCGATGAAAAATAAAAAAGTTCTGAATGTTTAAAAAATCTTGAGATCAGCTGATTGGTCCTCTTGCCTGTCAGTCACCATGATGAAGGAGGGGGGGAGTGCAGGACTATAAAACCCCCGATGCCTGGACGTGAGTCAATCACTGAAAGATCGCGAGGGAGAGGCCACTACTCTGATTCTGCTGTGAGTCTACTGAACTGTGGGTCTACTGAACTGTGGGTCTACTGAACTGTGAGTCTACCCTTTATGTGCTTTATGTGGTTATGTGCTTTATGTGGTTAACCCTTTATGTGCTTGCAATAAATGATTTGTTAGCCAGCAATGTGCTTGCGATGAATGATGATTTGTTAACCCTTAATGTGCTTGCAATAAATGATTTGTTAGCCAGCAATGTGTTTGAAATGAATGATGATTTGATAACCCTTAATGTGCTTGCAATAAATGATTTGTTGGCACTTAATGAAATGAAATTAGTTGTTTGGCCTGCTCTGTGCTTGAAATTGAAATGGAAATGAAATGAGTTGTTTGGCCTGCCCTGTGCTTTTGCTTTTGCCTTTGCTTTGCATGACCTCACCTTGTCCAGAGAAAAAGGAGTGGCGACATTTCAGGTCTGGACTCTTCTTCAGACTGAAAGTAGGTAGCGTGTCAGGGGGTAGGGGGTGGGTGGGGGGGTGGGGGGCGGGGGGTTGGGGTGAAGTGGTGGAGGCAAAAGACCAGGAGCAATCAGGTCCAGCCTAAATTACCTCAGGCAGGGCAATGCCTGTTGGGTCCATTGTTGGCTAGGGAAGGTGTGATCTCAAGAGAAACAATGTGGAGAACTGTAGAACTGGTAAAATGACTAAGGGGGCGGAAGGGGGCAAGGTGGAAGGGCGGAAGGTAGTGTAGGTAGCAGTTACTTAAAAATTAATTCAACATCCACACTACTGGGTTGCAAACTATCCAAGTGAAATAGGAGGTGCTGTACCTCCAGTTTGGTAATGGAGGAGGCCTAGGACAGAAAGGTCAAGTTGGGAAGGGGGAGTTAAAATGGTTGGCAACTGGGAGATCCTGTAGGTCTCGGCGGAGAGAGGTGGGTATATGAAAGCACATCAGCGCCTCTACCTCCTGAGAAGATTACGGAGAGTCGGAATGTCAAGGAGGACTCTCTCGAACTTCTACAGGTGCACAGTAGAGAGCATGCTGACCGGGTGCATCGTGGCTTGGTTCGGCAACTTGAGCGTCCAGGAGCAGAAAAGACTGCAAAAAGTTGTAAACACTGCCCAGTCCATCATCGGCTCTGACCTCCCCACCATCGAAGGGATCTATCGCAGTCGCTGCCCTCAAAAAGGCAGCCAACATTATCAAGGACCCAACACCATCCTGGCCACACACTCATCTCTCCGCTACCATCGGGCAGAAGGTACAGGAGCCTGAAATCTGGTACATCCAGGTTCAGGAACAGCCACTTTCCCCACAGCCATCAGGCAATTAAACTCGCCAACAAACAGACTCTGAACTATAATTCTCAGGATTGTTGTGCATCCGTTCCACAGCCAATGTCCAATGTCCACAATGGGATAGTGGTGTATATGACAGCACCCTAGCTTATGGTATGGCTGTTCGGAAGCCTGACAACAGAGAGGAAGAGTATTGAGTCTGCTGGTGCGCGCTTTCAAGCTTCTGTGCCTTTTGCGTGATGGGAACAGAGAGAAGGAATGACCGTGGTGGAACGTCTTTGATTATGATGGCTGATTTTCCGAAGCGGCGTGAAGTGTAGATGGAACCAATGTGTTTAATAAATAATAATACTATCTGCAGGTTAGAGCATTTGAATTAAATTTAAATAAAAATCTGTTAAACCTACTTAGTGATTAGTAAAAGCACTGCTAGCAATATAACTGTATTAATGTGCAGCATACAAAAGTGGGCGGCATAGTGGCGCAGCGGTAGAGTTGCTGCCTTACAGCGCTAGAGACCCAGGTTCGATCCTGACCACGGGTGCTGTCTGTATGGAGTTTGTACATTCTCCCTGTGACCCAGGATCCCTCTGCAATTGGATCCTCGACCTTCCTCATCCACAGACCACAGTCTGTCCGTATTGGTGGAAATGTGTCACCCTCGATAACAATCAGCACGGGAGCACCTCAAGGTTGCGTGCTCAGCCCCTGCTGTACTCACTCTATACTCATGACTGCGTAGCTGGACATAGTGCGAACTCCATCATCAAGTTCACCAACGACACCACTGTTGTGGGATGAATCACTGATGGGATGAGTCAGAGTATACAAGTGAGATCGACCGACTGACCAAATTGGTGCCAACACAATAACCTGGCTCTCAACACCAGCAAAACCAAAGAACTGATTGTGGACTTTGGAAGGGGTAGGATAGGGCCCCACAATCCCGTTCACATCAACGGGACGATGGTGGAAAGGGTCAAGAACTTCAAAATTCCTGCGCGTGCACATTTTCGAAGATCTTTCCTGGTCCCAGCACACTGATGCAATTATAAAGAAAGCACATCAGTGCCTCTACTTCCTGAGAAGATTACGGAGAGTCGGTTTGTCAAGGAGGACTCTCTCTAACTTCTGCAGGTGCACAGTAGAGAGCATGCTGACCGGTTGCATCGTGGCTTGGTTCGGCAACTTGAGCGCCCTGGAGAGGAAAAGACTACAAAAAGTAGTAAAAACTGCCCAGTCCATCATCGGCTCTGACCTCCCTTCCATCGAGGGGATCTATCGCAGTCGCTGCCTCAAAAAGGCTGCCTGCATCATCAAGGACCCACACCATCCTGGCCACACACTCATCTCTCCGCTAGCATCTGGCTCCTGTACCAAGAAGATACAGGAGCCTGAAATCTGTTACATCCAGGTTCAGGAACAGCCACTTCCCCACAGCCATCAGGCTATTAAACTTGCCAACAAACAGACTCTGAACTGTAACAGACTATTGTACTTTACCTGCTTATTTATGTGTATATTGAACTGAACTGTTCTGTATTTTTGCTTACTATATTCTGTTGTGCTGCGGCAAGCAAGAATTTTATTGTCCTATCTGGGACACATGACAATAAACTCTCTTGACTTGACCGCGTGGGTTTTCTCCAGGTGCTCCGGTTTCCTCCCACATTCCAATGATGTACAGGTTTGTAGGTTAATTGGCCTCTGTAAATTGTCCCTAGTGCATAGGATGAAACTAATGTAGGGGATGGTCGCTGGTCGGCATACTCGGGTCGGATGGTCGCTGGTTGGCATACTCGGGTTGGATGGTTGCTGGTCTCCTCACTCTATCTCTAAAACTAAAAATAACGAAAAAAAAGTTCTCGGCTCTACGATAGGTTAACCAACAGCAAGCAAGAATCTTGACCATCACAGCTTACAACAATTTCCTAACCTTCTGGGCAAATGCTCACAAGGGCCACAGCTTGCAGCGATTAAGGAGTGGAGAGTAGGGACTATTAAATCAATTACGATAAATTAACAGTGTTTAAATTAATGCAGAAAAATTACTGGGAGTCAATAAACTGCAAGTTCAGAGAGGCAGGGAAAATTACAGATAAGTGGTCCAAGGTGAACGATGAGATGAGGCTGTGTAACACCCCCAGATGTTTCAGCCTGCTATACAAGGCAGCGTTTTTTTTTAATTACCAGGGACAAATGCTGGCTGTCTATTCTCCGAGTTCAGATACCAGTGACTCGAGAATGGGAAACATTTGGTCTCAGGAGATTATTCTGGTTAAAAGGTGAAATCCAGGAAACTCCTCTCCTCCAATTTAACTGGGACATCTGTTAAAGGTTGTGCCTGACCAGTTCTCCCTGCAATTTGCGAGTCAGGAAAGACAAAGCAGGTCTTTTAAGTCTCGGTAATCAACATTCTGAAAAAAAAAAAATAATGAACTGAAGTGAACTCCAATTTTCACCGGCTCTCGTTTTCCCTTTTTGCCTGTGGTATTAACCTTGTACTCGGGCTCGAAACCCACCCCTCCAGATTCAGGGACCGTTTGTTCCCAGCTGTTATCAGGCAACCGAACCATCCGAACGCCAACTAGAGAGTGGTCCTACCCGATTGAAGATTCTCAGTATCTTTAAGCGAACTTTACTGGCCTATATCTTGCATTAAACATTACTCCCTTTATCCTGTATCTGGACATTGTGGACCGATGTCCTCTGGTTCTCGATCCCCCTATGCTGGGCAAGAGACTGGGGTGGGAGATTGCAACCTTCACGTGGTCCGCCCTGCTTCGACAAATGCAATCAACCTGGCGTGCACAATCAAATAAGATTAAATAGAACAAGTTGTCCGACAAGTTTAGGCTGTGCACGCCATACGCAAGAAGCAGAAGAAGGCAAGAGACTGTGCGTCTACCTGGTCTTATATACACCTCTAGAGAGACAACTTAACTAAACTATTTTTTTTTCTCTCCCCCCGTTATGTACGATGTTTACATATTCACATATTCTGCTGTGCTGCAGCGAGTAAGAATTTCTTTCTCCCATCCGGGACATATGACAATAAAACACTCTTGACTCTTTCTTGACTTGACAGTTCAGCCAGGTTCAAAGGGAGCGGGTGATGGATCCGGTCATTTGTTAGCGCGCAAAGGTTCTCTGATCGCTTCGAACGTGAAAGGAAAGTTTGCTGCCACTGCTTAGTTATTCACTCTGATTTAACGCTGGAACAAAGGCCCTCAGCGCGGCCCCTCAGAGATAAAAGGTGATGGAAGAGGAAAAGGAAGAAGCATGTCAAAGGGAATAATGCAACGAAGAGAAGAGACAAAAGAGATTTTTAAAAAACAAACCAAAGACTGCACTGGTTACATTAGCAAGCAAGGAACGCACATGACTGGACTATTAAACTGGAGGCATGAGTTCAAATCCATCATAGCAGCTGGGAGACTGCAGTTAATGAAGGATTTAGTTTAGTTTAGAGGAGGAGTATGGACTCTCCTAATATCTCCTCCTGTGGCTCAGACTTCAATGTAGTTCCTGCACATCCATGTATCTCATGAACACCAGTATCGTATCTGCCTTCACCATCATCTCAGAAATCTCACCCACCATTCTCTGTGTAAAAACAAACCTTGCCCGGCCTAGCTCATAGAGTCTTACATTGTGGAAACAGACCCTCCGGCCCAACTTGCCCACACCGGCCAATACGTCCCATCTACTCTAATCCCACCTGCCTGCATTTGGCCCACATCCCTCTAAACCCATCATATCCACGTAGCTGTCCTAAATATTTCCTAAACGTCGCGATAGTACCTTCCTCAGCTACCTCCTCTGGCAGCTTGTTCCATGCACACACCATCCAGTGCATGAATAAGTCACTTCTCAGGTTCCTATTAAATCTTCTCCCCCCAAACCCCCTCCGTCACCTTTAACCCATGTCCTCTGGTTCTCAATTCCCCTACTCTAGGCAAAAGACTCTGCATTTACCCGATCTATTCCTCTTATGATTTTGTACACCTCTATACGCACCCCTCGTCATCCTGTGCTCCAAGGAATAGAGTCCTAGCCTTCTCAACCTCTCCCAATAGTTCAGGCCCTCATGTCCTGGCAACATCCTCGTAAATCTTCTCTGCACCCCTTCCAGCTTAACAACATCTTTCCACCAACCAACCAACCAACGTCATTAGGTTTGGAAGTGGCGGCTCGGCATTGGGTGCAGCGGCTCATCGGCAGTCCAGTTTGTTTGTGTTTATTGTGTTGTTTATTTCGTTTTGGTTAGTCTAGTTTTTGGTTTTTAGTTTGTGTTTTGGGGGGGGGGGGTGGGGGGGTTGTAACGGGGTTTGCAGTCTCTCCCTGCGGGGGAATGCGACTTTTTGTCGTATTCCCCTTCTCTGCCTCCGTCTGCGCTGAGGCCCTAATGGAGGTGGCGACCTCGAAGGCTCCGGAGGCAGAGCCCGTCAGGACTCGCCCTGAGCTAGCTCGCTCCCGCGAGGGTGGTCCGGCTCAGGGCTGGAACATTGCTCCCGTGAGCACCCAAGTCGGGTCGGCCCGGCCCGAGGGAGGTTCGGCGGCAATGTCGGGGCGGCCCGGCCCGAGGCTGAAGACGGCACGGTACTCACGTGAGGGTGGCTGGGACGGTGTTCTGCCGGTGGTGGCCTGAGTCCGGGGGTTCGGCCGCGGGCCAGCGGCTGCGTCTGCAGGACTGGTGGGCGGCAGCTTCGACCACCCCGGGCCGCGGTGTTTGAGCCGCGGGAAACATCGCCCGGGGGGGTATCGCCTCAGCGCAGAGGGAGAAGAGGAGGGAAGAGACTGCAGACCTAAGACTTTTGCCTCCATCACAGTGAGGAGATGTTGGGTGGACTCACTGTGGTGGATGTTAATGTGTGTTTATTGTTGTTTTATGTACGACTGTTGCAATTTCGTTCAGACTTCGGTCTGAATGACAATAAAGGGCTATCTAATCTAATCTAATCTATCTAATCTTTCCTATAAAATGGTGCCCAGAAGTAAACACAATACTCTAAATGCAGCCTCCCTAACTTCTTATACCTAATACAATGTGGCATTTAATTTTTGCCCCTCCCACCTCAAAGATACCCTCTCTGGTCCTTGCAATGCTCATTTTTTAGTGCCATCTTATTCCATAATCACTACTTTAACCAATTCTCTGGCCCTGAGCAAAAGTTAGTGACATTCATTCAAGACAAATTCTTCAAAATTCCACATCTGTTTAAAATAATATTATTTCATTTGTCATTTGTTTATTGGTATTTTAACTTCTGCGGAATATTGGGTTTATTCCTATTTACTTTTTGCACCCTGTATAAAGGTCAAAAAGTTGTTACAATAAAGCCCCTTTCTTCCTGACTTCCTATCTGGGAGTTTTTTCCCCCGAAGTGATCGATTGCTGAGTTTGTTTAATGACATCACTGGATAGCAAAGATCCTTCATGGGTTCCGCGTGGAAATAATTTACATCACAAAAGATCGCTACTGCGTTCTCTGAATCGGCAGGAACAGCTGCCTCCGAGGTCAATGACATGGAATGAAATTGCAGCAACACTATTCCCTTTCAAATATGAATCATCTCCAAGATAGACATGAGGTGTCCACTGAGATATACACGGTGAATGGCAGGGCTCTGGGTGTTGTAGAGCAGAGGGATCGAGGAGTGCAGGTACATAGCTCCTTGAAAGTGGCGTCACCAGTAGATAGGACGATCAAGAAGGCTTTCGGCACATTGTCCTTCATCAGTCACAGTATTGAGTACAGACGTTGGCTCGATTCTAATCATGTTTTGTCTTTCCGCTGACAGGTTAGCACGCAACAAAAGATTTTCACTGTACCTCGGTACACGTGACAATAAACGAAACTGAACTGAACTGAACGGAGAGGTCATGTTACAGTTGTACAAGACATTGGCGAGGGCACATTTAGAGAATTGTGTTCAGTTTAGGTCAATCTGTTATGGGAGGGATGTTGTCAAGTTGGAAAGGGTGCAGAGAAGATCTGAAAGGATTTTGCCAAGACCCGAGGACCAGAGCAATAGGGACAGGTTGAGCTGGTTAGGATTTTATTCATTGGAGTGCAGGAGGATCAGGACTGATCTTATAGATGAGAGGAATAGATAGGGTAAATGCACTGTATTTTACCCAGTGTATGGGGAATCTAGAACCAGAGGACATAGGTTTAAGGTGAGGGGGAGGTGGGAAGATTGAATAAGAACGGTATAAATGGGTGGTAGGTATATGGATCGAGCAGCTGGAGGAGGAAGTGGAGGCAGATACCATCACAACATTCAGACAGGTACAGGAATAAGAAGGATATGGGCCAAACACGCAGCTACACTAGTGTAGTTGTGGCATGTTGGTCGGCACGGGCAAGTTGGACCGAAGGGCCTGTTACTGCACATGCTGAGTAACTCAGCATGTCGGACAGCACCTCAGGAGAACATAGACAAGTGACATTACAGGTCAGGACCCTTCTTCAGATTATGTAAGATACTTCTTTACATGAAACATGAACCAAATATGTCGATGATCACAAATGTTCATAGCCCCTTTAATCTATCAAGATCTATTAAATTCCGTTGTGAAAGATGACAATTAATAGTATAAAAGCTATTTCAACCTCGTCCATTAGAGGGCGGCACAGTGGCGCAGCGGTAGAGTCGTTGCCTTAAGGGCCTGTCCCACTTACGTGTCCTTGGCATGCAAATTACGCGACCTCGTCGTCGCGTTGAGGCGCACGGGCATCGTATGGCCGCGTCCCACTTAGAAGCGCGGAGGGGTATGTAGTTGTGCGCGACATCGCGCGGGGCTCCGAAATTTTTGTAGCGAACGAAATCTTCGCGCGCCAACGGCCTGTCGCGTAACTGACGGCCAAAGTGGGACAGGCCCAAGACCCTGGCGCGACACAACTTCTCACCTCCAACAGCAGCAGAAGCAGGCAAACGATCGCCGAGCTCGGCCTGGGGCTCACGGCCGTTGCGGATCCGGATCCGCCCCCACTTCTACTCCCAGAGCGGGGCTAAGTAAATTGAAGATAGACACAAAATGCTGGAGTAACTCAGCGGGACCGGCAGCATCTCTGGAGAGAAGCAATGGGTGACGTTTCGGGTCAAGACCCTTCTTTTCAGACTGAAGAAGAGTCTCGACACGAAAAGTCACCCATTGCTTCTCTCCAGAGATGCTGCCGGTCCCGCTGAGTTACTCCAGCTTTGTGTCCATCTTCAAATGACGTCACGCGCTCCAGACGGCTGTGCGGACGAATGAAGTCGCGCGCGACCGTCGCGCCTCAACGCGACCATGAGGTCGCGTAGTTATCGTGCCAAGGACACGTAAGTGGGACGGGGGCTTTACAGTGCCAGAGACCTGGGTTCAAACATGACCATGAGTGCTGTCTGTACGGTGTTTGTACGTTCTCCCTGTGACCGCGTGGGTTTTCTCCGGGTGCTCCGGTTTCCTCCCACATTGGCTTCTGTAAATTGTCCCTAGTGTGCAGGATAGATCTAGTGTACGGGGTGATCGCTGGTCGGCGCGGACTCGGTGGGCTGAAGGGCCTGTTTCCACTTTGTAACCTAAGCTAAACTAAGCTCTCTGCAGCAAAACGTGAAGAATAGACCTTAAATCCACTTTGTATTTCAATCCAACAAAGTCCTCAAATGAAAATCTGATACCTTGCAAGGAATTTTGGCAAAGTGTGTACTTGGCCTCACACTGTGATATGTCAGTTAGAATGCGGGGCTGCATGTGCAATCCATTGGCATATGCATGTACTACTACGATTAACATTGCAAGTGTTGGCATATCCCTACATCAGCCGTTCTGCCGTAAGCAGACAGCCATTAATTCTAATCAAGTGAATTTGCTTGTTAAAAATAATTTGAGTACAGAAGTTGGGAGGTCATGTTGCACTTGTATTAGAGGCCACGTTTACAGAATTGTGTTCAGTTCTGGGCACCCTATTATAGGAAAGATGTTGTTAAGCTGGAAAGGGTGCAGATAAGTTTTACGAGGATGTTGCCAGGACTCGAGGGCCTGAACTATAGGGAGAGGTGGAGCGGGCTAGGACTTGATTGCCTGGAATGCGGGAGGATGTGGTGAGATCTTATAGAAGTGTACAAAATCATGAGAGGAATACTGAGCCCCTTGCCCAGAGTAGGGGGATCGAGGACCAGAGGGCATAGGTTTAAGGTGAGGTGATGGAGTGGGGGGGGGGAGAGATTTAATGGGAACCTGAGGGGTAACCTTTTTTTTTGCACAAAGGGTGGTGGGTGTATAGAACAAGTTGCCGGAGGAGGTTGTTGAGGCAGTTAATATCACAACATTTAAGGAACATTTAGACAGGTACATGGATAGGGTAGTTTTAGAGGGATATGGGTCAAATGCAGGCAGATGGGACATGTTGGCCAGTGTGGGCAAGTTGGGCTGGAAGGCCTGTTTCTTCGCTGTAGGACTCAGTCATTCTATAACACAGTAGATTAAGACAAATGAACCAACTCAGGAAGCCTCGTTGGAGCTTAATTCTACCTTGGTTGCATGCTGACACGAGTATTGCATGCAGTTCTGTCCGCCCCATTACAGGAAGGATGTGGATGCTTTGAAGAGAATACAGAGGAATTCATCAGACTGCGGCTTGGATTCGAAGGTATTAGAAACAAAGAGAGATTGGACAAACTTGGATTGTTTGATCTGGAACATCAGAGGCTGAGGGGAAAACTTATAGAACTACAGGCCCACCACTGATTTTCTGGCACCCTTGATTCTAGAGCTTTGTTGGATGACCCATTTTACCAATCAGGACCAGCAGAGGTCACGGCTCCATCGGTACTATAATTGCCAACCTTGGCGGCTGGGAGGCTAAGATATTGACCCGCAACGTTGGCCTCAGAAGTTAGTTAGGGGAACGGAATCTGCCGGCCAAGGCCAGGCCGGAGTGCCAGAGCCCAGGCCTCAGGGGCCGAAGTTGTCCCCCTGATCGGCTGCGGAAGTCCCGATGAGGTAGAAGATTAACCGCCTCACCCGGCCTAGGTGCCACATTTTCGCGGGGACTTGCTGAGGGGATTTCAAGTGATTTTGTCCAGACTAAAGGAGGTGCCGGATCCCCAGTTGCCAGAAAATCGGTGGTGGACCTGTATATAAAATTATAAGAGGCATAGATAGGGTAAGATAGTCATAGTTTAGTTTAGAGATACAGCATGGAAACAGGCCCTTCGGTCCGCGCCAACCAGCGATCCCCGCACATTAACACTATCCTACACCCACTAGGGACAATTTTTACATTTAGCAAGCCAATTAACCTACAAAACTGTACGTCTTTGGAGTGTGGGAGGAAAATCTCGACCTCGGAGAAAACCCACGCAGATCAAGGGGAGAACGTACAAACTCCGTACAGACAGCACCCGTAATCGGGATCGAACCTGGGTCGGCGGCGCTGCATCCGCTGTAAGGCAGCAACTCTACCGCTGCGCCACCGTGACCGCCCTTTTTCCCAGGATGTCAAAAACTGGAGGACAAAGCAAAGACTGGAGGACAAAGAGGGCAAAGTTTAAACGAGGTGTGTGGAGCAAGATGGGTGCCTGGAGCATGCCGACAGGAGTGGTGTTGGAGGCAGATATGATAATGGTGTTTTGGAGCCTTTTAGATGGGCACATGGATATGCAAGGAATAGAGGGAATGGATAACGTGCAGGCAGAGGAGATTAACTTACTAAGATAGTACTTGAACTACTATCTATCTCATTGGAGTCCCTTGCACTAACCTTCATCAGACTTTACTGGCTTTATTTTGCACAAAACGTTATTCACTTTTTCCCCTTTATCATGTATCTGTTTACTGTGGATGGCTCGATTGTAATCATGTATTGTCTTTCCGCTGACTGGTTAACACGCAACAAAAGCTTTGCACTGTACCTCAATAAACTAAACTCAAACTGAAGTTGCATCCTAACCTGAAACGTCACCTATCCATGTTCTCCAGAGATACTGCCTGACCCGCTGAGTTACTCCAGCACTCTGTGAAATGTCACCTATCCATGTTCTCCACAGATGCTGCCTGACCCGCTGAGTTACTCCAGCACTCTGTGAAACGTCACCTATCCATGTTCTCCAGAGATGCTGCCTGACCCGCTGAGTTACTCCAGCACTCTGCGCCCTTTTTGGGGGGTAGATGCGCTGTTGTATAATACAGTGATAGTGGACAGTGAGTGGGACAATGAGGCAACAAGATAGTTATGAACCAGGACCAGCAGAGGTCATGGCTCCCAGCAAGATTGATGGCTTTTAGTTGAGAGTTTGGAGATGCAGCTTGGAAACAGCCACTTCGGCCACTAGGTCCACGCTGACCGTCGATCACCCCGTACGGTCGTTCTATCCCGTACACTAGGGACATTTTACAGATGCCAATTAACACAATTCGCTGAAGTGTGGAAGGAAACCAGAGCACCCAGAGAAAACCCACGTGG
Organism: Malacoraja senta; assembly: GCA_038087875.1. NCBI lineage: Eukaryota > Metazoa > Chordata > Chondrichthyes > Rajiformes > Rajidae > Malacoraja > Malacoraja senta. The sequence goes on along the minus strand of CM075977.1, from coordinate 258,736,445 downwards.
TCACAGGGAGAACGTACAAACTCCTAACAGACCGCACCCAAGGTCACGATCGAACCCAGTGGAACCCAATAGATAACAACATGGAAGAACCAACTCATTGTTTTCGTTAAAAATGCAATTAAGTAATTAGAGGACCAAACCAGAATAATGATGCTGCATTATTGAAGCATTTAATAGATTTGTTTTTTCCGGTTGTGCTGTATAAATTTGGAATTGTACCAAATGCATCATTTGCAGGAAAAGCCACACAGAACCATTGACTCCATCTACACCTCACGCTGCCTCGGCAAGGCCACCAGCATAACCAAGGACCACTCTCCTCCCCTCTCCCGTCAGGCACAAGGTACAGAAGTCTGAAAACGCACACCTCCAGATTCAGGGTCAGTTTCTTCCCCAGCTGTTATCAGGCAACTGAATCATTCTCTCATTAACTAGAGAGCATCCCTGACCTCCCATCTACCTCATTGGAGACATTTGAACTATCTTTAATCAGACTAGAGACAGACACAAAATGCTGGAGTAACTCAGTGGGTCAGGCAGCATCGTCGGAGAAAAGGGTCGAGACCCTTCTTCAAACTCAATGTGCAACTCAATGTACGACCAAATGCTGTACCCTTTATCTGTGCGCTGTGGACGGCTTGATTGGAATCGTGTATATTCTTTTCTTTGACTGGATAGCACGCAAACGAAAGTTTTTCACAGTACTTTGGTACACTTGACAATAATAAACTAAACTAAAACTAAGCAAGGTTTATAAAAATTAATTTAAAGCAGCACTTGCGGCATGGTGGCGCAGCGGTAGAGTTGCTGCCTTGCAGCGACAGGTTTGATTCTGACTGCGGGCGCTGTCTGTTCAGAGTTTGTACGTTCTCCCCGTGACCGCATGGGTTTTCTCCGGGTGCTCCGGTTTCCTCCCACACTCCAAAGACGTACAGGTTGGTAGGTTAATTGTCTTCTGTAAATTATAAATTGTCCCTAGTGTAGGAGAGTGTTAATAGAAACATAGAAACATAGGTGCAGGAGTAGGCCATTCGGCCTACTCAATATGGCTGATCATCCAACTCAGTATCCTGTACCTGCCTTCTCTCCATACCCCCTGATCCCTTTAGCCACATGGGCCACATCTAACTCCCTCTTAAATATAGCCAATGAACTGGCCTCAACTACCTTCTGTGGCAGATAATGTGCGGGGATGACTGGTCAGTGCGGACTCGGTGGGCCGAAGGTCCGGTTTCCACCCTGTGTCTCTAACCTAAAATAAACTTGCTGTATCTTTTGTTGAGATGGCGATTAAATTCATTTAAATGTGTTGACACTATCTGTCGTTAAATATTGCTGATTTTGATTCTGTGTATGTCCAAATTGTGTTTCTATTGTTAAGTATGATCGAATCCCGAGTCCCGTGTGTGACCTTCTGGCTTTATTAGACCATTAGTGGGAATTGTAGACGGTTTCTACAATTAGGAATGGGCTGGGAAATGTGCATTTCTCCTGAGTTAGCGAGCGGAGTATTAGAGAGAGAGATATGCATAACTCCAGGAAAACTCCAGCATACAGTGTAAGTGCACCAGATCCCATGCGTTCCTTTTCTCCAGAGATGCTCTCTGACCGGCTGAGTTACTCCAGCTTTTTAAGTCTATCCCTTTCCATGGATTCAAAGACCACCTGGTGGGGCAAGAGATTATGTACTCTGCTGGGCAGGTAGTTTAGGAAATGATAATATTCCTTCTAATACATAGTCAGACAGCAGGCAACACATCCTTCAGTCCAACGTTACCATGCCGTTACCATAAACTAGTCCCATTTGCCCACTTATGCGTGGCCCATATCCCTTTCCTATGCATGTAACAGTCCATGTGCCTTTGAAATGCTGGTAGTACCTGCCTCAACTACCACCCCTGGCAGCTCGTTCCGTATACCCACCACCCTCAGTGAGAAAAAGATGCCCCTCAGGTTCCTAATAAGTTAGTTAAGGGCATCACTGTGGCACAGTGGTAGAGTTGCTGCCTTACAGCACCAGAGACCCAGGTTCCATCCTGCCGACACGTGCAATCTGTGCGGAGTTTGTACGTTTTCCCTGTGACTGCGTCGGTTTTCTCCAGGTGCCCCACTCAAAGACGTGCAGGTTTGGAAGTTAATTGGCTGAGGTAAAAATATAAATTGTCCCTAGTATGTAGGATAGTTCTAGTGTATGAGGTGATCGCTGGCCGGCGCGGACTCATTGGGCCCAAATGGCCTGTTTCCGTGCTGTATCGCTGAAGTCTAAAGTAAGCTCTTAAGTTGTAAAGTCTTCTCACCTTAAACCTATATCCTCTGGTTCTCTACTGCCACCCTGGGTAACAGACCCTATGCATTCACATTGTCAGCATAACCTCTCTACTGCTCATTGCAAGTATATCCTAGTGCATGTTTTGGTTTTTTTTTTAAACCCCTGTCCCACGGTACGAGTTCATTCCAAGAGTTCTCCCGAGTTTGCCCTGATTCGAACTCGGAGATTTACGGTAATGGCCGCTCGTCGGTACTCGGGGCTCTCGTGGACATTTTTCATCATGTTCAAAAATCTTCACGAGTCTTCCCGTGCTTACCTGCCATTAGCGAGTCTTCCCGAGTACCTGCCGTTAGCGCTAAGAGACGTCCCCGAGCTCCGACGTACCCGCTACGTTCATTCTCCGAGCTTACCACGTTTGATTTTTTTTTTTAACTTGGGAGAGCGCTTGGAATGAACTCGCACCGTGGGACAGGGCTATAATGCTTTGCTAACCAGTACAACCATTATTTTATTGGCATGTTTGTGCTCTGATATTCAATTACACCACTTCAATGTGTAGCTTGCAACCAGTAAGCCTTTTAGCCTTGGTAAACCTCCTCTGCACCATCACCAAATGTCTTCCTGTAATGAGGCGACTGGAAGTGCATACTCTACAATAACACATAACCTTCAAAACATTAGAGTCGCCAATTCTGAAAAACCGTGCCGACAGATAAATGAAATCAAAAAAACTAAAAATGAAGGGTTTTAAAACAGTTGGTTTTGAAGGCAAAAATGAGATTTGTTGCAAATCCATATTACAAATCCACATCACCACGACAGACTAATTCCAATTATAAAATGCACTAACTGGACATTAGTTTAAAAGTTTTAATTCTGGACTCAAAGCTGAAAGATTAGTGAAAGATTACCATGGACCAACATTGATGAAAAACCTTCCATTCATTCAACACTTTTTTTGGGGATATAGTTTACCGCCGTTGTGCAAAGGTTCAGTTTTTCCATCAGCGATGATTTTCTTTTTATAAGTAGGGCCTCGGACCAATTTCCTCAAGTTGGCATTTCATATATTCTGCCAAGACTGATTCTTTTTACTGTTTGAAATTCTTGGCCAGGAGTTATCAATGCAGTGCCCTTGTAAATCATCTCCGTAATCACCGAGGCATGTCCGGTTGGTTTGCAGAGTTATTTCTCATTGTGTCAAGATGACCACCTTTTGGGGATTTATGACATCGGGGAAGGTGCCTCGGCACAATTTGGAAGCAGCTCAAGAAAATGCGGTGAACTGGTCTTAGTGCACTGCAGGCTTGCGCTAGATTGGCATGCAGTCGCATCTAACTAGGAACAAGTGAAAGTAGGAAATCAGTGGCTGGGGGATTTAGCATTAGTCGCAAAAACATCAAGCCCTCTGCATTACAACTTCCTCTGCATTGATGGGGGGGTGATGAGATTAATTATTAACAGTTAGCAGTTCCAATAGAGAACGTGGGCGGCACAGTGGCACAGCAGTAGAGTTGCTGCCTTACAGTGGCAGGGACCTGGGTTCGATCCCGACTGTGGATGCTGTCTGTATGGACAATAGACAATAAACAATAGGTGCAGGAGTAGGCCATTTGGCCCTTCGAACCAGCACCGCCATTCAATGTGATCATGGCTGATCATCCCCAATCAGTACCCCGTTCCTGCCTTCTCCCCATATCCCCTGACTCCGCTATTTTTAAGAGCCCTATCTAGCTCTCTCTTGAAAGCATCCAGAGAACCTGCCTCCACCGCCCTCTGAGGAAGAGAATTCCACAGACTCACCACTCTGTGAGAAAAAGTGTTAGCTCGTCTCCGTTCTAAATGGCTTGCACCTTATTCTTAAACTGTGGCCCCTGGTTCTAGACTCCCCCAACATCCGGAACATGTTTCCTGCCTCTAGTGTGTCTGAGCCATTAACAATCTTATATGTTTCAATGAGATACCCTCTCATCCTTCTAAGCTCAAGAGTGTACAAGCCCAGCTGCTCCATTCTCTCAGCATATGACAGTCCCGCCATCCCGGGAATTAACCTTGTAAACCTACGCTGCACTCCCTCAACAGCAAGAACGTCCTTCCTCAAATTAGGGGACCAAAACTGCACACAATACTCCAGGTGTGGTCTCACTAGGGCTCTGTACAACTGCAGAAGGACCTATTTGCTCCTATATTTGATTCCACTTGTTATAAAGTTTGCATGTTTTCCATGTGACAGCCTGGGTTTTCTCCAGGTGCTCCAATTTCCTCCCGCACTCCAAAGATGCACAGATTTGTAGGTTAATTGGTTTTGATAAAATTGTTAAATTGTCCCTGGTGTGTATGATAATGTTTAGTGTACGGGGATCGGCTCACACTCGATGGGCTGAAGGGCCTGTTTCCTCGCTGAATCTGTAAAGTCGAAATATCTCAAGTCAAAATAAATCCGTACATCTATTACATGGACAGGTGCACGGATTGGAACGGTTTAGAAGAATACGGGCCCAAAAAACGCGGGCAGGTGGGACTAGTATAGATGGGGCATGTTGGTTGTTGACCATAAACACAAACTGCACAAAATCTTAAAAGACTGCAAAACAAAACAAGACATTAATGCAAAAGTATAATTAGAAATAAAAGTAGTGCAAGTGGTGGCCCCCAATGTTTCGTTGTTGAGGTAGGATTAGATAGTCATTCATGACCGAGTCACTGTCTCACCGTTGTTTGTGGGAGTTCACTAGGTGAAAGCTAACTGCTACATTTGAGATTATAACACTGACTTTGCTTCAAAACATCTTTCATTAGCTGCTAAGTGCTCAGAGACAGCAATAGATTGAAACCATTTTTTCCTCTGCTGCCCACTTATCCAAATCTCTGCAACAATCTTGCAAGCCTTTTAACGCATAAGAGCAGGATGCAACATTGATTTGAACCTTCTGCCAAAATGGCATCAGCAAGATCCTTCAAACAGCACTTCCTAGTTACATGGTGGAGGTTACCAACGTGTATACAGACTGCACAATTCCCATGATAACAACCCTCCCTCCTTCACCTGCCGTTTGTCAAATGCAAGAGTGTCGTGGCACAGAATGTGGGCTTGCTTTAGACAGCTGGGACAAGCTGGAAACAGGTACGTAGGGTAGAACGCTGGAAGAACTCAGCGGGTCAGGCAGCATCTGTGGAGGCAATGGGTGCAAGTCGAAGTTTTGGGTCGAAACTCTGCATCAGGACCAAAAGGGGAAAAAACATATTAGCTCTTTCCTTGCTGAATAACGAAACTAAAGGGCCTGTCCCACTTTCACGACCTCTGCCGAGTTTGCCCTTGGTTTCTTGGTCCTCCAAAATATTCCAAATGGAATTTAAACTGGAGGTGGTGGAGGGAGGACTTAAGCCAGAAAGGGTTTTTGGGAAGGAAGAGCTACCTTAAATTTAGTTGCATCTGGTTGGGTAACTATGGTAGGGTGGAGATTATTCCATGCTTTAATTGTGCGGGGGAAGAATGAATTGCTGTACACATCTGTCTTGGTAGCTGGAATCTCAAATTGGATCCAATGCCCTCGTCTGCTCCTAATTGGTTTTGGTTTGGTGTAGGTCTTGTAATCTATGTCGAGCTGACCATTTAACATTTTGTAAAAACAGGTCAAACGGTGAGGTTCACGTCTGTCTTAGGAGGTCGTAGTCGTAGGTACTCGTGGCATCAAGTAGGTCGGGGCGTTTTTTCCAGCATGATGAAAAATGTCCACGAGTAAAAAAAGGTCGTGACTTAGGTCGTGAAAGTGGGACAGGCCCTCTAATAGGCAACACATCCTCTCTTTCTGCTCAACTCTCAGAAGGAAAGATCTCAAATGGATCATTCTGTCGCGAGTCTGCGCATCGAAAACCTTTGGAACTGAAATGAGCCAGACCATCAGGACCACCCCTTGAAGAGTTCTTGCATGGTCGTTGAAAGAAAGTGCCAGGGCTCAATCCTGGCCTCAGGTGCTGTGTGCGTGGTGTTTGCACGTTCTCCCTGTGATCACGTGGGTTTCCTCCGGTTTCCTCCCACAACCCAAAGACGTGTGGGTTTGTAGATTAAGTAGCCTTAGTAAAAATCCCCCAAGTGTGTAGGGAGTGCATGAGAAAGTGGGATAACATAGATCTAGTGTGAACGGGGTGATCGATGGTTAGCGTGGACTCGGTGGGCCGAAGGCTCTGTTTGCATGCTGAATCTTTTATGCATTCATACGAGCATAATCTTTTATGCATTCATATAAGAGCATCCTTCTCAACAGGTGAAATATGGCTACCTTTTAATGCTCATATTCAAGAGGCAAACTCAGCTGTAATTCAGATTCCATCGTTGAGATATGGAAAATCAATACAGTGCAATATATTTGGCAGTATAGAATAGGAAAGCTAAGTAACATCTCACTTGGCATGGCATGCCCACTCCCTGCCAGACCTTTGCACTCGGAAAGATCTTTAGATTATTAGGGGCGCAACGATAGAGTTGTTGAGTTACAGCACTAGAGACCCGGGTATGATCCTGACTACAGGTGCTGCCTGTGTGGAGTTTACATGTTCTCCCTGTGACCACGAGGGTTTTCTCCGGGTGCTCCGGTTTCCTCCCACACTTCAAAGACGTAGGTTAATTGGGTTCTGTAATTCGTGTGTAAGTTAGAACTGGTGTGTACGGGTGATTACTGGACACCGGATCACTGATCACTCAGTGGGTCAGGCAACATCTCAGGAGAACATGGATAAGACAGAAAATGGTGGAGTATCCAGGCGGGTCAGGCAGCACTCTGGAAAGCATGTGGAGGTGATGGTTCGGGTCGGGACCAAATGAATATGGTAGCCTTCAGGTCATGTTTGTGGCTATATTTTCTGTTTGCACCTCAGGAATTCTCAAACTAGTCCCATTCATTGCTCCCACCATCAGACTTCCTGAGCTATTCCTGCCAGCCGAATATACACAGGCCCTTTTCCATGTATTGGAATTCCACAGATGGTGGCCATACTCAGACATGACTACTCTTTCCAGATGAGCTAATGCGAACAAAACTCTTTTCTGAAAGAAAATAAAAAGGGCCAGAGAACATTTATCAACTTTGAGAAATTCCCAAGGTATTTGAGTTCCCCCCCCACTGGATAAGCTAGCTAATAATCAAAGATTAAAAGCAAACCCTACCATGCGCTCCAGAAACATCAAAAGGCCTACAGGCTCAACAAATGGGAAACGCAGAGCTCTATGTATCGTTCCGTGGCGTATTGGGGGAAAACTGTGCGAAAATGCTCAATTTTAAATAACTCACCACGGCAACAGTTTATGGCTTGGCGGATTTATCTGAAACAGATGTGGCCCACTTTAACGCTGCTGATACTTAAAGCCGTACCTGTGTGCCTGGGAGCTTAAGACTGATCCGGACGCCGTGTCTCGATAAACCTGAGCGCGGGGTCCAGGGGAGCAGCCGGAAGAGAGGATCGACAGCACAGACTGTAGACGCTAAAAGCTGCAGATGCTGAAAACCCCGAGGCAAAACCAGAAAATGTTCCGGACATTCAGTAGGTCGGGCAGCATTAATGGAAAGAGAAACAGAGTTCACCTTTCAAGTCAATGACCCCCTGCGAAACATACTTTTCTCTCTCTCCCTTCCACAGATGCTACCTGACCTGCCGAACATTTCCAGCATTTTCTGTTTTTTTATTACAATATATAATTGCGATAAGTTGCCCCCATATCTTCGGAAGGACGTGCTGGCGTTGGAGCGGGTCCAGAAGAGGTTTAGGAGAATAATCCCAGGGATAAGTGGGTTAACATATGATGAGCGTTTGACGTCACTGGGCCTGTGCTCGCTGGAGTTTAGAAGGATGAGGAGGGGGGGGGGGGACCTCATTGAAACTTACCGAATCGTGAAAGGCCTGGATAGATGTGGAGAGGATGTTTCCGCTAGTGGGTGAATCTAGGATCAGAGGCCACAGCCTCAGAATAAACAGATGCACCTTTAGAAAGGAGATGAGGAGGAATTTCTTTAGTCAGTGGGTGGTGAATCTGTGGAATTCATTGCCACAGACAGCTGTGGAGCCAAGACAATAGATATTTTTAAAGACAGAGATTGACAGATTCTTGATTAGTACGGGTGTCAGGGGTTATGGGGAGATGGCAGGAGAATGGGGTTGAGAGGGAAAGGTAGATCAGCCATGATTGAATGGCAGAGTAGACGATGGGTCGAATTACATAATTCTGCTCCTATGACTTATGAACATGATAGTAACGTGATCCCACACCAATGGGTCAGATCTAGCTGCTTGTTTCTGTTTCAAATGTTTCTTTTTTTCTCATCTGTTGCTGTGCTTATATTTAGTGTGGGTGTTACCTTGCCACCTTTATTCTGGGGTCAAGGAAAGAGCGTTCACGTCGCGGCCCTGTTTCCACCAATCTTTCCACCACCACGGACAAGAAGCGACAAGACAGACACCATTGGATGCAGATGCCGAGAAGTGTGTTCAGCTCTGGATGAACAACTTCTAATCTTGTGTGTGGGCTCGATACGAAGAAGAACAACTTTATTCTGCATCCTATCACAAATATTCGCTCTGTTCTCTCGACATCCTCCTTCCTGTGACTTAAGCCGGCTTGTTTTCTCATTTTTTTCCCGTTCTGACCGGAAAGAAAACTTTGCTTTTATTCCCTGCACAGATCCTGCCTGGCCTGTTGAGCATTTTCAGCATATGTTGATTGAATGATAATGCATGGAAACAGGCCCTTCGGCCCACCGAGTCCACGCCGACCATCGATAACCCGTTCACACAAGTTCTATGTTATTCCACTTTTGTATCCACTCCCTGCACACCAGAGGCTATTTACAGAGGCCACTTAATTTAATCTTTTTATTTGAATTTCACGGCAATTTTACATACATACAATAATAACAGACAGTAATAATCAAGGCATAAGTACAACAGTATGTAAGCGATCCTCAAAACCCTTACCCTTACCCACCTTCAACCTACCCGTCAGGTCGGAGCCAAACGGGGACAAACAACACTCACATACGTACACATCCATACACAAATGGTAGAATAGACGAAACAAAATGTGCTATATAAAAATAAAAATAGAAAAAATAAAAAATAAAAATAAATATATATATACATATATATCTAAATAAATAATTGTAGGGAGGGGGGGATTAAGGGGAAAGCAGCTGCTGTAGAACAAAACGATGATGGAGAACACTCAGTCCTCTTCCGAGTCCGGGGACAAGTTAAGAGAGTTAACCAGTTCAAAGAAAGGGTTCCGTGTATCTAGGAATGTCTTGGTAGAGCCTTTGAGAGAGAACCTAAGTTTTTCAAGTTTCAGATTGTAAAGCACCTCCTTAATCCAACGGGCGTGTGTCGGGGGACAGGTGAGCCTCCAACTAAGCAAGATCAGTCTCCGGGCTAACAAGGTTGTAAAAGCAGGGGCCACTTAACCCACAAGACACGCACGTCTTTGGGACGTGGGAGGAAAGCCACGGTCACAGCGGGAACGTGTAAACTCTACACGGACAGTACCAGAGGACAGGATCGAACCCGGATTCCACGCACTGTGAGGAAGCAGCTCTTCCAGCTGCACCACTATGCTGCCCTTTATCTGTTCTTGCTGCAGAGAAAAACAAATTTCACCCAGAGAGTTGTGAATTTGTGGAATTCCCTGCCACAGAGGGCAGTGGAGGCCAAGTCACTGGATGGATTTAAGAGAGAGTTAGATAGAGCTCTAGGGGCTAGCGGAATCAAGGGATATGGGGAGAAGGCAGGCACGGGTTATTGATTGGGGACGAACAGCCATGATCACAATGAATGGCGGTGCTGGCTCGAAGGGCCGAATAGCCTCCTCCTGCACCTATTTTCTATGTTTCTAGATCAGCAAAGGGAAAAAGATGGCTTACTATTTTGGAACATAATACAGAGGAGCAAGTAAGTGTAGCTCAAAAACCCTCTCTAAGCTGGTCCGAGAGGATCAGGAGAGCCTCGTTATGGGAGAATGATTCAGCAGTCGACCAATAGTGGGGAAAGAAGATGTCCCTGAATCTGGTGGAACATGCTTTCAAGCTTTTGTATCTCTGCCTGACTGGAGAAGGGTGAAAATGAGCCTTGATTTTGTTCTGGTTTCTCAATGAAGCGAGAAGTGTAGATGGCGGGGTCAGGGGGGGGGGGGGGGGGGGGGGGAGACAGAGTCTAATCTGTGTGATGGATAGGGCTACATCTACAACCCTGCAATTTCTTAGTTTGGTTTAGTTTCGTTTTTGTTGTCACCTGCACCAAGGTACAGTGAAAAGCTTTTTTTTTTGCGTGCTGTCCAATCAGTGGAAAGATTATTCATGATTACACTCGTCGTCCACAGTGTACAGATACAGGCCACAGACATGTAGTGCAAGATTAAAGTCAGATACATAGATACATAGATACATAGAAAATAGGTGCAGGAGTAGGCCATTCGGCCCTTCGAGCCTGCACCGCCATTCAATATGATCATGGCTGATCATCCAACTCAGTATCCCGTACCTGCCTTCTCTCCATACCCCCTGATCCCCTTAGCCACAAGGGCCACATCTAACTCCCTCTTAAATATAGCCAATGAACTGGCCTCGACTACCCTCTGTGGCAGAGAGTTCCAGAGATTCACCACTCTCTGTGTGAAAATGTTTTTCCTCATCTCGGTCTTAAAGTTTTTCCTCATCTCGGTCTTAAAGGATTTCCCCCTTTATCCTTAAGCTGTGACCCCTTGTCCTGGACTTCCCCAACATCAGGAACAATCTTCCTGCATCTAGCCTGTCCAACCCCATAAGAATTTTGTACGTTTCTATAAGAAGGCGGGGTCATTAAAGATTAATGCCCGCTAAACATTATTATCAGTTGTCTGACTACTTAAAAGTGTCTCCAATCCCTCTCCCCCCTCCCTCCCCTCCCCCTTCTCCTCCCCCCTTCTCTCTAAAGGACTTGCCATACACTGTACAGCTGTCTTTTACCTTCCTCTTCATCGCGGATGTGAATTTCAGACAGCGCTCCCCCGCTTTCCCTGGCCCCCGCCTTTGCGATGTGTGCGTGTGTGTGTGTTCGTGTGTTCGTGTGTTCGTTCAACGTTTTCTAGGCGAGTGCCGTCGAGCTTGAAGGTTGAAGACACTCTTCTGCACTTGTGGATTAGGTCGCCGCAGTGGGACAGCCCTTTTAGCCTTCTGAGGATCTCGAAGCGTTGCTGTGCTTTCTTGTCCGTAGTTGCAATGCGGTTGGTCCAGGACAGATCATTAGTGATAATTATGTCGAAGAATTAATGCCAATTACCTGCATTACTCTTAAAAGTACCAATTAAGGCTGAAAATCAGTGATAGCCAGAGGAGATTCTCATTATGCCTCAAGATTGCAATGGTTCATGATTTGCAACGAATAAATGGAAGATGTAGAGGGTAGCACTTTACAACTCAAGCCCTTCAGCCTAGCAAGTCCATGCCGACCTGCGATCAGTCTTTACACATTCACAGGGAGAATGTACAAACTCCATACAGACAGCACCCATAATCAGGATCGAACCTGGGACTCTGGTGCTGTAAGGCAGCAACTCTACCACTGCGCTGCCCTCATTTTCTTTTAGGGAACCACAAACAATCTTCTCCTCCCCTCTCCCTGTGCCTCACCTATATAAACTGATTTCTTCCCCACCTCCCAACCTAAATTCCTTTCCCTGGCTTCACATTTCACAACACCTCACACCTTTTTGTTTCTCACGCCTTTCTTTTTCTTCTCCGGCCTTTGTCCAACCATCTGCCTCTCAAAACATTGCTATCTCCTGTGTCCACCTATTACCTGCCATGCTGCGCCCTGCCTCTCCTCTCTTCCAGCTTTCTTCCCCCCCCCCCCCCACCCTCCAATCAGTCTGAAGAAGGGTCCCGACCTGAAACGCCACATACCCATGGTCTCCAGCGATGCAGCCTGGCCCGCTGGAGTTACTCCAGAACCTTGTATCTCTTTTTTTGTAAACGAGCACCTGCAGTTTCTTGTGTCTACACGATGGGTAGAGATCGATTGCTACTTCGCCAATCTTTCTGTTGATCGTCTAATGAAGTTCCACGTAGAAGTCACAACCAATGACACCCCATCCGATGACCAAGTGACAACGTAATCAACTATGAGTGATTCAGGAAAGCCACAGCAAATATACTTTATGGCTTCAAAGCATAAGTTACCGACTGCTCGAGCAACAAATGGTGTTAATATGTTAATGTACGTTAATGGTACACTTTAATAATAATTGCTAGAATTTAATGGAAACATTGCAGCATCATATTAAGCACTTTATCGCTAGCATAAAAACTCTTAGTCCGTACTTAGTCCGTGTTTTATCATTAATGTTTTATTGTTTTTAATGTTTAGTGCTTTCTGAGTCATTCGTAACTGTCACTGTATGTCATGTTGTTACTTGTGGGCAGAGCACCAAGGCAAATTCCTTGTATCTGAATACTTGGCCAATAAACTTACTTACTTACTCTCTTGAAAAGCCCTGCCAATGTTTTATTTTCAATCGAATTCTTTTGAAAGCTACTGTAGTTCAGAGATACAGCGTGAAAACACGCCCTTCAGCCCACCAAGTCCGCGATCACCTGCACACTAGTTCGGTCCTGCACACCAGGGACAATGTACACAAGCCAGTTAATCTACAAACCTGCGCGTCTTTGGGGTGTGGGAGGAAACCGGAGAAAAGCCGCGTGGCCACAGGGAGAACGGGCAAACTCCACACAGGCAGCACCTGTAGTCAAGATCAAACCCGGGTCTCTGGCGCTGTCAGGCAACAATTCTACTGCTGCACCACCGTGCCAACCCTCAATGAATCACCTCTTATAGGCAGTGCAGTCTCAATCCCAACAAGCTGCTGTGTGAAAATTATTTTGTCATCTTACTGGATCTTATTTTATTACCTCCACTCTTCGATCCACCCTCCCAGCACAATGCAACCAATGAGTGTCTTCAATATATTCAAACATTTAAAAACAATATTTTTTTCACTTATTTTAACAGAAAACATAAAGACACAAGAAATGGCAAAGTGAATTAAAAATAAAATAAACTCTTTGCTTTGAACAATTTTACTCCAATATGACTGTTTCCAGTCTCTACCGATAATTCCAAGTTTTCCCATCAAAGATCCAATTAATGTTAAGATAAATTGAAAGATTTTTTTTTTTTTAAAAGAGTAAACCCACGTTATAATGGACCATGGTGGGGATGATGGGGGAGGAATGGTGTCCGTTATTGCCTATGTACAGTGCATTCAGAAAGTATTCTGACCCCTCCACTTTTTCCACATTTTGTTACATTACAGCCTTATTCTAAAATGGATTAAATCCATTTTTTTTAAATCATCAATCTACACACAATCACCATAATAAAAAAAGCAAAAACAGGTGTTTGGAAATTTTTGCAAAGTAATTAAAAATAAATAACTGAAATATCACATTTACATAAGTATTCAGACCCTTTACTCAGTACTTTGTTGAGGCACCTTTGGCAGTGATTTGGGTAATTTCTCCCATTCTTCCCTGCAGATCCTCTCAAGCTCTGTCAGGTTGGATGGGGAGCGTCGATGCACAGCTATTTTCAGATCCCTCCAGAGATGTTCGATTCGGTTCAAGTCTGGGCTCTGGCTGGGCCACTCGAGGACATTCACAGACATGTCAAGAAGCCACTCCTGCGTTGTCTTGGCTGTGGGCTTAGGGTCATTGGAAGGTGAACCTCCGCCCCAGTCTGAGGTCCAGAACACTCTGGACCAGGTTTTCATCAAGGATCTCTCTGTACTTTGCTCCGTTCATCTTTCCCTCGATCCTGATTAGTCTCCCAGTTCCTGCCACGGAAAAACATCCCCACAGCATGATGCTGCCACCACCATGCTTCACCATAGGTATGGTATTGGCCAGGTGATGAGCGGTGCCTGGTTTCCTCCAGACGTGACGCTTGGCATTCAGGCCAAAGAGTTCAATTTTGGTTTCATCAGACCAGAGAATCTTGCATCTCATACCTTTTGGCAAACTCCAAGCGGGCTGTCATGTGCCTTTTACTGAGGAGTGGTTTCCATCTGGTCACTCTACCATAAAGGCCTGATTGGTGGAGTGCTGCAGATATAATTGTCCTTCTGGAAGGTTCCATCTCCACAGAGGAACTGTGGAGCTGTGTCAGAGTGACCATCAGGTTCTTGGTCACCTCCTGACCAAGGCCCTTCTCCTCCAATTGCTGAGTTTGGCTGGGCGGCCAGCTCTATGAAGAGTTCTGGTGGTTTCAAAGTTCTTTCATTTAAGAATGACGGAGGCCACTGTGCTCTTCGGGACCTGCAATGCTGCAGAAATTGTTTTATACCCTTCCCCAGATCTGTGTCTCGACACAATCCTGTCTCAGAGGTCTACAAACAATTCCTTCGTCTTCATGGCTTGGTTGGTTTTTTTGCTCTGACATGCACTGTCAACTGTGGGACCTTATATAGACAGGTGTGTGCCTTTCCAAATCATGTCCAATCAATTTAATTTACCACTGGTGGACTCCAATCAAGTTGTAGAAACATCTCAAGGATAATCAATGGAAACAGGATGAACCTAAGCTCAATTTTGAGTGTCATAGCAAAGGGTCTGAATATTTATGTAAATGTGATATTTCAGTTATTTCTTTTTACTTTGCAAAAATTTCTAAACACCTGTTTTTGCCTTTTTATTATGGGGTATTGTGTGTAGATTGATGAGAAAAAAATGAATTTAATCAATTTTAGAATAAGGCTGTAACATAACAAAATGTGGAAAAAGTGAAGGGGTCTGAATACTTTCTGAATGCACCGTACATATACATATATATACACACACACACACACATGCATATATAAATACACATACGCACACGTCAAAAGTTCAGTGTATATATATATATATCCACACACACATTTATATATATATATATATACACA
Source organism: Malacoraja senta (assembly GCA_038087875.1). Taxonomy (NCBI): domain Eukaryota; kingdom Metazoa; phylum Chordata; class Chondrichthyes; order Rajiformes; family Rajidae; genus Malacoraja; species Malacoraja senta. Next base: position 258,721,224 of record CM075977.1, on the reverse strand, counting down.
AACACACATTTACACACACACATATATACACACATTCATATATTATATATATATATATATATATATATATATATATAATATATATATATATATATATATATATATATATATATATATATATATAGTATATCCACACACACACATATATATATATACACACAAACACATTTACACACACATATACACACACATATATACACACATGCATATATTATATATATATATATATATATACAGTATACACACACACACACACATATATATATATATGCATACACACTTTTTTTCTGGAACGTATGACAATAAAATGTCTGAAGAAGGGTCTCGACCCGAAACGTCACGCATTTCTTCTCTCCAGAGATGCTGCCTGTCCCGCTGATTCACTCCAGCTTTTTGTGTCTACCTTCACTATAAAACACACTTGACTACCTCACTCTTGTATACCACTGCCTGAACAAGAGGACTGTAGGTGCAGTGAAGACTGATGGACCATCGCTCGGTTGTTTACAGAAGACGACTATTCATCATCTTTTCCACCTGTCTACGCGCTCATATAATTGGGCTTTTCACATTTCTCTTCAATCGGGACAGCAAAACAAAAACACATTTACTTTTTGAAGTCTCTGCGCTGTCCTTAAAATAGAACTGACCCCATAGAAGAGTATGGTAGACAAAAATGCTGGAGGAACTCAGCGGGTGTGGCAGCATCTATAGAGAGAAAGAATAGGCGATGTTTTGGGTTAAGACCCTTCAACATCGCCTATTCCTTCTCTCCATGGATGCTGCCTCACCCGCTGAGTTCCTCCAGCATTTTTGACTACCTTCGATTTTTCCAGCATCGGCAGTTCTTTCTTAACCGTACAAGAGTATTTATCTCCACGGATAGGGACTCGTGCTCCAAGGATTCGAGGACAACTTGGACAGAGTTAACATTTTGCGGGCAAATTCTACTTCATCACTTTGACAACTGTTCACATACTTCCAAACAGACATGAATGTCGTTATTATACCAAGGCCAAATATCCCGTTGCCATAGAAATATTACACATTACATGTGCCAAACAACAAACTCTGAAACAACACAGGTACCTGCAGGCTCCCATAGAGCCTAAAGGGCCTGTCCCACGAGCATGCGACTGCATGCGGCAAGTGCAACCTAACGTGGTCGCTTGAGCCGTACGGCCTCGCGGGGCCGGTCCCACTTCGATCACCGGAGCCGTATGGAGTTGTGCGGAGCTGGTCCCGACTTCGCACGGGGCTCCGAAAAACTGACACTGTTCAAAAATTCCGCGCGGCAACGGCCTGACGGCCCGCAGCCGCCTCGAAGCCGTACGCACCGCCTCGTCGGGCGTGCACAGCGTCTCTACGCCGTACGCAGCGTCTTGAAGCCGTACGTCACGCGCGAACTTCCCGCGGACTTCGCTCGAACTTCACGTCACTCGCTCGACCTCCGCGCGGCCCCCGCTTCCGGTTTGGTGGCGCTCGGCGCATGCAGCCGCATGCTGGTGGGACCGGCCCTGTACGGGGATCACTCGACCTCCGCGCGGCCCCCGCTTCCGGTTTGGTGGCGCTTGCCGCTTGCTCGTGGAACAGGCCCTTAATGGCCCTGGGCATTTCAACAGTAGGCACGCTATCGCTCAAATCTATCATTATGTCCTTTATTTTGGTTTAGTTTTGTTTATTATTGTCACGTGTACCAAGGTACAGTGAAAAGAGTTTTTTTGTTGGGTGCTATCGAGTCAACGGAAAGACAATACGTGATTACAATCAAGCTGCCTATAGTGTAGAGATACAGGGTAAAGGGAATAACAATAAGTCCAGTATAGTCCGATTACAGATAATCCAGTTTAGTTTAGTCATATATACCAAGGTACAGTGAAAAGCTTTTGTTGCATGCTAACCAGTCAGCAGAAAGACAATACATGATTACAATCAAGCCGTCCACAGTGTACAGATACAGGATAAAGGGAATAATGTTTAGTGTGAGATAAAGTCTAGTAAAGTCTGATTAAAGACAGTCCCGAGGGTCTCCAATGAGGTAGGTGGAAGGTCAGGACTCTTAAGTTGGTGGTAGGATGGTTTAGCTGCCTGATAACAGCTGGGAAGAAGCTGGGCCTGAATCTGGAGGTGTGCATTATCAAACTTCTGTAACTTTTACCTAATGGGAGAGGAGAGAAGAGGGAGTGATCAGGGTGAGACTGGTCCTTGATTATGCTGGTGGCCTGGCCGAGGCAGCGTGAGGTATAAATGGAGTCAGTGGAAAGGGAGGTTGGTTTACGTGATGGACTGGGCTGGGTCCATAATCCTCTGCAATTTCTTACGGTCTTGGATGGAGCTGTTCCCAAACCATGCTGTGATGCATCTAATAGTTTGCAGAGACAACTAACTTGTGACTGATGGCTAGTCTCTTATCTAGATTTCTGGATGTGGGAACGGCAAGGGAGATCTGAACGCTTATACGCTCTACATTCTAGTTAGTGCTAAGTTTGGAGAAACAACATGGACACAAGTCTTTCGGCCCAACGTTGGCCATCGATCAACCGTACACACTAGTTCAATGTTATCCCACTTTTGCATCCACTCCCTACACAATGGGCAATGTACAGAGGCCAATTAATCTACAAACCCACACATCCTTGGGATGTGGGAGGAAACCGGAGCACCCGGAGAAATCCCACGCGGTCACAGGGACAATGTGCAACCTCCACACACAGACAGCGTCCGAGGTCAGGATTGAACCTGGCGCTGTGAGACAGCAGCACTACCCACCGCGCACCTGGCCTGTCCTCGCTTCTAGTTTATCCCCCCCCACCCCCCCCCCACCTCTGCTTTCAGTCTGAAATAGACTTCCTACCCAAATCGTCACCTATTTTTTTTTCTCCAGAGATGCTGCCTGACCCGCTGAGCCAAATCTCTGTTTAAACGCTGATCTGGAAAGGGAATGTTGACAGGTTCGAAGTCTTGGACAACTGAGAGACCTCTGCAATGCTTACAGTAACGAAATGTGCTGCGGAACGGATTGCTTGCCCGAAACAACAAAAACGTGCGATTGCTAGAACGTGAATGGAACATTTCACCATCAGCGGAACAGGGAAACACGCCTCGTGTCCACCATCAAGACGTTTAGGTGGTCAACAAATATTTGATCACAGAGTGAAACAGCACAAAAACAGACCTTTCGGCCCAGCTTAGCTGTGCCGTCCAACATGCCCCATCTACATTTGTCTCACTGCCTCATGTTTGGCCCATATACATCTAAACCTTTCCTATCCATGTACAATGTCTAAATGTCCTTTAAATGTTTTATATTTTCTGCCTATACTAACCCCTCTGGCATCTCTTTCCATATACCCACCACCAATTACAACTTTCCCCTCCCACCTTAAGCCTATGTCTTCTGGTTCTGGTTTCCCCTACACTAGGTGAAAGTCTCTATGCATCCATAATATCTATTTCCCCTCATGATTACACCTCTTAGCCTCCTGCGCTCCAAGGAATACAGTCTTAGTCTGTCCAACCTCTCCCTATAGCTCAGGGTTCCATGGTGCAAGTTCTATTCATGGACTTTCTCCATCAGATCTTTGTCCTGAAACATGACCTCAGTTTCTCCCTCCACAGACGCTGCCCACAGATCATTGTGGACATTGGACTTTTTCTCTGGAACTGTTGTGCTCTAATTCTGAGAAACTATATTCTACACTCCGGTATTTTTCTGTTTGCTCTACCATTTGTGTTCGGCTTGGTTGCATTCCCGATTTGATTTGGATGGCGCACGATAGCCACATTTAGAGTATTGTGTTTTGTTTTGGTCACCCTGTTATAGGAAATATGTTGTTAAGCTGGAAAGGGTGCAGAGAAGATTTATGTTGCCTGGACTCAAGGGCCTGAATCATTGGGAGAGGTTGAGCAGGCTAGAACTTTATTCCATGGAGTTCCAGATGTCAACTTATGTACATTGGCGAGACCAAGCGCAAGCTCGGTGATCGTTTAGATGAACAGCTCCGCTCAGTCCGCCTTAACCTACCTGATCTCCCACTTTAACTCAGCACTTTAACTCCCCCTCCCATTCCCAATCTGACCATTCTGTCCAGGGCCTCCTCCATTGCCAGAGTGAGGCCCAGCGCAAATTGGAGGAACAGCACCTCATATTTTGCTTGGGTAGTATGAACATTGACTTCTCTAACTTCAAATAGCCCTTGCTTTCCCTCTCTCTCCATTCCTTCCCCCTTCTCAGTTCTCCCACCAGTCTTGCCGTCTCCAACTACATTCTATCTCTGTCCCGCCCTCTCCCCTGACATCTGAAGGGTCTCGACCCGAAACGTCACCCATTCCTTCTCTCCAGAGATGCTGCCTGTCCCGCTGAGTTACTCCAGCATTTTGTGTCTACCTTTTATTCCATGGAGCGCAGGAGGCTGAGGGTTAATCTTATAGAGATGTATAAGATCATAAGAGGAATAGATAGGGTAGATGCACAGAGTCTTTTACCCAGTGTAGGGGAATCAAAAACCAGAGGGTATAGGATTAAGATGAAGGGGGGAAAGACTTAATAGGAACGTGAGGGGCAACTTTTTGGTTTGCACAATAGGTTGTGGGTATATGGAACGAGCTGCCGGTGCGGAAATTGAGGCAGGTGGATCACAATGTTTCAAGATCATTTGGACTGGTACATGGATAGGATCGGTTTAGAGGAGGTATGGGCCAAAACGCAGGCAGCTGGGACTAGTGTAGATGAGGCACGTTTGTCAGCATGGGCAAGTTGGGCCGAAAGGCCTGTTTCCGCACTGTATGACTCCAAACAAAGCGTTTCACTGTACCTCAGTACACGTGACAATAATAAACCTAAACCTGCCTGACTTGTTGAGCATGTCCAGCATTTTATGTTTTTGTCTCGGTTTTGCAGCGTCTGCAGATTTTTAATTCCCCCCCCCCCCCACACCCCCCATCACCAGAATCTTCTTCACGACCCCTGGGAACCACGTGGCAAATCTCGACCACATCTCTCCCTACTGATGGGGCACAGTAACAGATGTGAACACGTGGCCAAGATTAAAGCCTGCAGCATGAACCCACATTCACACTTTTTAAATGTTATTAAGGTCCCTGCAAAACTGATATCTGTTGTAACTATTGATTAATTTCATTAGGCCATTTCCTCTTCACACTCCAAGATAATCCTTAATACATGGAAATTTAATAATTCTGCGAATTCAAAAGTAACCTTAGATACAAAGTGCTGAAGTAACTCGGCGGGTTAGGCAGTAGACCTTTCGTTTCGGGACCCTTCTTCAGACTAAAGGTAAGGAGGGGGAGGTGAAGTGCTGGAGGCGCGACAAGACCAGGAGCAATCAGGTCCAGCCACAAATGACCTCAGGCAGGGCGTTGCCTGGTATGTCCATTGTTGGGAAGGTGTGATCTCAAGAGAAACAATGTGGAGAACTGTGGAACTGGTAAAATGATTAGGGTGGAGGCAAGGAGGGGGAAGTACCATTACTCAGCTCACTGAATCTTGGTGGAACATACACAAAGCTAAGGAAGTAGAACAGAGAAGTGTTTGAGTAACAGAGTTGTGGTCATCTTCATCAGGTCATTGATCTGAAAGTGTTCACCTCAGATGTCTCAACTCTCGGCTTCTCTCATTCTCCCCTCTCTGAACTCTTCTCCGCGTTTAACACATCCGCTAAACCCCAGGGATTTCACGTGGGGATTCCTGGGATTGTCTCGGGCCGATGTCCTCCCTCATCTTTCCCAAATCCGACTACCATCCTTGGACACAAAGTGCTGGAGTAACTCAGCAGGTCAGGCAGCATCACTGGAGGGCACGAGTAGGAAGGAACTGCAGATGCTGCAACAGTTTGATGCCTTGTGTCTACCGTCAAGACGTTTACACAGTCAATAGATATTTGATCATTGATGCAGCAACAAAACAGGTTCTTCAGCCCGGAGGTACACAAAAATGCTGGAGAAACTCAGCGGGTGCAGCAGCATCTATGGAGCGAAGGAAATAGGTAACGTTTCGGGCCGAAACCCTTCTTCAGACTGATAGGGGGTGGGGAGAAGAAAGGAAAAAAGGAAAAAGGCGGAGGAGGAGCCTGAGGGCTGGGGAAGGGGAGGAGACATCCAGAGGGCTGATGAAGGGGAGGGGACAGCAAGGGCTAGCAGAATTGGGAGAATTCAATGTTCAAGCCCCCAGGATGTAGACTGCCCAAGCGGAATATGAGGTGCATTTCCTCCAATTTACGGTGTTGCTCGCTGTGGCCATGGAGGAGACCCAGGACAGAGAGGTCAGATACGGAATGGGAGGGGGAGTTGAAGTGCTGAGCCACCGGGAGGTCAAGTTGGTTATTGCGGACTGACCGGAGGTGTTCGGCGAAACGATCGCCAAGCCTCTGCTTGGTCTCACCGATGTAGATCAGCTGGCATCTAGAGCAGCGGATGCAATAGATGAGGTTGGAGGAGATGCAGGTGAACCTCTGTCGCACCTGGAACGACTGCTTGGGTCCTTGAATGGAGTCGAGGGGGGAGGTGAAGGGACAAGTGTTGCATCTCTTGCGGTTGCAAGGGAAAGTACCAGGGGAGGGGGTGGTATGGGAGGGAAGGGAAGAATTGACAAGGGAGTTACGGAAGGAGCGGTCTTTGCGGAATGCAGACATGGGGGGAGATGGGAAGATGTGGCGAGTGGTGGGGTCACGTTGGAGGTGGCGAAACTGACGGAGGATCACTTGTTGTATGTGACGGCTGGTGGGGTGAAAGGTGAGGACTAGGGGGACTCTGCCCTTGTTGTGAGTGGGGGGATGGGGAGAGAGAGCAGTGTTGCGGGGTATGGCAGAGACCCTGGTGCGAGCCTCATCTATGGTGGAGGAGGGGAACCCCCGTTCCCTGAAGAATGAGGACATTTCAGATGCCCTGGTGTGGAACGCCTCATCCTGGGAGCAGATGCGGCGTAGACGGAGGAATTGGGAGTGGGGGATGGAGTCCTTACAGGAAGCAGGGTGGGAAGAAGTGTAGTCCAGATAGCCATGGGAGTCGGTAGGTTTGTAAGGATGTTCTTCAGCCCAGCGTGCATTTACATTGAATATCACCACCTAGACACTTCAAGCTCAACGCTGCCAATAAAGCTCGTTCCAGAAATGTCACGTATTCCTTGTCTCCAGAGATGCTGCCGGACCCGCTGAGTCACTCCAGCATTTTGTGTCTACCTCTGGAAAACATCGATATGTGATGTTTCGGGTGGGAACCCTTCATCTTCATCTGTACCCATACTGCGGATTTTATCCAGAAGAAAATGCCGATACAATTCTAACATTCTGTTTAACCCTATATCGCTCTAAAGCTTTCCTATCCATGTACCTGCCAATCCAAGTGGCTTACAAATGTTGCTATCAAACATGCCTCAACTACCTCCACTGGCAGCTTGTTGCGAATACCCACCATCCTAAGTGAAAAGATTTGTCCTCAGGTTCCTATGAAATATTTCCCCTCTCCTCTTCAACCTGTGCCACTTGATATTAATTCCCCTACTCTGGGTAAAAGACTCTGTACATTCACACTATCTATTCCCCTCGTGATCTTATACACCTCTATAAGATCACGCCTCAGCCTCCTGCGCTCCAAGGAATAGAGTCCTAGCCTGCCCAACTCTCCCTATAGCTGAGACTCTCGGCAATGCGCTGGTAAATCTTCTCTGCACTCCTTTCAGCTGAATGCTTCCTATAGCATGGTGACCAAAACTGAACACAGTACTCCAAATGCAGCCTCACTAAGATTGTGCACAACTGTAACACAAGGACCCAAGTTTAATACTCAGCATCCTGATTAATGAAGGCCTATAAGTTCAGAAGTTCAGAAGTCATAGGAGCAGAAGTAGGCCAATCGGCCCATCAAGTTCTCCTTCCATTCAATCATGACTGATCTATCTTTCTCTCTCAACCCCATTCTCCTGCCTTCTCCCCATTACCCTTGACACCCTTAAAGCCCTGTCCCACGGTACGAGTTCATTCCAAGAGCTCTCCCGAGTTTGCCCTGATTCGAACGCAGAGATTTACGGTAATGGCCACTCGTCGGTACTCGGGGCTCTCGTGGACATTTTTCAACATGATGAAAAATCTTCACGAGTCTTCCCGTGCTTACCTGCCGTTAGCGAGTCTTCCCAAGTACCTGCCGTTAGCGTTACGAGCCGCTAAGAGACGTCCCCGAGCTCCGACGTACCCGCTACGTTCATTCTCCGTGCTTACCACGAGTTGTTTTTTTAAACTCGGGAGAGCTCTTGGAATGAACTCGTACCGTGGGACAGGGCCATAACTAATCAAGAATCTATCAATCTCTGCTTTAAAATACCCAATGATGGTCTCCACAGCCTTCTGTGGCAATGAATTCCACAGATTCACCACCCTCTGACTAAAGAAATTCCTCCTCATCTCCTTTCTAGATGTATGCCCTTTTATTCTAAGGAATGGTATATTTATTACTGAATGTACTAAATGCCTTCTTTACTCCCCGAAGGAGGCAGTAGGAAGTGGGGATCAGGTAGGAATGGAGAGGTCATGCTTCATAAGGTCATGTCCCAGGAGCAGAATGTGGCCATTCGGCCCATCAAGTCCACTCTGCCATTCAATCATGGATGATCTATCTTTCTCTCTCAATCAACCCCATTCTCCTGCCTTCTTCCCATGACCCCTGTCTTGATTAACTCCTGATGTTGCTGGGCCAATTCCTGCTGCCACTACTTACGTTATAATGTTTTAATGAGTTGGCACAAGTAACAGAGGATACCACACTTAAACAAAAAGTGGTGCATGATCTAACATGATGCTGAGTCTATCCTGCAAGCCATTAAGAAATAAATTCTAATTAGGACTGACAACTCTATGCCTGTCAGCATTTATGTTGAGAACCTCATACACAATTGGGTTCATTTTTCGTCCGGAACCAATTAGAATTTTTTCCAATGGATCACAGAATTTACACTCACGTGTGGCGGCAATTTGTTGAAATGAACTAAACTACAATGTGACTCACCGCTCCAGTCAACGTTACAAGAGGCTCCGTTTAAAAAAAAAAAAAGAAATACAGCGCGGAAACAGGCCCCTCGGCCCACCAGCGATACCCACACGCAAGCACGTTCCTGCACACTAGGGACAATTTTTAACCAAAACCAATTAACCGACAAACCTGGACGTCTTTGGAGAGTGGGAGGAAAACTGAGCACCCGGGGAAAGAAAACCCATGTAGTGATGGGGAGAATGTACTCCCCGAAGTTTTCAACATGTTGAAAAATCTCGGCTTGTACTCGCTAGAATTTGGAAGATTGAGGGGGGATCTTATAGAAACGTACAAAATTCTTAAGGGGTTGGACAGGCTAGATGCAGGAAGATTGTTCCCGATGTTGGGGAAGTCCAGAACAAGGGGTCACAGTTTAAGGATAAGGGGGAAGTCTTTTAGGACCGAGATGAGAAAAAATATTTTTCACACAGAGAGTGGTGAATCTGTGGAATTCTCTGCCTCAGAAGGTAGTTGAGGCCAGTTCATTGTCTATATTAAAGAGGGAGTTAGATGTGGCCCTTGTGGCTAAAGGGATCAGGGGGTATGGAGAGAAAGCAGGTACAGGATACTGAGTTGGATGAAGGGAGGGAGAGAGAAAACGGGGAATTACAGACCAGTTAGTCTAACATCGGTAGTGGGGAAACTGCTAGAGTCAGTTATTAAAGATGGGATAGCAGCACATTTGGAAAGTGGTGAAATCATTGGACAAAGTCAGCATGGATTTATGAAAGGTAAATCGTGTCTGACGAATCTTATAGAATTTTTCAAGGATGTAACTAGTAGAGTGGATAGGGGAGAACCAGTGGATGTGTTGTATCTGGACTTTCAGAAGGTTTTCGACAAGGTCCCACATAAGAGATTAGTATACAATCTTAAAGCACACGGTATTGGGGGTTCAGTATTGATGTGGATAGAGAACTGGCTGGCAAACAGGAAGCAAAGAGTAGGAGTAAACGGGTCCTTTTCACAATGGCAGGCAGTGACTAGTGGGGTACTGCAAGGCTCAGTGCTGGGACCCCAGCTATTTACAATTTATATTAATGAACTGGATGAGGGAATTGAAGGCAACATCTCCAAGTTTGCGGATGACACTAAGCTGGGGGGCAGTGTTAGCTGTGAGGAGGATGCTAGGAGACTGCAAGGTGACTTGGATAGGCTGGGTGAGTGGGCAAATGTTTGGCAGATGCAGTATAATGTGGATAAATGTGAGGTTATCCACTTTGGTGGCAAAAACAGGAAAGCAGACTATTATCTAAATGATGGCCGATTAGGAAAAGGGGAGATGCAGCGAGACCTGGGTGTCATGGTACACCAGTCATTGAAAGTAGGCATGCAGGTGCAGCAGGCAGTGAAGAAAGTGAATGGTATGTTAGCTTTCATAGCAAAAGGATTTGAGTATAGGAGCAGGGTGGTTCTACTGCAGTTGTACAGGGTCTTGGTGAGACCACACCTGGAGTATTGCGTACAGTTTTGGTCTCCAAATCTGAGGAAGGACATTATAGCCATAGAGGGAGTGCAGAGAAGGTTCACCAGATTGATTCCTGGGATGTCAGGACTTTCATATGAAGAAAGACTGGATAGACTCGGCTTATACTCGCTAGAATTTAGGAGATTGAGAGGGGATCTTATAGAAACTTACAAAATTCTTATGGGGTTGGACAGGCTAGATGCAGGAAGATTGTTCCCGATGTTGGGGAAGTCCAGAACAAGGGGTCACAGCTTAAGGATAAGGGGGAAATCCTTTAAGACCGAGATGAGGAAAAACTTTTTCACACAGAGAGTGGTGAATCTCTGGAACTCTCTGCCACAGAGGGTAGTTGAGGCCAGTTCATTGGCTATATTTAAGAGGGAGTTAGATGTGGCCCTTGTGGCTAAAGGGATCAGGGGGTATGGAGAGAAGGCAGGTACAGGATACTGAGTTGGATGATCAGCCATGATCATATTGAATGGCGGTGCAGGCTCGAAGGGCCGAATGGCCTACTCCTACACCTATTTTCTATGTTTCTATGTTCAAACTTTGACAGACAGCACCTGTGGTCAGGATCGAACCTGGGTCTCTGGCGCTGTAAGGCAGCAACTCTACCACTGTGCCACAGTGCCACTCCTCTGACGCGGCACAATGAGGTTCTCTGTTGAAGACCTTGGCTAAGCGAGTCGACTACCTTCCAACTCATCCAGTCACCGAGTTCATGCTGCTTTTTGATTGATGCAAAGTTGGCCACACAGAGAGACTACCTTTACTTTAGCCAGAATAGTTTCCTCTTTTTGACAATCATTTCCCCCCGGGCAGAAACACAAGTTCTTTTTTGGTTTGCTGGCATCCATCTATCAGTGAAATATGGAATCTAATCTGATTTTCCTGGTTTGCTTCCACGGTATGTGATGCTTTCCACTCCTCCGACTGACTTTCTAAATTTGAATCACACAAAGTTAACGGCTATTTTAGTTCGAGAGCAGGACTGTATGTTCTCAAGCTTCAAAGGGTTCAGAGAAGATTCACCAGGATGTTGCCAGGACTCGAGGGACTGAGCTATAGGGAGAGGTTGAGCAGGCTAGGACTCTATTCCTTGGAGTTCAGGAGGATAAGGGGCTGATTTTATGGAGGTGCGTAAGCACATAAAGAGGAATCTTTATCCCAGAGTAGGGGAATCGAGAACCAGAGGATATAGGTTTAAGGTGAGCGGGGAAAGATGTAATAGGAACCCGAGGGGTAACTTATTTTTACACACAAAAGGTGGTGGGTGTACGGAACAAGCTGCCGGAGGAGGTAGTTGAGCACACCAAGCTGCTGGAGGAGGTAGTTGAGGCAGGGACTATCACAATGTTTAAGAAACATTTAGACATGTACATGGATAGGGCAGATTTCGAGGGATATGGACCAAACGCAGGCAGGCGAGACTAGTGTAGATGGGACATGTTGGTCGGTGTGGGCAAGTTGGGCCAAAGGGCCTGATTTCACCCCGTATGACTCTTTGCCAGCTAGTTCAGCAAATCTTTTATAAATCCTTCCACCTGTATACCACTACATTTAATAAAGGGAACTTTGTAAAGTCACGACTTTGGCAAAGTCAGGAAAGAATGTTTATTGTATTCAAGTGACGGCCTACTCTGTCACAGCTCTGGTTTGCTGGCAAGGTACTCTATGCCACAATATCAATCTGATCACACTTTCATAAGTTCATATGTCATAGGGGCAGAATTGGGCCTTTCCATCCACCGAGTCTACTCGGTCATTCAATCGTGGCTGATCTATCTTTCCCTCTCAACCCCATTCTCCTGCCTTCTCCCCATAACTTCTGACACCCTCACTAATCAAGAATCTGTCAATCCCCACTTTAAAAATACCCATTGACTTTGCCTCCACAGCCGTCTGTAGTGATCAATTCCACAGATTCACCATCCACTGGCTAAAGAAATTCCTCCTCATCTCCTTTCCAAAGGCACGTCCTTTTATTCTGAGGCTGTGCCCTCTGGTCCTTGAGTCTCCCACAAGTGGAAACATCCTCTCCACATCCACTCTATCTGGGCCTTTCGCTTTTCAGTAAGTTTCAATGACGTACCCTCTCATCCTTCTAAACTCCAGCGAGTACAGGCCCAGTGCCGTCAAACGCTCATCACACGTTATTTTCCTTGTTTCAGTTGCCTGAGCCCATCCCAGCTCAATCTTTTTGTTCTAGTTTGCATCTCGTTGAATCTTAGTAACATTGAGATTTTAATAGAGGATGGCCGTTCTGCTTGTTAGTATTGCTATTGGTTTAGTATTGTCATGTATACCGAGATCCAGTGAGAAACTAGCCAGGCAAATCATACCATCTATAACTCCGATCAAACCATACACAAGCATGGGCGGCACGGCAGCAGAGTTGCTGCTTACAGCTCCAGGTTCGATCCTGACAACAACGGATACTGCCTGCGCGTAGTTTGTACTTTCTCCCTGTGACTGCGTGGGTTTTCTCTGGTGCTCCTGTTTCCACGCACACTCCAAAGTCGTGCCGGTTTGCAGTTAGTTAATTGGCTTCGGTGAAATTGTAAATTGTCCCCTAGTGTGTAGGATGATGCTAGTAGTGTACAGGGTGATCGATGGTCGGCATGGGATCGGTGGGCATAAGGGCCTGTGTCTACGCTGTATCTCTAAACTAAACTAATCTACAAAGTACAATGGATAGTACAAAATATAGTTCAAAGTTTATTATTGTCCTCTGTGGTCTCCTCCAGCTCTGTAACCCTGCAAGATACCTACCCTCTCCAGTTCTGGTCTCATGATCATTCACTATTGGTTGGTTTGCCTTCACCTTCCTGGGGCCAGGGCTAATAGATTCCTCCATAGTGTCACACAGCTCAGAAACAGACCTCTCAGCCCAATTCATCCATGCCCCTCCTGCACTAGTCCCATTTGCCCGTGCTTGGCCCATATCCCTCTAAACCATTTTTACCCATGTACCTGTCCAAGTGTGTAGGAAGGAATTGCAGATGTTGCCTTACACCGAGGATAGACACAAGGGCACTCAGCGGGACAGGCAAGCATCTTTGGAGAAAAGGAATAGGTGATGTTTCGGGTCAAGTTCCTTCTTCAGACTATATATATTTCGGGTCACGACCCTTATCAGGTTCAAGAAGGGTCTTGACCCGAAACGTCATCTATTCGTTTTCTCCAAAGATGCTGCCTGACCTGCTGAGTTACTCCAGCATTTTGTGTCTATCTACATGTCCGTATCTTTCTAATGTTGTTATATCACCTGCCTCAACTACCTCCCCCGGCAGCTCGTCCCATGTACCCACCATCACCCTCCGTTTGAAAAAGCTGTCCCTCAGTTTCGTGCAGTATTAAGACTTTCCCCTCTCTCCTGAAACCTATGTCTCCTGGTTCATGATTCCCCTACTCTGGGCAAAGGGCTGTGAATTCACCCCAACTATTCCCCTCCCTTAGCCTTGGCTTTGTCCTTCTGTTGTCCGTTCCTAAGAGCTTACCCATTTGATAAATCATTTCAGCCACATTAAGCTTCATGGCCAATGCAACATCTTGATACTTGATTTCAGAATAAAAGGAGGAAGAGAAATGTATTCAGTGAGAAGGTGGTGAATCTGTGGAATTCATTGCCACAGACGGCTGTGGAGGCTTTAGACTTTATAGATACAGCATGGAAACAGGCCCTTTGACCCACTGAGTCCACGCCGACCAGCGCTCACCCCGTACACTAGCACTCGGGCCAATTTACAATTTGCAGAAGCCAATGAACCTACCTGTACGTCTTTGGAATGTGGGAGGAAAGTGGAACACCCGTAGTCAGGATGGAACCAGGTCACTGGCGCTGTAAATAGCCTGTCCCACGGGCATGCGACTCCATGCGGCAAGCGTGACCTAACCGCAAGCGGGGGCCGCGCGGAGGTCGTGGGGCCGGTCCCACTTCGATCGCCGGAGCCGCATGGAGTTGTGCGGAGCTGGTCCCGACATCGCGCGGGGCTCCGAAAAACTGACACTGTTAAAAAATTCCGCGCGGCAACGGCCTGCCGCCCCGCAGCCGCATCAACGGCCGTGCGCAACGCCTCGCCGCCGTACACACCATCTTGACATCACTCGACCTCCGCGCGGCCCCCGCTTCCGGTTTGGTAGCGCTTGCCGCATGCAGCCGCATGCCGGTGGGACCGGCCCTGTACGGGGATCACTCGACCTCCGCGCGGCCCCCGCTTCCGGTTAGGTCGCGCTTGCCGCATGGAGTCGCATGCCCGTGGGACAGGCCCTTAAGGCATCAACTCTACCACTGCGTCACTGTGCTGCCCAGGTCATTTGGGTATTTTTAAAGCAGGGATTGACAGGTTTTTGATTAGTAAGGGTGTCAGGGGTTTTGGGGAGAAGACAGGAGAATGGATTTGAGAGGGAAAGATAGATCAGCTGTGATTGAATAGCGGAGTGGACTTGATGGGCTGAATGGCCTAATTCTGCTCTTATGATATGAACTTATACCACTCCTGTGACGCACCTTGGGATATTTTGGCTGTATTAAACCTAATAAAATGTAGGCTGTCAGATATTTCTAAATTCTGCATGCTTGGTACAACGCATCAACTTGCTGAAATATTGTTTTTGCAATGTACTGTCTCTAAAGTTTCTGAGCTCAACCTCTTTGTTCAGAGTAGCTAGCTGCCTGTTTCAGCTCACAGAATGTGCATATCACATTCCGCACAAAGACATTTTAGTGAAAACCACATGGAGATATTAATAACCCTGGAAACTCAAACTTGCTAAGTTTCAACAAACTTTCCGGGATACTGAATCAACAGTGAACTGTCCATTTAGCCAAGTATTAGGATTTTTCTTGGACATTGATATTAATGGTAGGGTTTGGTGACCTTATGTTTGCTCGAAAAGGGAAACAAACATGCAAGTAGTTAAATAGAAGATTATTAAATCCTAAATCTTAAATCTCAGGGCAACATTAAATGTGCCGTCGTTAAAATCTCTAGTCCTTGTTCAGGAAGCATTTGCAGTGCGGAAAGCAGAATTAATGATTGGGATCCATAATCATTCATCAAAACTGTCATCATTCCAAGGTGATAATCTGTCTCTCTCCCCGTATATGCTGCCTAACCTGCCAGGTAGCTCCAGTCATTTTAATCTTCATTTCACATTTCCAGCAACTTAAGTCGGAGAATGTTGAGTAAAAGCAGAAATGTTTAGGAACACTCACCGTGTCAGAATCAGAGTTAGTGTTTCAGGTTGAAGGCCCTTTGTTGGCCCACTAACTCGAAATGTTAACTCTTCAAAAACGAGGAACACCAGATGCTGGTTAATACACAATAGGACACAAAGTATAGGTGACGTTTTGGGTCGGGACCCTTCTTCAGACAGATTGAAGGGAGAGCAGGAAAGAAGGATGAAAGAGAGGGGCAGGTCAGAGCATGGCTGGTTAGAGGTAAACACAGGCAAGGGGTTGTTTGATGGGCAGATTGATAAATTTTGCATTCATTCCTTTTTATCGAATTATCCTTTTAAAGATACTCTTTCCACTCATTGCAGCATTTAGCTTTTTTTACCGCCTTTATGTTAAACAACACTTGAAAGAAGCATTGAAACTATTCCGTCTTAAACCCCTGTCCCACGGTACGATGTCCCGCGCTCCGACGTACCCACTACGTACATTCTACGCGCTTACCACGAGTTTGATTTTTTTTTTTACTCGGGAAAACTTTTGAATTACCTCGTACAGTGGGACACTTCTTGATAGCCCTGTCCCACGGTGCGAGTTCATTCCAAAAGCTCTCCCGAGTTTTAAAATAATCAAACTCGTGGTAAGCATGGAGAATGAACGCAGCGGGTACGTCGGAGCTCGGGGACGTCTCTTAACGCTAACGGCAGGTACTCGGGAAGACTCGCTAACGGCAGGTAAGCACGGGAAGACTCGCGAAGATTTTTCAACATGATGAAAAATGTCCACGAGAGCCCCGAGTACCGACGAGCGGCCATTAGCGTAATTCTCCGAGTTCGAATCAGGGGAAACTCGGGAGAGCTCTTGAATTAGCTCGTACAGTGGGACAGCCCCATAAAGAAGTGAAGAAGTGTCCCAACCTGAAACATCACCTATCCATGTTCTCCAGAGATGATGCCTGACCTGCTGAGTTACTCCAGCACTTTGTGTCCTTTTGTGTAAACCAGCATACTTCAAGGACGCAGACCCTTCAGCCCATCTCACCAAGATGCCCCATCGAAGCTAGTCCCATTACCCGACGTTTGGCACATATCCTTCAAAGCCTTTTCTATCCATGGACCTGTCCAATTGTCTGGTTGGAAGTCCTTCATTCCTCTTTGGTGGCACGGTGCTGCAGCTGTAGAATTGCTGAAGACCCGGGTTCGATCCTGACCTCGGGTGCTGTCTGTACGGAATTTGTATGTTCTCCCCGTGACCGTGTGGGTTTTCTCCAGGTACTCTGGTTTCTTCCCACATCGCAGCGGCCTCTGCAGTCCGTCTGTCTTTTTTAATTTTCTTGTGTAGTTATATAGTGTTTTTTTTAACTGGGCATGTGTGGGGGGGGGAGGGGGTGGGGGGGGGGAAACTTTTAAAATCTTTTCCCTGTACGGAGGACCTGACCTTTCTCTGTCGGGTCTCAGTTGTCGTTGGGGCCTAGCACCGTGGAGTGCCCTCCAACCGGAACGACCTGGGGCTCCAGTCGCGGAGCCTGCAGACTCACCATCGTGGAGCTGGCCGAGTTCGGAACGGGAGGAGCTGTGGTGGCGCGCTGCTGCGGCCCGACCCCGGAGATTCGGAGGCTCCAGCCGCAGGCCCGGTGGACGGTGACACCGGGAGCTCGCGGGTCCCTGGTGGGAGACCGCTTTTCAGGGCTTCCGCAACGGCGACTTCTCCCGCCCGAGTTGCGGGGTTGAAAGTGACCTGGAGCTGGGCCTTGCATCGCCCGGCGCGGCTTTAATGGCAGCGGGACTTATTTACCATCGCCCGTCGGGGGCTTTGACATCGGGAGGAGAATGGGGAGTGCAGGGAGAGAGATAAGACTTTGCCTTCCATCACAGTGAGGAGGAGATTCGCTGTGATGGATGTTTGTGTAAACTGTGTTGTGTCTGGGTTCTTTCTCTTGTTGTATGACTGCAGAAACCAAATTTTGTTTGAACCTCAATGAGGTTCAAATGACAATAAATAAATAAATTGTATTGTATCCCAAAGTCGTGCAGGTTTGTAGGTTAATTGGTTTCAGGAATGATTGTAAAATTGGCCCTTGTGTGCAGGAATGTGCAGGTCGGCATGGACACAGCGGGCCGAAGGGCCCGTTTCCGCTCTGTATCTCTGAACTAAACTAGTGATTGATAATGGGATGTCTTTATCTATTAGCTGATTCTAACCTGGAAACATCCAAATATCACTAGCATCCTCATTGGACAAGTGATCAAAGGACATACTCCACTAAGGCATTGAATCCGACACACCTGCCCCTTCTGCCACAACTGTCATGTCTTCTTCTGAAAGGGAATAATAAACATGAAGAATAAGGTATTTTGGTGGTGTTTTCAATGGCACAATGCCACAGCAGAGAACGCTTGCAAAAGCAGTGCAGTGCTGAGGCATGAAGACCACAAGAATCCAGTCCTGTTCATTAGACTGCGCTCTGTTTACCCAGGGTAGAGTTACCGCCCGCCCAGGGCAGACCCAGAGACTCCAGGTAAAGTCTGGATGAAAACCAGAAAGATATATCCCAGGGGCAGTAAAATAATATGTCTCTGCTTTGAACATTTCGTTCATTATGAAAATATTGGAGGTGGAATAAAGGCGATGGGTCTACGCTGGAGGTCGTGTGGTGAAGGTTCTAGGAAAAGGTCCAACCGGCGCTGGCAAACGTGAAGTAAATCTGGGCTCACTAGGATCAGCCAAGGTTCCTGTTCCTCTCTGGAATCTGGGTCTGACTGAGAGGGTCAGGAATGGACAGCTGGAGTAATTCAGCGGGTCAGGCAACATCTCCAGAGAACATGGGTAGGTGACGTTTCAGGTCGAGACAACTTCTTCATAACAAGAAGAAGGAGGATCTCCACCACAAACGCAACCTATCCTTGTTCTCCAGAGCTGTTGCCTGACCTGTAGAAAAAAACTGCAAGTGCTGGTTTTTATAGATAGAAGACACAAAGTGCTGGAGTGAAGCATCTGTGGTGAAAAAGGATAGGTGACGTTTCAGGTCCAAATCCTCCTTCTTCTGAAGATGGTTCCCAACCCCGAAACGCCAACCATCCTTTTTCTCCAGAGATGCTGCCTTACCGCCAGAGTTACTCCAGCAATCTGCGTCTATTTTTGCTGCCTGACCTGCTGAGTTACTCCACCACTCTGTGTCCTTTGGTGCACGATGGCAGCCTTGCCAACAGTCTATCTCGTCCTTTTACTTCTTTTGTTGTTTTTAGTATGTTGTTAAATGTATGTTTTAGTGTATCTTTAGTTTTGTATTATGTGGGGGGAGGGTGGGGGAAATTAAAAAAAATCTTTTTCCTCGATGGAGATGCAACTTTTTCCTATCGAGCTGGGGGTCCCTTTGCTGGGGATCGACTTTGGGAGCTCCAACCGCAGGAACCTGCGGACAATATCGTGGAGCTTACAGTTCCGTGTCAGGGATTGATGGGAGCTCCAACCATGGGAGCCTGGGGACGTAACATCGTGGAGCTCGTGGTCCCTTGGTTAGGGATCGCCTTCGGGAGCTCCAATCACGGGAGCTTCGACCTCCCCGATCGCGGGAGCTTCAATCGCCCCGACTGCGGATGGTTCGACTGCCCCAAACGCGGGAGAAAAGGAGGAAAGAAGATAATACGTTATTGCCTTCAATCACAGTGCACTGTGGTGGATGTTTATGTTATTTTTTATGTAATTGTGTGTCTTGGTGCTTTTTCGGTATGAAAATCAAATTCCTCGTATGTTTTTACATACTTGGCTAATAAATTAATGACAATTACAATTACAATTAACCAGCATCTGCAGTTCTTTGTTTCCACAGGAATGTTTCCGTTTTACTTTTAGAGACACAGAGTGGAAAGAGGCCCATCGGCCCACCAAGTCCGTGCCGACCAGTGATCACCCAATCTCACTAGTTCTATCCTACACACTAGGGACAATTTACAGAAGCCAATTGACCTACAAACCTGCACGTCTTTGGAATGTGGGAGGAAACCGGAGCACCTGGAGGAAACCCACCTGGAAATCCCAGTTACCAGGGAGAACGTACAAAAAACTGTCTTTGGTATGTTGGTTGGAAACCGGAGCACCCGGAGGAAACCCACAGGGAGAACGTGCAACCTCCACACAGACAGCATCCGAGGTCAGGATCGAACTCGGGTCTCTGGCGCTGCGAGGCAGCAGCACTACCAGTTGTACACCTTAATCAGTGTCTAGATCAGAATTGACCAATTACTGAAGAGATTATGATTGGAGAAGAACAAAAGAAGGAAATATTAAAAATGTGCAGATGCTGGAAATCTGAGATAAAAACAAAGTACCGGAAAGGCTCAGTTTAGGCCGTCAGAGTCATACAGCATGGAAACAGGCTCTTTGGCACAACTTGTCCACAATTGGCCCAAGTCTTTCCTATCCATGTTCCTATCCAAGTGTCTTTTAAATGTTGTTACAGTACCTGCCTCAAATACCTCCTCACCACCCTCTGTGTAAAAATGCTGCCCTTCACGCTCCCATTAAATATTGCCCCCTCTCACCTTAAATCTGTAGAAAGAGAAACAATTAACTAGGAATGTGGCCTCCGTAGTAAGAAGTTGGTTTTCAGTAGCAGAAAATGTGGAAGTTGAGTAAAATAAAGATAATATTGCTGATAAGATAAAACCCAATGACTTAATGAGGCAGTTATTTTCTGCAACTTTGTCAATGGAACTGATGCGCTACAATGCTGAAAGCTATATTCTACACTCTGTACCTTCAGGGGCTCCGAAAAACTGACAGTGTTCAAAACTCCGCGCAGCAAAGGCCTGCCGGCCCGCTGTCGCATGGAGGCCGCCCGCTGCCGCATGGAGGCCGCATGCACCGCCTCGACGCCGTACGCAACGTCTCGACGCCGTACGCAGCGTCTTGACGCCGTACGTCACGCGCGAACTTCCCACGGACTTCGCTCGAACTTCACGTCAATCACCCGACCTCCGCGCGCCCCCGCTTCCAGTTTGGTCGAGCTCGCCGCATGCAGGCGCATGCTGGTGGGACCGGCCCTGTACGGGGATCACTCGACCTCCGCACGGCCCCCGCTTCCGATTTGGTCGCGCTTGCCGCAAGCAGTCGCATGCTGGTGGGACAGGCCCTTTCCTCTTTGCTTTACCTATTGTAATTACGCTTGGTATTATTGTATCTATGTATATAGTATTATCTGTGCAGGAAGGAGCTGCAGATGTTGGTTTACACCCTAGATACAAAATGCTGGAGTAACTCAGCGGGTCAAGCAGCATCTCTGGAGAAAAGGAAGAGGTAATATATCAGTTCGAGATCCTTCTTCAGACTGAGTCAGGAGAGAGGGAAACTGGAAGTATGAAAGGGTGCAGAACAAATCAGAGCCGGCACCGATGACCAAGCAAAGGTGGAGCCCACAATGGTCCATTGTTGGCCACGGAGGAGGTGATAACGAAGGGATATATGGATGTGAATAGTGGAACTAGCAGGATGACTAGGGTGGGAGAGGCGGAGAGAGAGGCAATGCAAGGGTTACTTCTTTGAAGTGAATGACTTCATTGCAGCAAAACGTTTGCTGGAGTTGTGTGCTACAATTCCTAGCCTGCCCATTCCGTCGAGGATGCCAATGCCAGCATTACCTCAGAGTTCCTGTAAGACCGTTTTGCTCACCCACAAACAGATGGATCCACGTCAGCACACATATCAATACGACCAAAAGATGGCTCCACAGTGTCTATACGCCAAACTGTCTCAGAGGCGAGAGGGTATGTGATAGAATTCAGGAGGAAAAAATCCTTAGCTTTAATTTCAGAGATACAGTGTGGAAACAGGCCTTTCGGCCCACTGACCACCGTTCACACTAGTTTGATCATACATACCAGGGACAATTTACAGAAGCCAATTAACCTACAAAGCTGCACGACTTTGGAGTGTGGAAGGGGAAAACCCACACAAACTGTGTACAGGCAGCAACCATAGTCAGGATCGAACCCGGGTCTCTGGCGCTGTAAGGCAGCAACTCTACCGCTGCACCCAGTGTGCCACCAAGCATCCATCTCCCATTATTTGCAGTTTGATGGCAAATTCCTTGTCTTCAGACAATGAGCAAGTTTTTACCCATGCTTTCCACTTAAGGGAAGTACTGAATAATACAAACTGATAATAGATAGTAAAAGATGGGGATCAGTTGCTGAGGTTAGGATTGAGCAGCAGATATAGATTCAACTGTGCTGAATTCTGAATCAAAGCAAGAACAGTGGGCCTCAAGGTGACGCAGTGATTAAAAACACTGACTTAGAATGCCAGAGACCCAAGTTCGATCCTGATTACGGGCACCGTCTGTACGGAGTTTACACGCTCTCCCTGTGATCATGTGGGTTTTCTCCGGGTGCTCCGGTTTCCTCCCACTCTCCAAAGATGTACAGGTTTATAGATTAATTGGCTTTGGTAAAGGTTTGTACTAGAATGTTGCCTGGGTTTCAGCAACTCAGTTACAGAGAAAGGTTGAACAAGATAGGTCTTTATTCTTTGGAGCGCAGAAGGTTAAGGGGGGACTTGATAGAGGTCTTTAAAATGATGAGAGGGATAGACAGAGTTGACGTGGATAAGCTTTTTCCATTGAGAGTAGGGAAGATTCAAACAAGAGGACATGATTTGAGAATTAAGGGACAAAAGTTTAGGGGTAACATGAGGGGGAACTTCTTTACTCAGAGAATGGTAGCTGTGTGGAATGAGCTTCCAGTGGAAGTGGTGGAGGCAGGTTCGATTTTATCATTTAAAAATAAATTGGATAGGTATATGGACGGGAAAGGAATGGAGGGATATGGTCTGAGTGCAGGTAGATGGGACTAGGTGAGAGTAAGTGTTCGGCACGGACTAGAAGGGCCAAGATGGCCTGTTTCCGTGCTGTAATTGTTATATGGTTATATGGTTATTGTAAATTGATCCTAGTGCTTAGGATAGAATTAGTGTATGGGGTTGATCGCTGGTCAGCATGTATTAGGTGGGCCTGCGGGCCTGTTTTCATGCTGTACCTCTGAACTAATCTATGCAGAGATTATAAACGAGATGCGTTTATGGATGTACTAATGAGGCAAGAACATACACCATGAATGGTAGGGTCTTGAGGATTATTGAGGAATAGAGCGACCTTGAGGAACAAGTACATTGAAGGTGCCAGTGCAAGTAGATGACGTGTTTATGAAAGATATACGGGATACTTGCCTTCATTTGGGCTTCAGATACAGAGGTGAGAAAGTTATGTTCCATAATGCTGGGTCAGACCTCAGCATTTTCTGTTTACCAAGTTACAGGAGAGGTTTGATTGCACTGGAAAGGGTGAAGAGAAGACTCACCAGGATTTCCTAGATTTTTTAAAAATCCAGTATAAGATAGGATAGGTACACAAAAATGCTGGAGAAACTCAGCGGGTGCAGCAGCATCTATGGAGCGAAGGAAATAGGCAACGTTTCGGGCCGAAACCCTTCTTCAGACTGATAGGGGGTGGGGGCAAGAAAGGAAAAAAGGAAAAAGGCGGAGGAGGAGCCCGAGGGCTGGGGGAGGGGAGGAGACAACCAGAGGGCTGATGAAGGGGAGGGGACAGCAAGGGCTAGCAGAATTGGGAGAATTCAATGTTCAAGCCCCCAGGATGTAGACTGCCCAAGCGGAATATGAGGTGCATTTCCTCCAATTTACGGTGTTGCTCGCTGTGGATAAGATAGGATAAAATATACATGCAGAGATGTAATGCTGAGGCTGTCTAAGACACTGGTCAGACCGCATTTGGAGTAGTTTTGGGCTCCATATCTGAGGAAGGATGTGTTGGTGTCGGAGAGGGTCCAGAGGAGGTTTACAAGAATGCTCCCAGGAATGAGTGGGTTAGCGTGCGATGAGCGTTTGACGGCTCTGGGCCGTCGCTGGAGTTTAGAAGGTTGAGAGGGCATCTCATTGAAACTTACCGAACAGTGAAAGGCCTGCATAAAGTGGATGTGGAGAGGAGGTTTCCATGATTGGGAGAGCTGAGGACCAGGGGCGCAGCGTCAGAATAAAAGGACGTACCTTTAGAAAAGAGATGAGGACGAATTCTTTAGTCAACGGGTGTTGATTTCATTGCCACAGATGACAATGTCATTGGGTATTTTTAAGATGGAGATTGACAGATTCTTGATTACTAAGGAAGTCAGGGGTTATGGAGAGAAGGCAGGAGAATGGGGTTGAGAGGGAAAGATAGATCAGCCATGATTGAATGGCAGAGTAGACATGATGGGCCAAATGGCCTATTTCTGCTCCTATAACGTATGAAGATGATGCCGGATCTAGCTGACTCTTTGTGTGTTGGTCTCAGGGGAGGATCTGCTATTGTTCATCGCTCCTATCTTTTAAATCTTTATTTCAACAGCAGTGTTTCTTACACTAGCTCTGCTATCTGTGCACTGTAGACAGCTGGATTGTAATAATGCATAGACTTTAACAATAGGCTCTAACAATTAGGTTTGCATTTAGTCCATCTCATCACCAAGATCAGGTGTCTCACCAGCACCAGAGACCCGGGTTCCATCCAGATCTCGGTCGCTGACCGTGCGGAGTTTGCACGTTCTACCTGTGACCACATGGGTTTCTTCCTCCGGGTGCTCCGGTTTCCTCCCACATCCCAAAGACACGGACTGTTACGAGATCTTCCCTCATCCGTTGAAGAAGCAAGACCTGCATTTATGTAGCGACCTTCGTGATTCTAGAGCGTTTTATTGCCAAGGACGGAATGTTGGCCACACTGCCAGAGTGAGGCCACACACAAACTGGAGGAACAGCACCCCATATTCCGCTTGGCTAGCTTACAACACAGTGGTATGAATACTGAATTCTCCAATTTTAGGACATCTCTAATAATCCCCCTCTCCTTTCTCCCCACACCCGCCTTTCTTTCTCCCTAAACTGGTCTCAGTGGGTTCGAAGGTCCTGTTTCCAACATGTATCTCCAAACTAAACTAACGAGCTTGAGATTAGTTTACTTTTTGGGTCGAAACACTTCTCCAGTTTGCGTTTTGAGTTGAGTTTATTGTCAGGTGTACCGAGGTACAGTGACAAGCTTTTGTCGCGTGCTAACCAGGTCAGGAGAGATGCGACACATGATGATTACAATCGAGCCATCCACCATGTACAGATACATGAGGAAGGGAGTGGGGTGGGAGATTGCAACCTTCACGTGGTCCACCCTGTTTCGCCGAATGCAATCACCCTGGCGAGCACCAACGGAAGATCAAACAGAACAAGTTGTCTTCCAACTTTAGGCTGTGCACGCCCGACGCAAGAAGAAGATGAAGAAAGAGAATAACGTGAAGAATGTTTAGTGCAAGATAAGGGCATCTTGATGTAGATCTTACAATGTCAAGTCAAGTCAAGTCAAGTCACATTTATTTATATAGCACATTTAAAAAACAACTCTCGTTGACCAAAGTGCTTTACATTTGTTATAAGAATAATATAAACAAACAAACTACATACATATATACATGTAGCCCTCGCTCAGAGGACGTCAAGAAAGGCTTGGGAGTATAGATAAGTTTTTAGTCTTGACTTAAAGGAGTCGACGGAGGGGGCAGTTCTGATGGGAAGGGGGATGCTGTTCCACAGTCTAGGAGCTGCAACCGCATGTCCATTCGAAGGAACTGCCTGGGCCCCAACTTTAATACCTCTTCCGACAGACAGCACCAATGAAAAACAGCGTGGACAGGGAGCACATCTTGGAAGCATTTCACATCCATCACAGAAAGAAGATGAAAAACAAAAATCGATGCAGCTCGGGGTCTTCGAGGCCTTGAAACAATTACCTCGGCACCGGCAGAACAATCACACGCTTGTGTGTCAGACAACAGCTGTCTAAACGGTCCTGTTTGTTTCTGGTGCCGAGTGCTGCGGATCGGAATTACAGATGTGGAATAAATCCAGCAGTTGACAGGTAACGAACACCTGGCAACGATCAAACCCGCCTGTTGTCGCCCAAATGAGCGGAGTCAACTCTTCTGGAAATAAATAAAGGCATCGGCCACAGCTCTCATTCCGTCCCATCCAGCAACCAAGTGCCAAGGGACATTGAAATCACCTTGGCAAAACAAATATGTAGAACACAGAGCAAGCAGCACAGCGCAGCAACCCATGTTCTCCAAGTGTTTAGCATTGTACTTTCTGCTATGAATCCGTGCGATGGGATAACTCTTTAGAACAAAACATAGAACTTGGAACAATACAGCAGGCGAGCAGGCCCTTCAACCCATGACATCTTTACCAAACATGATGCCAAGGCCAACTCTAATCTCCCTGCACGTAACCTGGGCGGCACAGTAGCGCAGCGGTAGAGTTGCTGCCTTACGGCGCCAGAGACCCAGGTTCGATCCTGACTATGGCTGCTGTCTGTACGGAGTTTGTACATCGTCCCCGTGACGGCGTGGGTTTTCTCCGGGTGCTCCGGTTCCCCCCCACGCTCTAAAGATGCACAGGTTTGTACGTTAATCTGCTTCAGTAAGGAAAATTGTAAATTGCCCCAGTGTGTAGGATAGTGGTAGTGTACGGGGTGATCGGTGCAGACTCGATGGGCCGAACGGCCTGTTTCCACGCTGTACCTCTAAAAGTCTAAAGTCTAATTATGGTAGACAGTCAGAACCTTTGGCCATCCCAGGGTGGAAATGTCAACGACGAGAGGACATAATTACTTGGAGGTGAGAGGGGCAAAGGTTAAAGGAGATGTGCAGGCCAAGTTCTTTTACACGGAGGGTGGTGGTTGCCTGGAATGCAACGTCAGGGGTGGTGGTGGAGGCAGGTTTGGTGGGTGGTAGCATTTAGGATAGGCACATGGATATGCAGGGAACAAAGGGATATGGATCACATGCAGGCAGATGAGATTTGTTTAACCTGGAGCTATGTTCAGCATCGAAGGGCCCATTCCTTTGCTGTACGTTTTTTACTGTTGAAGAAGTTAACCAGAATACTGCCTGGATTAGAGGGGTATTAGCTAATGGGAGGGGTTTGGACAAGCTTACATTGTTTTCTCTGGAATTTCCGAGGCTGAGGAGAGACCTGATAGAAGTATACATAATGATAGGAGGCATAGATAGGGTCCACAATCAGGAACGTTTTTTTCCCCCTGGGGTGGAAATGTCAAAGGCTAGAGGACATACTGTGCAGCTTTAAGATTACAAGGAGCAAAATCTAAGGTTGAGTTTAGTTTACTATTGTCCTGTACACCGAGATACAATGAAAAGCTTTTTATCGCACGCTATCCTGTCGGCGGAAGGACTATACATGATTGCAATTGAGCCGTCCACAGTGTACAGATACAGGGTAAAGGGAATAAGATTCAGATAAATTCCAGTAATGTCCGATTAAACATATTTCGAGGGACTCCAATGAGGTAGATGGTAGCTCAGGACTGCTCTCTAGTTGGTGAGATGACGGTTCAGTTGCCTGATACCAGAGGGATAACAACCAAAAGGAAATATGCTGGGCAAGCATTTGTTTACACACAGAGTGCCTGGAACACTCCGCAAAGGGGTGCTGGTGGAGGCAGATAGAAAAGTGTTTAAGAGGCTGTTGGATAGGCACAAGGATATGGTGCAACAAAATTGTAGAAACCAACTGTTTCAGGACTGGGTGAAGGATGGTCAAGAACATAAATAACGATCTCCTATAATCTCCTACTCTCTACTCTTTCTCTTTCTCTTTCTCTCTCCTTTTTTTTCTCCACTTTCCCTCTTTCCCCCCTTTTTCCTTTTCACACTCCATACATCACACGTTTTTTCTATTTTTTATTATCTATTCTCTCTTTCCCTCTTTTATTATTTAAAAAAAATAAGAAGCTGTACATAAAATGTAACAGGTCAATATATATTAGGCACCTTGGTGCCACATTACTGTACTTACTTCTAATAAAATAAAAATCAAAAAAATAAAAATAAATGTTTCTCAAGGAAAAAAAAAAAAAGATAGGCACAAGGAAGTGATTCCTTTAACCCGACATAATTTCCAGCACAGACATTATGGGCTGAAGGGCCTGTTCCCATGCTGTACCGTGCTATGTTCGATGTAGCACTTCCTCTCCATCAAATAGGCCGTGAATAATCTGTAATATTTTGTAACGTTTTTTCATATTGAAGGGAGATGCAAAGCTGATTAGATTTGGTTAAAGAAATTAAGTTGCGAACTCATGAGGAATTGATGCCAGTGTGTGATTTGTTAGCTTGGGTTTGTGTAAAGTACATGCCATTAAATGTCTTCATTTCAAAGTGCCTCCGGCATGTAGCTCTGTATACACACCAATCCCTTCAACGTACTCTGGATGCTTTAAATCAAACTCTGTGTCAACAACAGGCTCAGCCACTGTAAGAATGCTGGTGGGGCTTTCCGAGGTCTTATCATATGCCTTCAATTAAGTCTCGTTCCAGCCAATTGAAGTTCTTGACAAATTTGAAGGGAATTATCTGATCCGGTGGTTTTGGAACAGAGCAGAAATCTCCCAGCCTCTCATCGTCACTGGCTAAATAGTCTGTATTAATAACTTTTAAAATACAGTCAGCTTCTCATGGGGATAAATATATATATATCCCCCTCAGAAGTTGACTATATTTTAAAAATTATTAATACACACACACACACAATTATATATATATATATATATATATACAGTGGCTTGCAAAAGTATTCATACCCCTTGAACTTTTCCACATTTTGTCACGTTACAACCACAAACGTAAATGTATTTTATTGGGATTTTATGTGATAGACCAACACAAAGTGGCGCATAATTGTGAAGTGGAAGGAAATGATACATGGTTTTCAAATTTTTTTACAAATAAAAAACTGAAAAATGTCGCATGCAAAAGTATTCAGCCCCCTTTACTCTGATACCCCTAAATAAAATCCAGTGCAACCAATTGCCTTCAGAAGTCACCTAATTAGTAAATAGAGTCCACTTGTGTGTAATCTAATCTCAGTATAAATACAGCTGTTCTGTGAAGGCCTCAGAGGTTTGTTTGAGAACATTAGTGAACAAACAGCATCATGAAGCCCAAGGAACACACCAGACAGGTCAGGGATAAAGTTGTGGAGAAGTTTAAAGCAGGGTTAGGTTATAAACAAACATCCCAAGCTTTGAACATCTCACGGAGCACTGTTCAATCCATCATCCGAAAATGGAAAGAGTATGGCACAACTGCAAACCTACCAAGACATGGCCGTCCACCTAAACTGACAGGCCGGGCAAGGAGAGCATTGATGAGAGAAGCAGCCAAGGTAACTCTGGAGGAGCTGCAGAGATCCACAGCTCAGGTGGGAGAATCTGTCCACAGGACAACTATTAGTCGTGCACTCCACTATGGAAGAGTGGCAAGAAGAAAGCCATTGTTGAAAAAAAGCCATAAGAAGTCCCGTTTGCAGTTTGCCACAAGCCATGTGGGGGACACAGCAAACATGTGGAGGAAGGTGCTCTGGTCAGATGAGACCAAATTGACATTTTTGGCCTAAATGCAAAACGCTATGTGTGGCGGAAACCTAACACTGCACATCACCCTGAACACACCATCCCCACTGTGAAACATGTGGTGGCAGCATCATGCTGTGGGGATGCTTTTCTTCAGCAGGGACAGGGAAGCTGGTCAGAGTTGATGGGAAGATGGATGGAGCCAAATACAGGGCAATCTTGGAAGAAAACCTGTTAGAGTCTGCAAAAGACTTGAGACTGGGGCGGAGGTTCACCTTCCAGCAGGACAACGACCCTAAACATACAGCCAGATCTACAATGGAATGGTTTAGATCAAAGCATATTCATGTGTTAGAATGGCCCAGTCAAAGTTCAGACCTAAATCCAATTGAGAATCTCCGGCAAGACTTGAAAATTGCTGTTCACAGACGCTCTCCATCCAATCTGACTGAGCTTGAGCTATTTGCAAAGAAGAATGGGCAAAAATGTCAGTTTCTAGATGTGCAAAGCTGGTAGAGACATACCCCAAAAGACTTGCAGCTGTAATTGCAGCGAAAGGTGGTTCTACAAAGTATTGACTCAGGGGGGCTGAATACTTTTGCATGCGACATTTTTCAGTTTTTTATTTGTAAAAAAATTTGAAAACCATGTATCATTTTTCCTTCCACTTCACAATTATGCACCACTTTGTGTTGGTCTATCACATAAAATCCCAATAAAATACATTTACGTTTGTGGTTGTAATGTGACAAAATGTGGAAAAGTTCAACGGGTATGAAAACTTTTGCAAGCCACTGTACATATTAATATACATATACACACATATATATATATATATATATATATATACACACACACACATATATGTGTAGGAACGAACTGCAGATGCTGGTTTAAATCGAAGGATTTAAGAGAGAGTTAGATGGAACTCTAGGGGTTAGTGGAGTCAAGGGATATGGGGAGAAGGCAGGCACGGGTTATTGATAGGGGGACGATCAGCCATGATCACAATGAATGGCGGTGCTGGCTCGAAGGGCCGAATGGCCTCCTCCTGCACCTATTTTCTATGTTTCTATGTTTCTATGAAGGTAGACACAAAATGCTGGAGTAACTCAGCGGGTCAGGCAGCATCTCTGGAGAGAAGGAACAGGTGACGTTTCGGATCGAGACCCGTGGTGTGGGAGGGGTAAAACCAGGAGGATTTCACAGGTCGAGGAGCCGCTGAGCCCCCGGCCCCACACCAGGGACCAGCCCGGTACTCACGCCACCTTCGAGCTGCTCCCTCTCTCCGCTCCCAGAACCGGACACTCCCCCCACATAGTGCCAGCTCATCGGGTAACTTCGAGGTCCGTTATTGGAAGTATATATTACTGTATGCATAGATACAATCAAGTCAAACTCAAGTACAATAGGTAGAGAGCAAAG